>JARQSV010000198.1:113290-187055 GCA_030142285.1 Calameuta idolon | reverse complement strand
TTATACTGCAGCAACCTGATATCGGTAATAATTAAAATTACTCAACCGTGTCACGTATGTAACACAGTTATTGCTCGGTACGTGCAGCCATCTGTGTGCCGTTGACGAAACTACTGAAAGAACATGCTGCGTCGGTATACTATTCGCAAATACGCTGACAGGGTGAGCCACTAGTACGTATTAACGGTATTAACTAACTCATATCCCATCCAGATTTCGTAAGCATTGTCGCGTCTCAATTGACTTTCTACGTTTCTGTCACTGCCACTATTAACGGGTCAGGAAAATATGCAACCACATAAAAGTAATGTAATGCTCATATTTAATCAAATAATAAAATAAATGGCTTCACCACTCAAAACTAATATCCATATTATGCTGATAAAAAGATAAATTAAAATTTATCCAAACTAATTTCCTGCTATAGATATGCGTACGTTACTCATTTTGAAGTTCCGTATTATAAACATGGCCTCATTGGTATGTATATAATATCGTGCATTTATACCTATCATCGTAGTCATAATTTCAACTGTCACGCATGAAACGAAACGCTCGCCCCCCAACATATTTTCCCGTATATCCCTTTAGAACACTTATATCCTCTTAGACCAACGTCTATTTGTAGATCAAGTCGCGTCAAAGAAAACGAAAAAAAAAAGAAATAATCTCCCACGACGACAACGACGAACGGGAGCATAAATAAATAATCAATTTTAAATTAGAGTAGAGCCCTGTTCAGCTTCCCCACTTTGTCTCACCAACTATACATATATATTCTATCCTGTTAAAGGTATATAAGATGCTTGCCTCCTTGCCTGCTTGCTCGCCCCAGTAACCCAGTTATCGGATACGCGCCAATCCAAGAGCACTTTTCTGTTTAACGCTACGACGCGTCATGAGAATTCCACTGAGGGATTTTCAAGAAACGCCTTTAGGGACAAAAGGGGATTCACCCTCTTACCTCAGTGCGCGTACGCGCAGCATTCAAGCGTTAAACGTTAAGAGTATCAATTTCTATTTAGACACGCCTGAAACTACAGTGAGCCCACGTAGTATATAAAACAACAAAATTCTGATGCACTGACAATTGTCATAAAAATTTGAATACACGTAAATGCATCCTATGTTGTAGAATCATATTATCCTTTAACATAAAAATTTCCAAACACTCGAATGGTTGCCATCCCCTATCGACGGCCAATAGTGCTTCTACATTCGCAACGACTGAGCTTCCGGTTAATATGATCGGACGAATATCTGTTGCTGGATAGTCCGAATTTGATTTTGAAAATAAAGATAACGATATACGTGTACCCGCGGCTTTTTATTCGTATGAGACACGTTAAATTTACCTGCAACGTTGTTCGACCAAATGGGAAACTGCCATAACCATTTCGTATAATTTCCAGTGACGCGTAATATTACCACGGAAGAGGTATCTAATCGTAAACTTGATAATGGATTATATATTTCGTAGCAATTATGGTAAAACGTTAAAACGATTGGTGTATTGTTTATTGGCAGCTTATTGTGTCCCAGTTCCGACTCATTTCGCCTGATCGTGACATTAGCCATTACATCATCGATACTATGCCGCATACATATATACACAGTGACGTATGCGTGTACGTTTGTCCCCAGGAACAGTGCGTGACCTGGGTCTTTGAATCGAATCATCGTTCGCCTCCCACTGCCAAAACGCTTTAACATTCAACGACCGTCACGACGTAGATATTTGGAGGACCGTTGTGTTTCTAAACTTTCTCTGCGGGACGAATTTCAAATTTCCAACGAAATTACAATAGTGCGATATCCCCCCGGACAGCCGTTTGCGATACTAACGAAGTCGTGAACGATGTGAAATTTAATATAGAAAAAAGTGCTTCGAACGTATCGACAAGTTTCACTTTATATTTCAACAGACATCCATAGCACACGTGACTGCAGTGGTTGTTCGTAAAAAAAAAAATACGATAATTCTGAATAATATACTTTTATATGGTACACAATGAACCAAATGAAATTAAGCATTCATATCGATTAATTAAAACGTGTAAAATTGCCCGACGTGAAATGATCACGCGGGTGTGTTTTATTACCCGTATAGTCGGGTGGCTATGTATAGTGCCTATATGTATACACAAGCTCGTAAATATATTTACGACGTAACTACAAAATTGTATATAATTTCACGTGAAGAATTATGAAGTATGCCCATGCTAGCGTGAAGCACATGTTTAAATGATATAAAAAGCCTGTACCCGGAGTTTAAAACATATAAAAATAATGACACAAATATGTTGAGTAACGTTCATTCCACCGGTCAAGATCTGCCAGTCGGTAGGACGTGAAATTAGGAGAATTCAAAAGCTTTAAAGAATTTCGTGTAGGCGGACCAGAGGATATTTTGCAAGCACAGTGTCGATCATCACGAAAAATAGCAAAGTGTATAATACACAGTGATACAAAGCGAGGATAAAAATAGCAGGGATGGTTCGAAGAGTCAGGAAAATCTGATTATAATGAGACTTTATTCCATGTCGAAGATCGATAATAAAGAATCAAACTACTAGGATCCCAGGAAGTAAAAGGAATTCAGAACCAGGTTGCTACCGGAAGTATAAAGTTAAAAAAAAGTGGACCTATAGCATCGACCAGGGACCCGTAAATTTATCTACATAATTCCTCAAAGGGGATTACGAAAGACTATACCGTGCAATGGATTTCAGCACACTCAAGCGGATCTGTCAGATACGATGCGAGACATTTACATCGCTCGACGCTGCACCGCGACGCTGCGTTTAATTAATTTGTGACGTCGGTCATCCGTCCTATTTGCACGTGCTCGTCAGAAAATCGATAGCTCACCAGGGTGCCGGATCTGGACGGTGATCCTTGCCAAGTGCAACCTCACTCGAAGCTGCTCTAGAAAAAAAAAGGAACCTCGCGTTTCCTCTGTGCCATTCTCGAGGAAGCTGCTGTGACTTTCTACTTTCTAGTATAGTCGGACGTGTAGTGTGTGTACTTGAGGATCCGATGTCACCTAGGAGAACGGAAACTCGAAACGTTTTCGAGGAATATATAGAAGAAAAAAAATTTTAGCTGGAAAACCCGATAAAAATCGTATCCCGTTGTGAGCATTGGCATACGGTGCAGCCAGGAGGTGATATCGTGAAAATAGAAAGAACAAAAACAAGAAACATTGAAGCTTTCTAATGAAATGGAAATTGTCATTAGTAGCCGTTAGACGGCGATTGGATTCGCTTGAATTAAATTCCCTAGGGCTTTCAGCGTGCTTTCTCCCATTACGATATTAACTGTGTATATCGATATCACTCGTGTGTAAGAGCGAAAGATATAACGGAAACGTATAAGAACCCTTTGATTCCGGGAGGGAAGACTATACACTTCCTATCTATATAGTCATTTCTACTGCAACGCCGAACAAAAGGAAATTGTATTTCAGATCTCGACTGAAACTTTTCACGTAAACTTACTCCCCGTGCATAAACTTACTCGGTATCGGTCGTGTGCTTACCTGTCGGACATTCTCAAAGTTTCTTCTTTGAAGTGTTATCCGGCCACGTATAGCCACGATCTACGTGCACGCGAGTCTTGTCAACGATGTCTATGAGCTCGATAAAATAATCGAATTAAAGTATACGTCCGATCTTCATGATAATAATATAAATTGATAAAGAGAAAAAACTTTGAGTTATCAGCGATCTTGCCCTATGCGTAAATAAAACATAATACATGTTACCAGCATTTGTTATTCAATAATTTCTACGTACAGTGTAATATGCAGGTTTAAGAATGCTAAACAATTTACTGCATATGTCCAATGCACTCGGTACACAGGTATCACCGAAATCTCTGTCATTCCAAATAAACCGAAATTTACTGTGTAAACTTTGCCGGTTGGCATTTTGCTGACTGTGCGAAACGCGTACGTCGACGTTAGCAGCTGTAGAATGCAGGGAAGGTCAGCTATTAATAGTGCGGCCCAGACCATCAGTTCGTCCATGGCTGGCGCACTATCTGCTGCCTTACGTAATATGCGTTTCCCAGTTGAAATCTTTATTCGTGTATAGAGAATATAATGGGAATTTCGCGTTGAGCGTATAGCATTGGCTGTTACCATGCCATTTACCCTTTTACATATATTATAGTGAACACATAGTTGAAATTGGTGGCGGTATATATAGGCAGGCGCAGAAACGTGAACCTGCTACGAGCACAAGGGTATAGACCGACAAATAAAACGGTTATCTCCCGTAACGCGGTAACAAAGTTTTAATGAAGCCACATTTTCTCTATGCGAAGCGAACGAGTGGTCGAGCCGGTATTTCGGAGACTGGAAGCCGAAACTTCTACTAATTTCCCTGGCTGGTACCGCTTAATGCTTAGTTCTTAGGACGTTTGGTAATTATGCCGTGCTCTCGGTTCCTGCATCGTGGTAACAAGGACGGGGATAAATTAACTTACTGTACCATCGACGAAGAAGTATTATTCTCGAGTATCAAAGTTGGTAGACATTCGATACCTTTTGCTATAGAAAAGAAAATCACGCCAACTTCAACCATATGAAGAGTCGTTCGCGCTTTACGACTGCAAGCGCCACGAAATAGCTATACGTCGTATAACCATGTTGACTGCAAGTACAGATTTGTGAAACTTTCTGAGAAGACTCGAAAGAAATCAAAATATTATTTTCAATGGATATGTATGTGTATATATATATATATGTATAGGGGGATATAGCGTATATATACACTTATATATATAAAACTTGTTCACGGGCAGTTTCGAGGACATGCGGCATTCACAACGGCAAGCCGATGTATTTTTTTCTTAAAAAGAAAAAGACTAAACCTTCGGACATGTGGCATTGAAATTCTAACCTAATCTAACCTAACAAACTGCTTCTTAGCCCATCACAACTCCGAGTGTCGAGCAAAAAAATTTTTTTGGAAAATTCGGTGTGAATACCGCCAAATGGTCCTGGAACTATACGTTACATGTAGGATTTTTCCAGAACCACCCTGGAACATGTCAAAAGTCCTAGAAACTGCCAATACGCAAAAAAAGGCCTGGAAATTGCCTTCTAACATATTCATATGTACGTATAAAAATATTTTGACGATAAACTTGACGAAAACTTGATAATACATTGTACGAAGCCATTGGTTATGGTAGAATAGATGCATAAGCGAGTGATGCGATGAAACTGTCAAATAAGTGAACATTACTGTCGCTTCCATTCGTTTTGCATCCCTGGGGAGCGAACAACAATGCGCGAAGAAGTAGACGGAGAGAAATTCGGGGAGTTATGTAATTTATTCAGCGAGGGAAGCATCACCCGCTGTAGTATAGACAAGTGTAACAGGACAAATTTTATACGGCAAGTAAAAACCTTCGATTTTTTTTTTCTGAAAGCGTCAAAATCTTGAATGCGTTTAATACGAGTTTCTACAGTTTCCGAATTTATCACGCGTTATGTCACAAGCATACCGTCAGCTGGTGTAATCGAATAGATACGCTTGCAGTTTGATAGAATCTCTGAGATATGCGCCATGCGAAATCTATATAGACTCTGTATAATGGCCTCGTAATAAACGGCTCGACCAACTTGCTGGACGTTTCGGAAGTTGCCCTGTGCGCCAACTTCCTCCACATAGCAGGGAGAAAGCGATGCCTCGCCTGTTTGCTTCGCTACGTATTCGGCGATTAAATCGATGACGTCCTAACCCGTTCCAGAACGAGGTACCGCATCTCCCTACCCCCGTCGTTACTTACTATCACCATTGCTACGAGTCGAGAGCTTTCTGACTTTCAAGGGAACGATTTTCTAGCTCTCTACGTGACGCGCGATGCTTTTTGCTATTCCAATTCAAGCTTCAACTGCTTGGATGATTCTGAATGTTATTTTGAAAAATATACGATTCCTCATGCCCGCTAAGGCGAATGGTTACAGGGAGATTCGCGACAGTGATGTCATTGGTATACGATGTGACCTTCGTGCAGATCCCACTCTTCATCGTGTGTAATATTTTAATTAATCTTAATATATAGATGAAATAATCGTGTATGGCAATTATGGAAATGAAATGGATATAGATTAAGAATTTATTATTCAAAGAGCGTTCAGGCAAATTTTAACGCTCTATGAAAATAAGCGAATAGTCAAAGTGGTTAAATTACAATCGTAGCTGTTTCATTTGCTTCATAAACAAAAAACGTATAATAGAATGAAAATTATTCTCCGACGGTTGAATTCATAGAAATCAGAATAATAAACAATACGCACGCAATTAAACTTATAATAAACATACATGAGAAACACACTCATTCACGATTGCTGACAATAAATTAAACGTATCCTATACAATGAATGATAGTTCAATGACATTATCAGAAATGATGCTTCAATATATATGTATACAGTATATGTGTGTGTAAAATTCTTATCTGTTCGATGTCTCCGGATGTGTCGTCAAATCATTCGATGAAGGTCATCAATTCATAATATTCCGGGCATTTTTGTATGGCTGTTAGTATAGCAATATGCTGTCGATTGCACGTGCCTCCTTCTCGTGTTTTTCAACGGACAATGGACTATTTAGTTTAGTCGATGTAATTGGTCCTGTTGCTTCGCGCCCATTGTCAAAGAACAGTAAAGAAAAAATATTCGTTATAATTATGTAATTAAGATTGATAAATTTTGATAAAATGTGGTACCTGCGTAACCCGAGACGTACGCGCGATTCGCTTGCCTGTTCCTCGGCGAGAGGGACGAGCTACCGCTTCGCTAGGCCTATCTTCACCGTTGTTAAACGAGATGGCGCACCTGTACCATGACCTATGGACGTCGGTAACGTTCAATGCTACAGTTAGTAGTTTCGTTACATATGTAAATTCAAAACGTCTCTTTGAAATGATGTGCGAGAGATAGAAGAGAGACACCTATTTTGTAGGAGGACATTTTCACGCTAAAGCCGCAGGGCCAGAGTGTCGATTGACTATTCAAGTTTTAACGTGAGCGCAAAACTTGATTTAAGAATTCACATCACGAAAAGTTATGTTGTTGGATGAATTTTTTTTATGTCAACCATTATCCAGCTATGGCTGCCTTGGTTATATTCTTCGCGTACTTCCAGAAGACGGTGATGTATAAATTTCCGATCACGCTGCGAGTTTCTGCAGCGACTCTTTTCGAGAGTGACATAAGGGGAATGCAGTTGTATTGGATTCCAGCCACGCTTGTCGGGTAAGTCAATCTAGGCGTTACCACTTTTGCATTTATTACAATTCATGTCCATGTGAAATTTTGAACGTCTGCGAGACGCATTAAGATAAAATTCTCTGTGCAATGATTTTGGTTTATAATTAAAAAAAAATTTCAATTTACTTACCGTTTTAAACTCATTAACGTAACCCGTGTTTTATCAAAGCAATGATAATCCTAGAATAATATAAAATACATTTCAGTATTTATTCACGTTGTTTCTGATATTCAATAAAGAAAACGAGTGTACTACATAATCAATCCCAAAAGCGAGATCAACGTTTGTACAAAACAGCTCTATATAATTGCCATGACGGCAGCAAAACACCAACAGCAACGTCTTAGTCGAACCGCCGTTGTTTGCTTTTTGGTTGATTGCGAGCACCGCTCTCCGATGACATGACAAACCAGCGAAACGACATCCGTTTACGTTGTACCTATAGACGTTACAAACTCAACTCTCGACTCCTGACTTCTAGACTGACGTTGTTGCTCGGTCGGTCGGTCGGTCGGTCACTGAACCGCCGGCAGTACTTCGTGCCATTCCATCCCATCCTGGCACGATCGAGTAAGTACCGTTACAATCTGCCCCGTTCTACCTGGAAACCAGGTACTGGCGGAAGAAGTCGTACTCGATCCAAGGAACGTATAACCAGGTGGGTAGATCACCCACGAGGAGTAGAAAAAAAAGGAGGGAAAAGAAGGATCACAAGAATGTAAACTTCGTCATAGTGATACGGGTTACTACGAAAAACGAAAATATTGCATGAAAAAATTGAAAAGGGATCTATCCTCGGGGTGAGAGCGTGTAAACGTGTGCGATAGATTCCATATAATTTTCTTATTCGATACCGTGAACTACATATATGTATGTATGTAGCTACACGTTGACATTGTCGTAAATGTCAAGGGAGCAACGGGTCAGGATTCATAAAAGTAACATATTTTCTGAAACGCCACCGAGTCGTCCCTTTACCAACAAAATTTATATTCGAGAACGTTTTATGCCCGCCTACGATGTCTCGTCGAAAACCATCCTACCGTTTCACGCCAGGTACTATACTTTAGAAGTCCACGTTTAGTCATTTCTTTCACACGGGACAACGCGAGTTCTCATAGAAAAAGTTACAAGACAAGAGATCGTTTTATGGTAGGTACTAAGAAAAATTCGTAAGACCGACGTCTGCGTTGTACGAACCCGTTTCAATTCACCGATGGGCTGTTCTGGTCGTACCTCAACGACCTAGACAGTAAACCAGTGTCACATTGACCTAGATCGAGAGTACGTAGAACGCTTAGCAGCGACTACAGGTTACGCGTGCGCCTTAAGTAACGACGGAATAAAAATGCAAACGGGGAAGAGCTAATTGGTGCAAAGTGCCAGGATGGCATGGAGGCTCTTTCAATTATAGGAATACGTCACGGAGTGGTCGTAAGAAAGAAAACATTTCTCGAGTCGCCTGGATAGGAGAGGCAGTAGGTATAGGTAATTGATATCACAGGTTGATATTGAGTGATGCCATGGGGTTGCGAGGCTGAAACCAGGGTAACGCGTGTGAGGGGCGCAGAGACCGAGGGATGGTTGTCGAGGGAGGGAAGAGCGTTCAGCGAGAAGGGATGCCAGTGCGGGATGAAGGGTGCAGCACAACGAGGCGCAGGTTGGAGGTTTAGGATAGGCAGGCTAGAGAGAACGGGGGATGGACGCGGCTGCCATGGTAACCATGGCTGGGTTTCAGAGCTTGTAATGGTTTGGGTAATGTTCTGCTCCTTGGAATGGATTTCTCTCGCTTGGCTAGTAAATGAGGTTAGTCAATGCTGAGCACACAAACGGGCATGCTTGACTGATTAATAGTCGGTTATTAGACTGTCGCTAGACTATATATTTCTCAGCGACGGTAGCCCTAACTCCTTTATTTCTAGTTGTCATGCGAACTCTCCCCTCTCCAACGTAGGACCAGCCTGTTGGTTCCGGAGCTACCGCTAGACTGTATAACGAGTGCAGGTCACTTAACGATACGATCCATCAGATAACACGCTTACTGATCTTTAAACCGTGATTTAAATTGACGCGTGGTCAATCATAATCAGTATATAGCTGAAGCCTCCTGGTGTTCAACGACGCGGATTCTGAACCGATTGAGACAGGCATTCGCGTAGGTAGAGGAGACTGAAAGATTGATTCGTAAGGCTAATACAGAATGAAAATAATTTCAAACTACCTATACGCATACGCGTGAAAGTTATTGGTCCCAACGATCCAGGTTCCCGAAGGGACGCGCGTTCGCTGGATGCGGGATACGGGATGCTCTGCGGGCAATCCCGGAAACGATCAAACGTCGAGTGGCAAACGTGCCGAGTCACCTGCCGTGAGTTCTACAGAAGCCGTAGTATCTAGGTACCTACCTTTTGGATAATGAAGTTTAGCAGCGGAGCGGCCCAGCTTAAGTGGTACATCCAGACGCTTAATGGCTACGGCGCTAACGAGAACTAATTAGCGCATAAATATGAGCGTAGCGACTTGCTGATGTGATTACGATAAGGCTGCGCCGTATATGGAAGAAGATGGGGACTTTACAACCGAAATCGTGAGAAATGAAAAGGCCAATCAAAAGAAAAAGTGTATTTTCACCGAAGTGAATATGCCGGATGAATATGTTCATCTACTTGATGCATTCATTTGCTGTGACGAATCTTTCGTTTCTTTCAGGAACTCGTCGTCAAAGCTTTATTGCATAATACTATGTATTATTCACGTAATGCTTTAAATATTAATTCGGACATTAATGTGAGGTAGCCGACGCTCGTGGAGCCACGCAAAGCACGTTTACTCGTCGCATTATACGACGCTTACATCTCACGAAGAGAAAACCACCTCGGGCTTTCCGGTTCGTTGTTACGTCCTCTCTTTCGTCGGGCTTTATTCCAGCGGTCTTCACGTTTATTAGTTTCTTTAACGATAATGTCTCCCGGCGGAGTTTCCTTTCACACGATACACAACGCTTCGCAGTAGATGAGTATTGGTCGAATGTGAAAACAAGGTAAAGCTTAGCAAGACTCTTTGAAAAAAAAAAAAGTTTATCGCGAGAGTTTATTTGACGAAATAAAATATTGAAACGGAACGAAAACGAAAATCAGGTAAAATAGAAACGATAGGTTTAGAAACATCAGGACACTGAGTTTTCCCAATTTCATGAATTCTCTTTTAATTCGAATAATTCGTAACGTGCCGTTACACAGTGTGCTGACTCATTCTGACGGATTATATTGGTCGCATAAAGCGATAATAGTGGCACGAGTCACCTTTCGTTTCGAAAAAGGTTAGTAATTACTTTAGGTACCCTTCGGGAAGGGACGTCGGTCTCGTTCCTAAAATTTACTTAGGTATCTACTACCCCACTGACTCTACCCGTAAAACATTCTTATGACCCAGTACCACATGGTTTAAACATTATTTACCTATCTCGGCGCTCTTTCATTCTCACGAAATTCTCTTCTGACCCGTTCGTAGAGAGCTACGAGCATGGAATAGCTCGTAGTAGGGATTCGATGGCTCGCCCGACTCACAGCTGACGAAAATGGCTCACCCCATCCGTCGAGTCTCAGCGCCTTACCAATGAGTTGACACATGAAAAATAGTAGGTAATGTGTAGTTCCCCTAAAGAAAAAGTAAGAAGAGCCAAACGGACCGAGGATGGTTGACCTGATATTTATGCGACGTTAGCGAATTATTTGCTGGCATATTTCGACGTGACGAGACATTAACGCAAGAATTATGAACGGATGAATCGTATGAGACCTACCGTAGGGTGTCTTAGAGACTATTGAGGACGACGACTATGCTGCGAGGGATAGGCTGCCGAAGGAGAACCCGGCTTAGTAAAGTTGGACAATGTAATTCCGCTGAAGTTGAGTGGAGCATCGGATGATATTGATATAGATCGTCGGCACCTAGTGTATGTTATTGGGTGACGTGAAATAGACGATTTTATGGTTAGATTCACGAAGGAACCTGGTGATCCACGTAAACCGTCTTTATATACGTTCGTCCAATGTTCACACCCTTAGGCCCATAGACCCGTGTCTTTGGTGTCATAAATATAGTAAACCGGCTTTTGGTGCTGCCAAACTGAAAAGATTGAACGAGCGTGGATGATTCATCGATTCCTCTCTGAGTTATAGATACTTTAATATACTGTCTAACACATTGGTGACCTCGCATGTAGTACCACTTAGACACAGGAAAGCTCAAGACCTTCTCTAACAGTCTACCTTCCTAAACGCTATACAATTTAACGTGATTGTATCTATACTCTAGTATTCAAAGGCTACCATACACAAAATTGACCATGAACCTTTCACATACCTGTCGATGGATGGAAATCATAATTTCTTAAGAAATCGTTGTCAAAGAACTCCAAACTATTTTCATTCTTATTTAATCGAGATTTGTCCGTCTAAGGAGCGGAGACCTGATTCCTTACCCGAACGCGTCAATTGGGGTCGGCCAAAGGTTAACGCGTCTGAAAATAGCAAGCGATAATTCCCTCGCCTGGACATCTCCTACAAAGTAAACAAATATTCGCAAGCCTCTACGTCACGATACGTTATCTCTCGCGCGGCATGCGAAAATCGCAGGAAACGTTACGAACGAAACGACGGACTGATGTCTACCACAAATTTTACCCGCAATATCAAGAATTCTTGATATATTGATGATAATTCCCTGTCTCGTGAGATTGAATGAAAATAATGATTTATATATCCATCCTCAGTGTCGAATCCACCGAAACAAAAAGTTCGGTTAGAGTTTATTGGTTGTTGCAGCGTCTGTATGGCGCGGATGTCTGATACAGAGGATAGCGTTCGTGTGCGTAGAGGAGCGTGTCGTTGACACGAAGTAGGTAGGTACGTGTGTTACGTTTGTAAACGTATTTCACATATGTACAGTACGTACGTTCGTCCGGTTGCTTACTTGTTCACTTGCCTGGCTGACTGCCCGGCTGTCTAACTGGCCGACAGCTTGGTGTACTGACCTACCCTTGGCGAGTCCTTGACGCCTGGAACAGCGAGCGATAATTCATTATACAAATCGATTCTAGAAGTTCTTATTAGCCGAAGGACAATGGGATAATCAAGACAGATTTACCACGGTGGTTTGAACCATGATAATCCTCGACCTCAACCGCCGTAGATACGTGTGCTCGTAGTCGAGGGAATCTACGGTCTCGCAAATAAGGCAGGTGCCCATCAGGCAACCTCGAAGGCTGCGAATAACATTTCAGAATGGATAAGGTCTCTATACTTATATATCTCTGCCCTTAGATCTGCCCTAGACAGGTAACTGATCTATCCTAACCCGAGTCCTTCGAGGCCCTTGAACATCCGACGGCAATCATTCGCGGTCTGCCCAAAGCATTTGCGTTGGGTTCGTTAACAAAAACGCGACGGAGATTACGCTCTGAACGAGGTATTGATCTGTTGAGTGGCGCGTTTATATACCCTACTTCTGGGGTATTACTGGTGTACCGAGTGATTGGTGACTCCATTGCAGGAATCTTGTATACTGGCTGTAGTGCTGTTGCGCTTTGTTAACGTAAGTAGTAGCTGTATAAGGAGGATCGCAAAGAGAACGGTTTGATTCAAGTGGGAAGATGCGCGAGAGCAGCTTCCATGAAACGAGAGAAAAGGAGGAATAAGCGTCTTGGAAGAAGGGAAGAGAAGGGGGGAACCCTTTGAGTGTACTGTTATCATTATGTACAGAAAATTGTGAGATTTTTGTACACGACTATACGTATAAACGTCCATAAAGTAGCGTGTTGTGTGAGAGCAGGAGAGAAAGGGAGAATATCAAGTTTCCATTGGGATGTAAAACGGGAGACCTTTATGTGTATCTTCTTCCTTTAAAGTTTCAACTTTATTCATTTCTCCTTGCTGATTTCTGCTGTTGAAGTTTGCTCGTGTTGCCTTTGTTTCCTATTTTTCTATGCTAATTTGCGAGGTCCATTCATGCAAAGTTAATGTCACTCGAGATATTCATGTGCCTATAAAGCAGTGTATCTCCTAAATAAATAGAACGGAGTCAGTGGTGGGACGTAATGGAAAGAAAGAGTCTTGTCTTTCTTAACGCGTAGAACTTCAAACGTGGAAACAACTCTAGAGTAAAAGTGTAAACGCCGAAGCAACCGTTATATTTCGTCGCATTGAAAATTTCTCACATGAAAACAGACCCAATACCTTACAGTCAATTTCCTTTGAGCTCCTTTCTTTCCCTCGTCTAAAACCTGCCACTTCGCCTATGGCAATCCTTGAAAGTATTTCAAGTATCTCGATTCACCGGGATAACGAGAACTGTGTTGCTACGATTTCACTGTTTCTTTTATCTTTACGTGCCTTTCTTTCAGTGTAGAATATCGAAACGATCTGTTCTTCGAGAGAATAATCGCTTTGAAATAGTCGCTAACAATAACCTAAAGCGACTCATCGAGCTACAAGTCGCCCACGTTGCTTCCGAGGCGAAGTGAAAAGATATGCGAGGCGCAAGTGCTGAAGTGGCTCTAGTCCAGTGTGTTCTGGTGTGTGCTTGGACTCGACGCAGGTTCTACGGGAAAGCGGGTGCTCACTCGTTCGTTCGTACGGATGACTTGGCAACAGTGCGTGTGCCCGTACTCCGCACTCCTCTACACTGAACGTTGCGTTGTTGCCGTTCTTGACGCTGGCAAATCAGGTGCGGCCCTTCTTAACTCGAACTTATCCCATGAACGTTTCCCTGAATGTGTCGAAACCGTTGAAACGAGGAAAAAAAGTTAGTGGGAATCGCTTGGCTGTGAATTCGAAACATTTGTGAATTCTTTTCTTAACATTTAACACCGTGACAATTGTTAGGATTATAGAATGATACTTGCCAGAGACGAATACAATAGATTCCGGAGTCTGAAGAATCCTCATGGTTTTTTTCTAGGTCTTATGTCTAATTGCGTATACGCTCTTAGAAGCGTCCGAGCGACAACTTGTTGGACATTGGCACGAGTTACAAGGAAGCATACAAAAGTTTTCGCAATGTGTTTATCCCAGCTGACTGTGTGTAGAAAGAAAAGTCAGTAGCTGCTAGAGTTCGTAAGCCAACGTGGAGAGAGGAGACCTTTGCTAACGAGGG
Organism: Calameuta idolon; assembly: GCA_030142285.1. Classification (NCBI taxonomy): domain Eukaryota; kingdom Metazoa; phylum Arthropoda; class Insecta; order Hymenoptera; family Cephidae; genus Calameuta; species Calameuta idolon. Next base: position 172,611 of record JARQSV010000198.1, on the reverse strand, counting down.
GTTGGAGCACCGAGTGCTTGTGAGGGGGTAGAAGTGAAAAGCGGACGCGGCGATAAATTATAGCTTAGGTCACTCTTTGAGAAGAAAGAGACTGCGGAGAAAAAAACGTAGAATGGATTACTTCTCTTGGTGGCATCTTTTTTAAACGGACTACGAGGATACCCCGTGAATTGGTATCGTGGACATTCGTCCTACCTTCCGATCACTTGGACGAAATCCAAGAGCAACCAAGAACTACGGCAAAGTAATGATCTCTTTTTTGGATCTTATCCAAGGTGTATCGAGAGAGTTATTTTACTTTACCAAAGTTCCCTAAAGACTGACGTTTCGCCAAAGAATCGTCGAGTGATCGTCTCCCTGACACTTCTTCCTATACCTGCCCTCGAATGTCTCACAGTCTTCATCTAACCCGTACTGTGCGAAGCTCACGTGCGAAAAGTATCCTCCTAAGCGTTCTTCTGAGGCTAATAAACTTCGAATGACGTTTAACGTTGGTACCTAAAAATAAAATCGAGTCAACGAGTATGCATGCGCAGTATACACGAATGCAGTATACACTACGTAGGCAACTGTGTTATACGATGTGTATATATATATATTCCTTTAAAATTATACTAATAGTCAAACAAAGCCATGTCCATTATAACCGATGAAATAAGACTGTCAAATATTTCTACAAGCACTGTTTAGTCATCATGAAATAATTCACCAATCGTAATTTACATGACGAAATATAATTATTCCTTAACGTATTAGTATCCCTGACGATTACCAGATAGTACAATTTCTCCAAATAACTTGATAAGTGATTGCCAAGCGGAAAGTTTCCAGGAAAAGATTCCAGACGGCATCGGTAATACCGAGTAGCGAACGGTTTGCCGACGAGCAACGCAGTGGAGAATGAGAAGGATGAAGAGGCGGCCGCCGTCGTTGGGACAAGAGTGTCGGGGCCAGGGACGGAGACGTTGCTGAGGATGGAAAGAGGGCGCCGAGTTGGGCGTCGAGTCGGCCGTCGTCGGCTGCGATCAGCCGCGCGGCGCTCAGTTCGAGTCGGACCTCCGCCGGAGAGAGATTGCGCCGTCCTACTGCGTATCCGTTCCGTGTTTCCTCTCCCGCAACGTATTACGCTGTGAATAATAGTAACCGTTTGAAACGCGAGTGACTCAGCCATGTAGGTTACCCGCGAAAATTCCAAGGAGGTTCTCGACGCAACAATCAGTGTCGAATTGTTGTCAAATTCATATAAATCGTGTGGATGGGTGCGTGCGTGTGTGTGTGAGTGGGTGCGTGTATCTATCGCAGTGTATAGTGCGAGAATCGTGGTGTAAAAGTAGGTTACCCCGGTGTCCTTGGCGGGAGCCTGATATACGTGTAACTGCAGTCGGCCCAGTTTAAGCGGCGCGCTTTTACGTAATGCCTTTCGTTTGATCGGTCCGTTTTCGTCGGAGAACGGCCACTGGAGAAGTGGCGAGGCCCTCTGGCCTGAAGGATAGGCAGAAGGAGACCCCAGGCATTTTCGTCCTTTATACTTGACGGGATTATCGGCCATCGTTGCCCGGCTGGCGCGCGACGACGTTCGCCTCTGGATCGCGCCACTTCGATCACTTCTAAACTCGGCTTTATAAATAAGCCATCTTCGCAGTGGACTAAACGCTTTCTTTGTCGCACCAGATTTTACTACCTGATGCTTCGCCAAAACGAGTGGATCTAGTGAGACGCAGTCAAGACCTGCCACCGCCCCAGACCCTATTTCTTTCCTCCCGAGGAACCTCGCCGTTTTTCAATCTCGCCCCTCTTTTTCTTGGCTCGTCTCGCCCCGCACGACGTTGGATGGTGCTTTTGTGCGCGATGGCCATGTCAAATACTCTTCGTTAACAGTGCTGAGAATCATCGTCAACCTAGAAGCCACACGAGCAGTTCATCGTGTCCCAATCCCCACACATAGTGCGCGACCGTAATCTTATATACATACATGTGTGTGTGTGTGTATGTGCGTGTGTATATATATATCGCGAGATCTATTGTGTGATATATTATCAGTGATTTGAGAGTGTGTGATCAGTGCCCGTTTTTTCTCTGGATTATATTGGATATATTACGCTTCCTCGATCGTCGCTTCGCAAATCGACAGATTTCATTTATGTAAGTTACTTTGTTTACCCTTTTTCTTGTACATCAACGTTTTTTTTATTCGCGCGCAACGAATTTCCCATTGTCAATTCTACCATCTTGTACCGTCCACCTCATTGTTATGTTACCAGTAACGTCACTGACTCTTACTGCTCCTCCTCGTACCGTTAAAACGTTAGCTTCGCTTCCGCCGTTTAACTCGCTCGTTCCACTTGCACACCGGGAAATCCTCTCAGTACCTACTCGACTTCATCCATCTTTCTCTTCTGCACCTTCGTGACAGTTTCGGAGTGGACACGTCATACTGATTTCTCCACTTTGTCATTATCTTCACGATGACTTCCTCTAAACAATCGATAATAAGTTGTGTTTATCGTAAAAGGATTGTTATCATTATCAGTGATAATTGGTAAACCGTATCCGGGGTCCTGTTGACATCGCTATTTATACGAAAATCAAATATTTAATGGTCACCACGTGTTGTTCGTGACAATTATATCATACAATTTTGCAATTTATTGATAATCTTTTCTTCATGGAAAGAAATTAATCGGACCGTATCGCGAACAATGGAAGAGCTTTTGGGTATTGTTGTTTATTTTTTTACGATTTGCACCACTTGTATGCGGCAAAGAACTTCTTTTCGATAAACAAGATACGATCCAACATTCATTAGTCGTAAAATCGGATTCGTCAAGATCTTCCTTTGATATGGAATTGCTGTGGCGTGGCCGCGAGAGGTATGACGGTTGGGATGAAAGAAGGGGGAGGGGAAGTCCCATTTTTAATAAGCGGCAACAACAGAGGGATACTTTATTCGCGGCACGCGCATCATTTTTCACGTTTACGGCGCGCCGAGCGAAAAAACTTTGTACCTACGTCAGGACGTATTCGGCAGCGTCTGATGTATATACATGTAATTATATATATATATAATATCCATATACATGTACACGTATATATGCTATAATACATTTTGCCGAACCCGCCGGTCGAGGGTCGTAATAATTATTCGCAAAGCGTAGCTATTTGCAAGCAAATTAATCGCGGGGCGTTCCAGTAACCTCATTACTTGCTTGCTCATGGCGTGTTCCTAGCTTGCCGAAGCCTCCTTAGTGTATGCACGAAGGAGACCGCAACTTCATAGTAATATGTTCGATTGCAAGACGTCACAAGCTACCAATTTATGCGAATTTTAAATTCCGGGGTTATCTCAGACAAACGATTCTCTAGCGTAATTCATAAAAAAAAAGAGGATCGTTCTTCTCAAATCTAGCGTCATTCAGCATCCGTTCAAGTGTGTCCTACTGTCAATACGGATAGAGAAATTTAACGTATACCATTGAGATTGGACCGAAGGAACGTGAAGAAACATGGATACCTTTTTGCCATGTTCGTTGTAACAGTGTGACTTAATAGCGTGTAACGTACTGAGAAAACATTGCGCAATTTGGAATCGTGTAATCTTACGCACGTGCTACTCATGCTAACTATAACTATATGAGACTTCCGGTTCGCATTTATTTCTGCATTCAATTGTATTTGTAAAGAGCACAGAAAACGGCGAAAGTCGAGAGAAAAGAATATCACGGGCGGGCGCTGTCTCAAGCTTAAATTGTGATACCATGAGAAATGGAGAAAGGCGGCATGTCACGGTTTGACGATCTGTTCCGAAATGAACGTACGATTATCAGTGGAATGACAGGTTTACTTATTCCTTGGCAAGAACGAGGAACAAAAGATCTCGAGATGGGTCGGTCCTTTACGTGGAGGACAATGACGCCCCACGGTCAAAGCCAGTGAAGCGAGCGTGCGAATGTCAAACACGAACGTAGAGGTACTGCGTTGTAGCTGGCTGGCGTACCGATATCAGAAATTACTGGTAATTCCAGCTTTGATGCCGAACAGGATTTCAACGATCTATTATTTGTTTTAAAGATAGCGGCAAATTCAAGGGGAATTATTTAGACGGGCGAATATGCGTTCATGGGGAAAAATTTATTAGGCGAGAATATTTAGGCGTTATCAAATAAGATATATGGGGATGTTCCTTTGTGTTTAGATGGAAAATATTTTACGTGGTCATATAGTGTATTCGTATATTTTAACAGTTAACATAGAGACTTTATGATGTTCGGTATTGGAAATTTCGTCATTGCTCTCTTTTACGGTGAAGTTTACGGCCGGTAGGGGTCCTCTGTAAGAACTAAATAAAATGATAATATTTGAGAATCAACTTTTGCTCTACGTAGGTGGATAAAGAGGTTACAATGAATTTTTTTAATGACGATATTGGCCCCACTATGCGATCAAGTGATAGGTCTTTTCAAACCTCATTCCATCCATTTCCAATTTATCCTGCTGAGCGTTGAAAGGCGTCCTCGTTTCTCGCGTGTCGTCGTCGATTTCCTTTCAACGAACCGATCGAGTTTTACGTTAATTTACCATATCGGAACATTAACTGGTTTTTCGAGCAATCCGAAAGGATTGGTTTCGCATGTTATATTATTTTATAAATTCCATTATCAAAAGTAGAGATATTTTTATCAAACGTACGTACACGACGGCTACGCGCGACACATGTGCAAAATTTCTCCAAAAAATCTTAACGAGGCCTTCTGCTTTACCCCCAGAAGTCCGTGACGCGGAGTTTCTAGAGGGTTGAGAAAAAGTGAAAGTAAACGAGGTGATTAAAGACGAAGCGAGGGCCAAGGAAGAACATAGTTTTTGAGTAGCCTGTCGTTTGTTCTCCGAAGCACGAAGAAGAAGTCTTTTAAAGATGGCTCCTCGTCGCCACGTGCTTACCCAATGGTTTTCGTTCTACCGGTTGTCCATCCGATAACAAGATAATGGCCACTTAGTTTTCAGGTAGCGCGCGATCCACTCAACCTGGCTAATTATTCTAAGAACTTACCGCTAAACGATTCTCTCGTTCGTTGCTCACTATCGTCCCTTTAATCCATCACGTGGGGCCAAAATGTCGCTTCGTCCGTTACCTCTTGAGAGTAAGGTACGATCGCTTAATCTCTGGCAATAAATAAGAGCATCTTAAACTCCGCAAAGCCAGTTTAACTTCCATCTTCCAGCATCCACTTTTCCTCGGCGTACTTTAAGTACCGAGTAGCATCGCGGTTAGCGCTGATTTTATTCATGAAAAATCAAACATGACCTTTAGAAAAAATCACGAGGAACTTACTGTATGATTGTTTGGCCTTTTTATCTTCTCCTATCAGTTATTATAATGCAGTAATTGATCCCGTACTGATCTCTATGAAGTTCCGTCACACATACCGTATCTGAACCACAGGAAGCTTCTCACTGTTACACTCGTGACATAAATCTTGGAAGCTTAGCGACACCCAAGTCTTGCCTTGGGGGGAGTTTGGCTCGAATCCGCAAGAGAGTCTTGCTCTCGAACGCCAAGTGTTTTAAGTCTCGACTCGTGAAAGTGGCCTCGCGCAACCATCGGCCACACTAGTACACAGCAGAGAACAGGCCGGGGAGCACACGTGCACGATTTCTCTACCGTGCCACGCACATTCTTTCACGATCTATTGATTCCGTACTCTGGCCAACTAGCAGCTTGGGAAATGGGCACGACGCGCGCGTGGACGTTAAGTGCCGCGAGGACGATCGTCCTCAACAGACGGTACCGGATAACGCATTCCGATATTGAGGTCCTTGAATAAATCAAGCGACAGGTTGTATTTGGGACGAAAATAAAACAGAGTCTAAATAACTGGGCTGGCTATACTTTTAACCAAAAGAGCTTCGAATGGTTTCTTCGACTCGAAGACAAACGAAATCCGGTAATTGACCCGGGGCTAATCGAATAACGGGAAATTACTTTGGTCGCCTCTATAATAGTTATCTCATCTTTGTACTCGTTGCATGTCATTGCGTGAGATTATTTGTTCTTTGGGACCCACAGAAAATTTTCGAAATAACGACGATATATTCCTGGGATGAGAAAGTGCTGCTGGAACGTGGAAGGGATATAGAATGGTGGGTGTCGGAGAGGGCGACGTGGGAATCGGTGGGGGGGCATATCGAAGGAGACCACAGAGAATAATACGCTCGCTATCGTAGCGGATATCGGAGCGCCTGGGAAAATATTCTTGGAGTTGTGGTTGTCCGTCGTTCCTGGTATTTCATCATCCGTGGCTTATCACGTGGATTATCATAATGGGGCTAGTTCGCGAAACATCTTTTGATCTTCTGACACGAGTGGTATGGGTCCTGGTTATTGTGAGCTTTTACTAGATTTATGATGCGTATTATTTTTCTAGCATTTTTTTTCATATTCGTATGTCGTGCCGTACATATATGTACGTTCGTATGTAAAGTATAGATATACCTGAGCGTTGTTATACGTTTGCGGATGCCATGAGAAATCATTGGGTCAGTGGGTGGAAAACGCGTGTGTAAGCTCCGTGGCTCTTTTATCGTTCTGGGTATATAATACTGTTAAGACGGAATAAAGGCCGTTCGAGTCGATCGTTAATTATTTTTACGGTCTGATTCGCTGCGGTTCGCCGCTTTGAGATTAACGGAACGCTAGGGACCTTTAAGTTCTATTACACTCATTTTCTCTGTCACGGAAATACAAGCTTCGACGCTATCGGCCTTAATTTAATATCTTATAGAATGTACTTCTATTACCGCGAGTCTACGTGTTATACTCTCTTGGTCGTGATTTAACAGTCTTCCTTAAACGGCAATAAAAATAAGCGTGTGTCGTTGCCGAATTTAAATAGTTCAGTACCAAATCTTTCGGGCTCACATCGAACTAGTGATTTATCTAGATCAGATTCGATGCTTTATCGAGGGCAGATATCGGTTCACTTGAACCGTCAAGGGACATTATTAGAAACACGTGTCTGGCTTTACAAAACAGAAATAGTGTTTACAGAGCTGTCGTCGCTTACGATTTTTCCCTATTTATTTTCATAACCTATCTCGACTCTCAGGTGCTCGATTGGGAAACTTTTTTTTTCTCCTTGTCGAACAAACCGGCTTCCGCGTCTCGAATTATTATCAGAGCCATTGTACATATGTTGGGAGGGGGAGGGGGGGGGGGCAAATTAAGTATCGAGTCAAAATCCGTCGGGTCACACGAACCCCGTGTATTCAAGATACAACGAACGTGTGTTATATCGATAGGAAAACAGAACTAACCGACAGACAAGAAACAGAGAACTAATTATTTTACTGTCAAAGCCGGCATAGCGGCGAAGAAATTGCTACAATAATTTCTGCATTCAGGGACGATATTGCCGCGGAGAACAGAGAGCACACGGGGGGACGTTATACCAGCGAGGGTGGCATAGAATGAGAAGCTGCGACCAAGGGACGCAGAGAGACAGTCGTCGTAATAAAGGATCTGTCGACCCTCGAAAACCTTTCTGCCACCCTGAAACGACCCGAACCACCCAACCCTTAACCATGAGTTATTTCCAACACGGGCTGGAAGAACGTTTTCAGCATTCGGTCGCACATTATCCATGTAAAGCAAGGGCTATATCCTGGTCGCGTTGCGCTTACTGGGTTGCCTGACCAGCTGGCCTCTACGTAACGAGGCGGAGCACGCCGACCGGAAAAGCACAAGTGAGTTGAAAATAAAAGGACCGGACCCACGAGTATACACGCTACTTTTGCGAGAAATATTGTGTTGCGCGTCCCAGTGCGCCGCGGCTGGTAAACCAGTCGCACTCCGGCCTCCTATGGAACATGGTTTATATTCAGAGAATCTGAATCGCTCTTGCTGCCGTGCCAAATATCTCGCTCTCTTATCCTCTCTTACGCATGTGGGGCGCATCGCGTTTGGTTACGCACGCGTACAGCGCTCTCGTCTCTATCACGATACTTACGCCCGGGTGTTTACGCACGTGTGTATATACATATATATGTATACGTACTGCTGAGTATCCTTACAGCGTACTCCTTTACATCTCATATTTATACCCAGTTACGAGTGAGCGTTATAACGCGTTATACGTTCGCGCCTAGTCTTACTCCTCTTCTCTGATTGTTATGAGAAAATAAATCTCTTTACGACCGGGAAGTCGAAGGGACTCGCAGGCCATTTCAGGGAGATGATTTTTAAATGATCTTTCGGTACGATCATTATTTCTGATGCGTGGGATACTTTTGCCAGAGAGTCGTCTGAAATTGATCGACGTTTCAGGGCGCTTCGAAACGAGGCTTTACGTTGAGAAGAAAACGGTCGATACGCGTTCGCGTGCGTGGTTCATCGGTAACCACGACAAAAACTTCGGTTGATTCGGGACAGTGTGTGTGAGCACGATTTTTTTTGTTCATTTTACGCGCCACGCTGTATGAAATCGATCGTTCGGGGGTTGAGGGATGAGTTACGGAAATGTGAAAAGTGCGGAGCTGTAGTAAACGGCAGCGGGGAAATAGATTCGCGAAAGGGCAGAGCCTCGAGGATTGATTGCGACGGGTAGCCGACCGCGAAATTCTACCGAGACGGGACAGAGAGAGAAATAGATTTGTTTATATATCTCCAATAACACTACTTATCGCGGAAGTTGAGATAATGGAGAGCGATGGTATCAGAGAACGAGGAAGTAAGTGGAGAGCTGGAGGATAATTCGTCAGACTCCTATTAATACAAGCTATACGTATATGTATGATTTTTGAATTCTGAATACTCTGTCGATAATTCCATTTTTTTTTTTTTTAATAGAATACTCATAACCTTGTATGGTTGTTACGTGATCGAATTTACTATAGTCGTTATCCTTAGGTACAACTAGCTTTATTCTTCACGTGTCAGTGAACCTCGCTCGCTTGTCACTCGCGAGTTTCGTGACTCTGCACCTCGTTATCGCGGGACTCCACATTGTCCATTCATCCGGTTGATAATTTACGGATTGCAATACATAGACACGTTATACTCACTTATCCCGCGTAGCGGTTCTACAGCGTGACAAATATGTCCGCAGCACAGATTCAGGAACTCAAATAACATTTCTCGGTACAGCTGTTTTGCCTCGTACGACGATAAAATTGACTCACTCTATACGCGCGGTCTGTAGAAGTAAATCCAGCCGAGTTTTTATTCCTCCTTGAGAATCGTCACTTTGTATATAAAAGTCTGACATTTCCGTGGCGCATAGCTACACGAGGGTTCCCCGTCGCGGGAAAATATATCTCAAGCGCAAGACTCGTTTATACGTATGGCCACGTTCTTAATAATAAAAACCTGCTTCTGGGTCAGGAGACATGACATCACTCGTTACGATACTCGAGAGTGTCGAGACAGCGAGAATGCCCACATAGTCAGTCAGTCAGTCAGTCAGTTTGATCCACCGCATATTTTAATCTCTGTCAATCGACGTTCTTGTACGCGATGGCAACGATGCCAAGAGGGTTGAATTATTTTTCTCGTCCTTAAAAATTATTTCTTTTTCTACTTGTCAATCACATTACCTGCCTCTTTTCTCTAATATCCGAAACGTCATCATTCCGACTGTCGTCATCGTTCTCGTGAAAATGTCGCAATAGTCTATACTCGTTGATCATCGCGTCAACGTGTCGGCAGGTTTATTTCGAGTCGACGCGAAATGCCGCTGCTCGTATCAGGGACACAGGCAAGCGAAGTCTGTAGGTCGGAGCGAGAAGCTTAGAAGGAGCGTAACGGTTTAGTGGGAACGGTGGAAGGAAGGAAGGAGCGTGAGGTAGAAACGCTGCAGATGGAGGTGGCTGAAACGGAGGAGCTCGAAAGACGGGAAAATGGAAGAGGGAAGATGTCGAGGCAACCTGCTGCTGCCCCTCTCGCTTCTGCTGCTGGCCTCATCTCCCGGTTGCCGTGACGACCCATACCACCCGCCATCATGCCAACGAGCATAGTCACAGTCACAGTCCAGTCACAGTTACGCTCACAGTCACGGCTCCTCTTCGCACTCGTGAATCTACCATGCTTCCTGCTCCTGCTGTGTGTGCCCGTGACTCCTAGCCTCTCTCTCGTAACGCCCGTCCAGCTATCTATGTTTCTCTGTCTACTTCTTATTCCGGCTGATCCTCTGTTTCTGGTACCACGCGTGCGAGTAGACAGTCACTGTGCTATTTAGACGTCCTTTGCGATATCGTCATACTACGCCCGAACGGCCTTAGCGAAGCTGCAACTTTTTCCTTAATCTTCGGCATAAATGAAAATCCTTGGAGCACTGTGGATAAAGCATTATGTCGGCATGCCAGCGACACTGTAGTTATACGATTTTCGTGCAGGTAAAGGCCGAGAGGCTTTGTTATGGTTTACTATTTTTTTTTAAACTGACGCTGACGCGAGTACAGTCTATCGGTTCGCTTCTCTCGTGACTGGTAACAATAGACAGGTCCTTGGGTGACACTGTGCACGATCTCCCAGCACTCTCGTTCGTACCTTAGAACGTTCTGGAATCGGTCATGTTCTTCCCGTCTTCCTATTACTTACTGCATGGCTACGTGACTCGTTCCTCTGTATATCCACACACACGTGCTATGAATTGGCACTCGAGCGGTCGCAATGGGACGCTAGGCACGAGACATGGGCACGCGGGACTAACTTTTCAACGGACGATTCCCTCGGGACGAGAGGAAAGGCCAAGGTCTTCTAATGTTCCGATCCGACGCGAACTTGTACCATAGGCTTTTACGTCCATTAGGTTGGCACTTTTTACGCCGTCGACGTAGCTCTATCAGACGTGGATCGATTCAAGCATATCCGTAAATAAAATGACAGTTTCCTGGCTTTAGCTTAAAGTATTCACGAATCCTATCGACATGGAATACTGGGCCTTTGCTATCTCACAGGTATACACGGTAGTCATTGCGATAAGATATCTAGTAGATTATTATTTATCGAAACGTCAAGGCTCCGGCGATCGTTGTGTCTGAGTTTATGTAATTTCGAAATTTTCGTGTTGTCACACTCGAACATAATTTTACGACTCACTTCGACGTCTACTTGGCTCGAGTCTCGGCACGACAATCCGAGGACTCGTAGAGGAGCCAGTCATTCGCGTAAAGTGAAGATAATTACGAAGCCACCTACGAAGCATGTGCCTCTTTGTGAAACTCGAGGAAACCACATTTTTCCTGGCGTCACAGCTCCCAACAACCTTTCCCTCTTGCACCCTTTTACTTTCTCTTAGTTCGCGACTCTTTCTCTCTTATCGTTTCTTTCCTACTATTCTCTCTTTCGCTCTCCGTCTCTCTCTCACTCTCGCTCGCCTAACGTTACCGATACACATTCCCATGGGTCTGCTCGTCCCAGGCGCCCGACATGACTTCCGTCCTACAACCTCGACTCAATGCCAATTAAAATACCCGCACGGATCGCGTGCCCGGTACACGCAGTTGCACGCGATTATTCTTATCTCGCCGTGCAAATTATACACACGGTGAACCAGAGCCATCGTAGAGATTAACCAGAGCATCCACTCTGAGATATTCATGTAGCAAAATCGCAACGACCAGTTCGCTCTTACGGAGTGCGTAACTATTCGGACGTACGTAATGACGCTTGCACCAATATCCCAAGTGGATAATAAAGGATGATCGTAGAGATCAGAATTCAAAAGGGGCACTTTCATTTAAAACTACTTTCTCGACGAGCCGTGACCCCCGTTCGCGGTTCGTAAATCGAACGGGAGGAGCGGATAAAGTTAAACATGCCAGTTCCGACAAAGTTGCTCGATTAGAGAGCTTTGCGCCGCGTAATTATCCCGAGAAACGGGACAGCCGTAATTCCGCGGTGAGCGAAACAAAAAGATATCTTGGTTGTGTCGGTCGGTGGGGATGACGCGAGGGCAGCAGGGAGAGGAGGGAAGACCAGGAACGAAGCAAACCCGTTTCGCCGGATACCGGTACGCCATTCCGCACGTTTCTCCCACCAGTTTGGAGGATCGTCTCTATACATAACGTTTTCTCATTCGCATTCTTTCCGATTCTTCCCCCCCCCCCCCCCTCTCTCTTTTTCTCCCTTTCTTTCCTTCTTTCTTAACGATACTGCGAAAACTCTCGGTTACTGCGGGAGACGTCACGCAGACATTTTGATCGTCATGGGTGGCCCGCCACTGTGTCTTCTTTCCACTCTCTCTTTCATTCTCAGTCTTCGACTATCGTCATCGTCCTGAGTATCATTCACGTCTACCCTACGTGGACGACGTATATATTCACCCTTAATAGTTTCTTTCCTTCACGATACGAGGGTCAAGTTCTCCGGTTACTCTTAGCTCGTAGGGTTTATCGGTAACACGCACGTGGCTAAGGGTGGTTTTCATTGGAAGGATCGACGTCGTATCGCGTGACTGGTCTGTTGCCTCGCTAGTTACGTCTTGGCACAAAGTATCATGTGTTGTGTATATACGTATAGCGTGAGTTATAGGGTTTTACGTCATTTAGCGCAGCAACCTGTATCCCCTTGTGCACCAGCATCGTTGCGATTGCTTCGGCTTTTTCGAATTACGATTCAATCGCAATAATTATAAAACAGCTGTTATCGCTGTGTGCCAATACACTGCTGTCGTTGCGGCCTGGGAAGTATGTTCGACTTTATTTACTCGGCTTCACTCTTTGTGTCTCTTTCATTATATGTACGCCTTGACGAGGCTGTTTTTATTAAACTCGGAATTCAGCGCCCGTCCTGGAACACCAGACGCGCTAAGCGTAACACGCAAATTGAAATTGTCTGATAGCAACACGACGGGTGATAACGCGAGGACTTTATCAGAAGCGAAAGAACTTTTGCTCTTTCTTCAAAATGTATTCTTACGTATGCAAGTGAGACAGTTAACGATTCGTAACGTTCGTAATCCTTAAGAGCGACGGAATCAGAAATGTAGCGATGCTTGACTATGGTTGAGCAACGTCTCTCTTTCTCCTATGACTCTTTGTATTCTATGTCCTTCCTTTGAGTAGCCGCTTACGAGATTTCCATTTGGACGTATCTGTGGGGATCGTTTTGCTTTTTTTTTTTAGATTTCCCGTCCTTTGTGCATGTTTTTTTATGGGGTAGGATTCTTTTTATTCAGTTCTCGGAATAACCCCCACGCATCCGTACACACGATTCTCGAATACTACGAGTTCCTTATATTTTGACGTACTAAAGAGACTTACGGTTACGCGATATTTGTTGATTCTTTTTTTTACCGTTCTATCGCTCGCGGTGAATTGGCAATCTAAAAAGCCATTAAATCTTTAGATTATCACGTGTTTACCAGCATTAGAGGCTTATTGGGTGTACCGAAGTAGCATGCTGCGAACGATTAAAAAATTATTTCATTTCTTTACACTTCTAAAGGAATCTAACCGCAATCTGTCAAATTGGCTGTTTCTCGTGAACGCGCGCATCAAGCGGCCAATTCGCAGACATTGAACGACGATAGCGACAATCGATCGGTCGCGCAAACGTGGTAACAAAATTTTCAGATATTTTCAATACACATGCTAACGATAAAACACGAATGTTATACTAGAGCGAATAATCACTCTTTTATGGGGTGCGTGTTCATATGACTGCCTGTGTCAATAAGTAAATCTCCATTATATTCAACAGTAGAAGGACTCACGCGCATTCGTACATGCGCAATGGGTAATGTAACAAATTTTACGTAAATGTCGCGTGTGTCGTCCAAGAGCACTTGTCACCCAGGATGCTTTAGTTTAGTTCAGTTGGCATGGCTAATGCATACAAACGCATACCAATGATGGCGCTAGGAAGACAGCAGGTTGGGTTATATACAAGTTTACTACCCCTGCAGAGGACTACGGTTAACGGGTTTCTTCATTCTCAGCGTTACCCGGTTCTCGTTTTCATCCAGCCAGAACTGGTATGTTGGGATCTACTCCAAGTTCAGGTCAAAGCCGAGACCTTTTTTTACCTTGCTTTCTATACGTATGCAGTTACCTGTACTTTGGGTTACTTTTCCTTTTTTTTCGTCCTAGGTTCGAATGCATTTTTCACTTTAAATAGAAACCGAAGACAGACGTGCTACTCTCCCATTCGAATAGACTGGTTTTGATCAAGGAATGTCCACGGGACATTTTCGAATGCAGGAAGTGGTTTTGCAGCGTTTGTAGTTGGCGAGAGTCGGCGGTTTGTGTTTTCATATCTGTGGAAACAAGATGAGGTCCTCGCGTCGCACTTTGTGTGTAGTAATTAGCAACAAACGATGAAAGTGCAATTTTGCATGGTTTCCTTTGTAAAGAAACTCGCGCTTACAATCTGTTTAATAATAATGTCAATAGATAGCGTTGTTGGCGATAGACTCCCCTCTTCAATAAGTAAGAGTCCCTGGTAGGAATAGCGATTAGCGTGCTCGTCCCTTTCGTCAATTGACCGTCGTGCAAACGAGACGTGTGATAAGAGCGAGCAAAGGTATTGTACTTTCCGTAGCATATCTTGTGTGTGTGTGTATATATATATATAGTCCGTTACTAATGTTATTTCACACGCGTTCCTACCAGGCAACAGGGCTCTATAAAAAGGACCTAAATTCTCGATATCGAATACACACCGGATAGCAAGTAATATGTCCAAGTAGTCCAGGGAGGAAAGAAAATATTGAGGATCAAAACCCAAAATGCAAAACGACCTCCATACTGGGAATTGGCTGAGACGTTACGAAGCGATCGAGGATTAGCCGATGGACATAGTCATCATTAGTCAGATAGATAAGAAACATAAATTATTACCGGTTGATACCGGATGGGCTCCATTATATTATTTATTATTACGGTTTCAATTTCTTTTGGCCGTTTGTTTTGAATTGATAATTTATAACAAATGAATGGGCTATGAATGACCGTGGAATGAATATGAGGGTTAAAATTTTAAGATAAGCGTGTAACGATTTTTTTTTGTCGAATTAATTAAACCATTCATTTTATTTGAACGAACAGAAATTTATAACACCTTCTTGTTTAAGGACTGTTGCATGCATACATGCTGGTTTTCGCTTTGTTTTCAACTTATTCTCCATTTTATCTTGCATGTCTTCCTGTTTCTTTTTGTTTTGTACGCTTTGTATCTCTTGCCTCTTCACCGCTTTATATATACGTGTACATAGGTTACACATATCCGTGGTTCATGGGTTCGACACAATGCTTACCGTTTATGGGAGGGATTAGGGCAACTCGGTTGGCCTGTAACGGACGTACGGTCGAACCCTGAAACTCGCATGGTCGACCCTTGCCCGACCTTACAGTCAGGCGGAACGGTAAAATAATCCAAAACCTCTTATAATTTAATTTTACTCTACCGCGTTTCATGAATCTTCCTCTTAGCCAGATAGAACGATTTTAATAAATTTTTAAATCAACCTGTGGCCGTATCACTTTGTCTACTCTCCTCTCCTCAGGCATGCTTTATAGATAAGATTAGATCCAACTACGTACTGTACTACAGCAGTACATGGAATCATTTAATACACTCTTTACAGTTCGACATGTAGATAACTCTCCTATCGTAATATCTGTTTGGATTTTTAATGCAATCTTGCATATCAATATCGCAAGTAAAAATAGTTGCTGGTCAGTGATAAGTGTCCTATCCTAATTTGCTAATGCTTTCGACAGGCTGATGGTTTGTTAATCTCTCGCGTCGGTGAACGTGCTTTGGCTCTGTCCCTCCAGGGTTTCGTAGCCTTGCGCCCTCTTCCCTTTGCCCTCCCGCCCTCGCGCTCCCACTGTCACATGATTTGACTCAAAGTGATATATTATGATGGATAACCGCGGGCAGCCGTAGGTGGAGTCGTCGTGCATTCGACCCACTCACCCCTGCCTAACTGGCTGGCTGGCTGGTTTGTTGGTTCGTTGGCTGGCTGGCTGGGCTGATGCCTGACTGCTTGGTTGACTGACTGGTAGACTGTGCTTGCACGGAACTCAACCTGCACGTTGAAACGGCCACCAACATCGGAAGCAGTATCGTCGGACGTTCCTTTAGCTCATGGCCGAACAAGTTTTGACATCCCTGGTTCCCTCTCGGTTCAGTCAGAGTTTGCTGTCGGTAAACGAGTTCGTCGGCTTGATAACCTTTCGCGAGGGCGTAATATAATAATAGTAAGCGCTTACGGAGATACCGGCTCTTTTATTTGTCGTTGATATATACGCAACGCTACAATATTATTATTCGGTTAATAATATTTTCAGCAACACTATACATTACGTTCTTCGTTTCAAGCCCATTATCTTCCTTGTGTCCAACTCTATCTACCTTTTTTTCTCTTTGATTATGGTTTACTTGGGACGAGCCACTTACGTGATGCTACATTACCCTTTGACCCTCATAGTCTTTGGCCTCGGTTCGATCTGCTCCTAGGCACGTCACGTCCATGAAAATCACTGGGAAAACATCGTGTCCGAATGGCTAGGGTCACGGGACGCGTTCTTGTAATTGGAAGGATACAATTAAAACGTTTGCTGACTTATTGAGATGGGATTGCCGTCAGGGATCTACTCTCTTTCTCTCTTCCTCCTCCTCTCACTCTCTCTTCCTCCTCCTCTCACTCTCTCTCTCTCTCTCTCTTTCTCCCTCTCTCCCTCTCTCTCTCCCCCTCTTACGCTCTCGTTAGGCGGATCGTACTTTCCCGTTGTCAGGTGGCTAGCTCATCCCTTGTAACTGTATTCTCTTTACTCCCTTTGTCCATGTGGGACCTTCTCGGGACCTCGTAAATTAGCCAGATCCAAGATAACTAATTTTACTTCGCGAATTATCGATAATACCACATCCAGTCCGGTACATCAGAGTATAAAAGTATAGGTCACGAACGCTTAGACATTCCAGTACCGCACGGGCAGAATTGCGGCTTTATAAATAACGCTCACGGATATCAAAAGAAATTAGCAGTAATCGCGGTCACGTTATACAGTATGCAGCCGTTAAATCATATCTATAGATAAAAGTCTAGTTCATCCACGTGGATGACGATGGCAATATCGATTTAGCAAAAGACGTATGTTGCGTCCTTTTTATCTCCGATCTCCTCCCTTGTCCTGCTTCCCCGTCCCTCTTCGACCCGTTATCTCTCTCTCTCTCTCTCTCTCCCCCCCCCCTCTCGCTTTCTTGCTCGCACATGGACATGGCCTTCGATATCGGAGATAAACTCGGAGCTACTCTTCAAGAGAAAACACGTTATCCTCTCGATTCTCTTTCGCACTTCCTCACGCGTTTTCCTTGGGGTGAATTGACGCCGTGTCATTTGGGAGGGGAAAATCTTTGGCGGTTCGTAGGAACAAACGGAATCGGAACAGCCTCCTCCATTCTACCCTGGCAATTGCTTTGAAACTTTCCCATTGGTGAGACCCTAGCAGCTGCTCTTGGTTTGTAGGTGGCTGCACTGAATCCTGCATTGTATAGCTAGACTGCCACGTACTTTGTTTATCCGATACGGATTGGCTCTCTCAAACGCAATCTGACATTTAATTCTAGCGATGTCCAAGACCATTTCTGAATTTACGTTACACTTGGGAACAAAGCAGGGCGGATACGTCTTCTTTGTGGTAAATTTGTCCAATTCTCTCTCTCTCTCTTCATTCCTGTCGAGTACGCTTCTTGATCCTTGGCACTATTATTACAAACGTATACCTGCTACTGCGGTTCGACTGCTGTAGACACTAGAGATATTTGGCGGACGTCTTGACGGCACGAGTAATGGAGACGCTTTCGGGATTCCTTCTACGTAGTAGCCACTCTCGTGATTTTCTTGCTTCATTTTTATCCAACTGAAGGAAACTGGCCGCTTCATCGCGCTCCCCGTATGACCGCATTACTCGTTTGCTTGTTTGCTCGCGAAGGCTCCATTATATACATAGGTATATACATACGTGAATTCAACTCGAAGAGAAATTGCTCTGGACTGTACCACGTCGGTATCCTTTTCTCTCCTTTTCTTCTTGTTCATCTTCCCGAAGAATAAAGCATCGTCTTATACAGCAAATTCATTCTGAACAATGCGGTTAGGAGACAGCCAGTTCGAGATGCGTCTGATAGGGTATTGCGTCATCTCTATGGTCGAGCGATGCATATGCGACTCTTGTATCTACGCATTAACTGTGCGAGAATGATTTTTAGATTAAATCAATATCGTCAATACTTCGTTTTGATTGTAATATATATGTATATATTACAACTGATATATATTTAACAGGTTAACGTGCCAATGAATTCTTTTAAGTGTATTTTACGCAATTTTTACGATGACGTGTCGAGTTGTACATTGGCCTCTATAATGTATTGAATTTCTTATATAGGAATGATTAATAGCAGTACCTACTATACTCTTTGCTCGAGGTAAATTTTATTCAATGTCACTCAACGTCTATACATAAAATGTTTTTCAACCACGGTATTGCAGGAAATATAATCTGTCAGCCCATCCCCAGGAATAATTCGTACTTTGTGGGTTTATGCCTTATTCACTCGCTAGGGGATGATATCGTCCCGGAGGTTCTGCCAATCGATTTCCTGGAGTGAAACACACCAGACAACCTCTGCTGAAACGTAATCCGATAGATCAAGAGGATGGGTGGTGTGGGGTCATTTGTTCCTTCTCTTTTTCTCTCTTCTCCAGCTTACTCACTCTCGCGAATTAGGCAAGTACCTAATTCAATCATGAAGGTTGCAATTTGTGAATTGTTATCAGGAAATTATGCAAAAATCAACCGTATTCTCGTGAGAAGACAATTTGCACGGATAGCTTATAGGAGACTTTTACGGGTTTCCATTAGACGAGATAATAAAAAGTATCGTATAGGGATTGGCAAGTCCAACGAATCTAGTAGCTACGGAAACGTCAAGGCCAGTATGGTAATTTCGAACTGTCACTTTTAATTAATCAATGAGTAACACTTTTCTTGGTATTTTGCTGGAAATGGGAGAGACGCGATTTTTCTGGTTGCTTGTATAAAATTTCACGTAACGAAGTTACGGAATTGTGGTGTATCTCGTCGGTGCTCGCTTTCTAAATTCACTTTAATAATGTTAACACGAAATTAGACGTTAACGCTCGTGGGCAATATCACGTCGGTTGAGGGTTTAAGCATATAGAAGGGGTTGCTGGAGCTGGTTCGACACCATCAACAAAATAGCCACAATCCGCCGTGTGTGTCTGATCAAGATGAAATATTTTACCGACAACCAAATTACGTTTTCGTTGTATATTTCAAGCCGTCGAAGACCCAGTCACCCCGCAACCTCCAGTTTTTGCGGTTTCGCTAATCACACGGGTCACAGCAGCATGTCCATACGATCGTAATCCGTGATGGATAAAAAGCGAGCAGGATCTATGAAAAAAAATCCATTTAGCAGGCAACTTTACTGTACAAGTAGTTAAGGATCCCGCGACAGTTTCTCGTTAACCGATGATCATCCTTTTGTCTGTCGTTGACCTAGCTCTCTTTTTTTTTTCCTTTTCGTACCCCTCAGCCACCCTCGCTCTATAGTACCTGCATAAAATGAATGAGTAGCTAAATCAATATTCTTAGCACTCATTGCAATTACCAAAGTACCTTATTCCCCTCTCTCCCCACTCATCTCCTCTCCCCTCACCCATAGAGCAAGTCTAGATCCCGGAATCGCTACTGTAAATTAATTGAGTTTCATAGAGCAATATCGAGAGGTTATAAAGGGAAGAGAGAGAGAGAGACAGAGAAAGAGAGTCTAAGGATTGACTAGTGACCCGTGATGGGGATGTAAGAATGGAAGTCCCAGGAAAAACGAATTGCTACAGTTTCATGTAAATCGCGCAGGGCAGTTTTCTCATTCAACGAAGACGAAGTCGAATGAAGTCTAAGTAGTGGTGGGATGGCAAGTAATACGCTAGCTGGGGCTGCCTCGCTTGACTTCCTCCAAGGAGAAAAGGGTGGGACACTGAAGGAGTAAAGGCCGGCAATGTCATTGTTTCTCGGTGTTGTTTCCCTCGCAATGGAATTGCGCGGGACGATTCGTCTCTCCTCTCACATAGAGTCACAATGAGGAACTAGACTAGCCTCGACAGGAGTTCCGTATAGCGGCGAGACTATGTGTCGACTGTTTGAGTCGTTTCTTCTATGTCATCCTCCCAGCCCCTCCTATTGCCACTTTACGATATATTCTTTCTTCGCGACGACAATGGATGAGAATCCCGAAACTGACTTTTCTTCTATCTTGCCTTCGACGTACTGGCTCAATAAACCTATATCGAGATTCTCTCTACTTCGATTCGCCATCACACTCTTTCAAATCTTTGATAATAACAGTCTGACGGTATATTTACACGTCTGCCATTATATCCTTCTTTATTCTGTTATCCAGAAACACTTGCTTCCTTGTTATTATTTTCATATGGATATCAATGCGACGTACGCGCCTTACGTTACGGGGATACGCCGGAATTATATAATTACGCCGGTTTTACTTGGCTCACTGTATATGTCCGCGACCTTCGTCTATTAACTGTTACGCTTGACCTTGGTTTATTATAACGTGTATGTACGAGCAGTGGCGTACCGTCGTACCAATAAATGCAGTCAAAGGAACGTGCGCACTTGACCTTCTCTCGTGAATTATAATTGGGATAGACGTTTATCGTGTATTGGATTCCGTTTGTTACCGCAAGGATCGCCTAACGTATATGAAATAATTGAGGCGATCGAAGATAGCGGATATCAGAATTCTCAGGTACCAATCGCCATGCGCGAAATACAAATCTACGTGTAAGATACGCTAATGGCGTACCTCGCGATCTCTGGCAAATTACAATATTACATCTTGGTGCGCGGCTTGTCGCGGCATACCATTACAAAACACGTTTGTGTCTCGCAACGTCTCTCGACGCGCAATCGCTTCACGAGCTTCGAGATCCGACGATATATAGATATATACACACACACTCTTATATACGCATACTGTGTATGTTTATACATGCTATATGTACTTACATCGAGCGAGGACGATGTCACGGCGTCTGATTACAGAGAACTGTTGTTGTATCGCTGATTAGATATTGACCCCTTGTAATATCGAGGGTATCGGGAAATATCGCAATGGCATTGCTGAATTTGTTCAGAACGGATTGATCCTTTAGTTAGACGATCCTACGGCAAGAAGGAAATACGTCTTTGACAAGATGAACCGTGCGACAGCACAGTTTAGGGGATCTTATGAAGATATAAAAACAGAGTGTACCCCAATGAGTTACGTGGGTGGATCAGCTGTGAGAACGTATTACGTTATTTCGCGCTCGTCAGTGTCTCGCTTCGAGGCAGGATACACACATTTCTACATGCCAACGTCGTCGAGTTTCGCGCAGCTGGTCAACTGCAAATAGCGTTCACTCGAAATAGAGACCACGCGTCATCGCGACGCTCATTCTCGTTCGTCCCTTTTCTCATTTTCTTTTGTTCGTAGTTCGCACACACTTCTTTTCGTTCACGTTGGTTTTATCCCCACTCGCCCTTACCACGAGAATGCGAGTTCGGGCACAAAATCTTTAATCGTGTATCAAGTGCGGTTATCGATTTTCATATTGCTATCATCTCTGATAGGAAAACGATCAATTAGCTCTTACTGTATGGAGACGTCTCCACGGATCGGCAGAGGTCTGGCTGATATACCGGCGCCCCGCTGAAGAGAAGCAAAGGGCTGTAGGACGGGCGGAGACAGTCTTGTTATGGTTAAGAGCAGGGGAGGAACACCCTGGTCCGGGTTATGGACGTGGTGCCCAGCTGTCGCCCGATGCCTTGAGGAAGCGGCCGTGGAGGATATCCATTTGTTATGTATCGATTCGCTAAAGGAATGCTCTCTATTTAGTTTAAAGGGACGATGGTATGGATTCCCAATTTATTAATTGCTGGAAGGATTTCGATTTTATAGCTCTGATTCGTTCCGCTGCGTTCTCGATCAATAATTGCTCTCTGTTTCCTGCACTATTTACCTGAGGCTTACTCCGACCCTCTCAACCTCAACCTAGAAACCTCAGCGGTCGTGCATTTCCGTAACCCTTCGATCCCGTTCGTGCATCCAGTTACGTTTGCTGATTTTACACAACCCCAAAGATCAGCACCTATACGGTTGCGTTTTTCAATTTTACGCATCTTCGAAAATTAATCAACAGGATCCGCAATGCTATCGTCCTTTCTGATAGGTTATGTCAGAGCTCTCGTTTTGGCGGAGTTGACCACCTCAACTTCCAGGTCATACCGGCTCGCCAGTTCCCGGTGAAAAAATAATTGGCTGCCGTCCGCCTAGCATACAGATGCATGGAGGAAGGGTGGACGATCGAAGGTGACGTAGGTTAGTTCAGGGATTTTCACTATCGGTGTTCAGTCAAGAAAATATGTACGTTACAATACACATAAGACGTTACTCAGTTTCTCGCAGTTATCTAGACGTTGCCAGTCTATTAAATTCTCCACAGGTATATCCTCTAAGTATCCTTTACGGGTTTACCCAACGTCAAGGCACACGTTTTTCTCGCCTCCGAGCCGTCTACTGACTATCTATTCGCCTACGCGTGTGCCAGACGCGTGACGAAGGAGAAATCATTGGCATCGCGACGCTCTACTTGTCACGGCTTTGCTTCCACCATACAGATCCGTGAATCACGGCTGATTCTGCCCAACGTATTAAAATCAGTCTATTATATAAAAAAAATCGCCTCTCTTCCCCTCTCTCTCTTTCTAGCGGCTTTATATCCCCAATGCGTCTGGTAGCCAATGAGATAGGCGATCCTGTCGGAGGATTCGGATCGATCGCAGGGTAGAAGTAATCGACCGTGCTTAGTCATGGTTCCTTGGGGCTGATCGGTTCTTTTCCGATACGATAGATCGAACGTTCGATAGTTATTGGATCTTTTTTTGTTACTTGTGTATAACCACGTATTCTAGTATATACATGACGTGTATAGTCCCACTGGTTCACGTGTTTTTAGTACGACTGCATCATCTACAGGCAACCAAGAACGTCAGAATCGTATTTTATATATGTTGAGAGGTTGCGAGACACAGTAGCATCTCACACCTTCGTCATCAACGTCAAGCATAACGAGTCCTGTGACACGTACAATGAATAATACATGCGAGGGAGGATCGCGTTGGTGAGAGAAATATTGAAAGAGGCAAAATATATAAATACAAAAAATATTCGAACTTCTATTGTTTGTCGCGCGTGTACACGCACGTGGCTCGTGTGCAACGGGATTTTACTTTTCTTTAGACTTCCCTCTGTTCCCTCCTTTTTCTATATTCATTTTTTTTTTACGTCGCCCTTTCTCTATACAGGGTGTTTCTCCCTATTATGTATTTGTTCTTTGCTCGGTCTATGTGTGCCATACGTTCAACACATGTTCCAGTTTGAACGGCATGACCCTCTTGTTGTTTCCATGGAATCGACTGCTCCGTCTTTTACTCCGTTACCTCCTGGATTGTTGTTATAATTATTTTTGTTTTCGCACATGTCGTTCACGTGACGTCATTGTTACGTTAGAGACTGTGCTGTTAGGTTTTGTGAATGATTTGATACCATTGCTAAATTTCACTTGCTGACAGTATTAATTAGTAACACATGGAGGAATGATATTCATTTAATGTTTCGTGCAGGAGACGGAAGTCGGCGGACTAGCGATAAGACTCTTTCATGTCATGTTTTCACGGTCGTTCAGACTGCCGACGGATAAGACATGGAAACGCGTTTCTCAATGTCATTGTAATCGAATGTCTCCTCAATGATTTAGCGATGCTCGCGAATCGCTTATGCTGGTTATACCTATGAATTTTTTTCTTATTGATGCCATATAGAGACGACCTAATTAATTATTATTCTTTTTATGCCTCTGTTCGTCATTCGTACGGATATGCTTGTAACTTGCTTTATTTTATTGCCGTGCATGGATTATTACTGCTTGTTTTATTCACTTTATGAATAAGGCCTGACGCACGAGTTTACACTTCGTTTAATGCCCCCTGTGCGATTAACGCGGAGAAAACGAGTTCGAATTTCTGCGCTATAGACTTTTAGCCACTTGGTGTTGTACCGTAATTATACAGAGGTTTGACCCGCCGAAGCAATTAACCCGAACGCCGTGTTGCTGCATTTTTAGAAGTTTCCGGGACTCTTGGTCGTATAATCACTTTTGGGGGTCAATGTTGTATATTCATTTGACAGGAAGCATAAAATTCACGGGAAACGGTAAAAAGTAATGTTATTTTACGTCTCTCTCACCAGGAAAAGCGCTGGTAAGAGTGTAGGCCAAATTTCGCTGGGACTCGTTAAAAAGGTAGGCACCGGGATATCGTGTTTCGTCCAAGTTTAGATATAGTAGCGATTACGTCTCCCGTGTCAGCCTTCCTGCCTCAAGGTAATCTTATCTACGATCTGTAAACATTGAAGATACTCCGTGGCCAGCAGATACGAACGATTATGAGTTCTAGGGATTTTCTTTTTCGAATTTTCGTAGACAACCTGAACTGCTGCAGCACCGTTAATACTATTTTTATCGGAGCTTCGAAATATTAGCCACCTTATTATTCCGCCGGCACTGCTATATTATTTTTGAGATCAGATAATATCATTAAAGCGTGATCGCTATGAATTTAAAGAAAGTACTTAATTTAAGATAAGATGATTCCTCAAAGTCGAGTTAACGCTCGAGCAAGTCGTCCGCTCGATCGCCACGTCGGAAGACATCGCAGGGTGAATCGTCGAGGCGATAACACGGATTTATTTCGGCGAGTATAAATAACGCGATTTACGACACGGGGATTTAACGTAATGAAGTGGCTGCTCTCGGGCCGCTAAGCATTTTGTGGTAGAAGTCCCGATCTTCTGTCCTTCTCTCTCGCGCCGTTCACAATATAATCGCACATAAATTGGCAGCAATCTTGCTGGCAGAGGCCTCCTCCCCCCCCCCCCCTGTCCCCCATGCTATCTCCCACTCTGCAATATACCCCTCATCGCGCCCCGTTCCCCCTTCACTCCCTTCTTATTCGTATGGAATATATAGTCTGGCTGTGGGCTTGTGCCCGTAGCCAGCAGTAGCAGCGCGCTACTTTAGGGTCAACGCATTGCCAAGGTGGCGGCCATGTGGCACGGCGCATGGCACCGCGCCTGCGTCTCTGAGTCTAGCGCGGAACATGCACACTGAGCACAATATTATTGTGCTATATCGGCCCGTGCGCGGTCGCGCAAACTGGGTGGGGAATAGTCTCGCAGACGTAGGTCCTGATGATACAGTAGTGGTTATTCATGATAATGGTACTGTAGTATGCCGAGCTTACGTATAGTCGGTTCACGGTAGTAGAATGGAATAGAGCAGAGTACAGTGTGGACTATATGCACGTGTATATAGAAAACGTTGGAACAGTCAGGAAAGGTGGAATAGGATGTGAAATAAACTGGGTCCACCACATTTGATTTTTTCAGTCGGAACTATTACATAATTTAGGGCTAATTTTGGACGCCATAATTGATTTTATTGGCTTACCCCCGGGGGCGGATGTGTGCTGGACCCAACCGGGGTTTTCTTCAGAAAGGGTGGTCCGATTTAATTGCAACTAGGCGCATTCGACAGCCCTTAAATAGCCCAAAAATATGGAAACTGTTCTTTATACATTATAAGAATATATGATGCTACAAATTTCAATTTTTAGATCTTCACGATTTTTAGGCTGCATCTTTTGGTCCCAAAAAACAACTCCCAATACAAGTATAAGCATAGGGAAATAGATCTCTGTAAAAGTCATTCAGAATAATATAGAACATAGTGCTGTACGTCCAGACAATTAACTTGTGTTTGGGTGGTTGTTTTTTGGGGTTTAGGGGTGCAGTTCAAAAATCGATAAGATTTGAAAATTGATATTTATAGCGTCATGTATTTTTATAATGTATAAAGAACAGTTTGCAAAGCAATTAACCCTTTGGCTACTACGAGCGACTATAGTCGCTCTCCATAAGATGCCGCATATTATATGTATGTATACTGAGCGGCATTAATAGTGTCCCAGAGAGAAGTTAGGGGAACAGTGGCAAAGCGAGAGTGGGGACAGAGCACTGTGCACAGTTTCATCGCAGCGGTTCGTTCTGCGGAAGTACCACCACGGAGAATCCGCCCGTAGCGAAAGGGTCAAATTTGAAATAACATAAGAAAAGTATATAAGGGGGTGGTTTTTCCAGAAGGGGTGGTCCGATTTAATTGCGACCAGGCGCATTCGACAGCCCTTAAATAGCCCAAAAATATGGTGCATAATAAGTTGAGGTTATCATATTTCAGATGAGTGAGAACGAGTGTGGCGGACGAAGCTTGGGCCTAAGCTAGATCCACCACACACTCACCTGCTAAAGGGGTGAGCCCTAAAATCAAATATCAGGTCCAAAATTAGCTCTAAATTATGCAATAGTTCCGGTTGAAAAAGTCAAATGTGGTGGACCCAGCTTATTTCACATTGGAATAGGTTCTGTCGCGCGCAACTATCCCAGTCTCCGATCGAAGTAGTACCTTACTACTCTCCTTGGCTGTAGGAAGATAGACGGCCGAAGAGATCGTCCCTGCCGATATCTGAGAGCATAATGCATGGGAAACCGACAGGCCCAGACGCTAGACGTCGGTTATATACGTTAGAACGTTTGTTTGCGATAGAACGAAAAGTCGTACTGGCATCACCGCTCCGAAGGCCAAATACAGGCTGGTTTCAACCTCATGTGTTATTTCTTGGGAATCGGCACGCTTTCCTGCTGATTAGATATAGACACGCACGATTCACTACGTCACGAAACAGGTTCAATTCAAGGGCGTCGATGCGCTCTCTATCGGCCACAGCCGGATAATAGAAGCTATCCAGGGGGATGAAACGATGAGAGATAGTTAAGGGGGCGAGAGTGAACGTCGAATGAATATTCAGGAATCTGTGAACCGTTCCAGCTTTTCAAAGCGCTAACTTGGGAACGATCCTGGGGTGTCTACCCCCTGGACAACTCATGGCCAGCAGCCTTTGCCTGTCGATATTTATTGCGCGGGGTGTTTAACGGTGTCAGATTTATGCCGATGCGTCGACTTTAGTCCGGATCGAGTGGCGGCTACACATGGAGGGGTTAAAATATGTGCATGGCCGTCAGTGTCTCGTGTTCCTTGCGTACTCGTGGTGGCCCTCCCCGGTTGGCATAGCGCTAAGGTCATCGACTTAGTAGGCGCACACAACAAACGCTCGAGCGTGCACCTCTATGCAACACGTGCTCACCCTTACTCAGCGTATTCTCACTCCTTCTTCCCTTGACGACGATCCTCGGCTCTCTTTTTCCATCCCTTGCTTTGGCACCCTAGCTTACTGTTACTGCCACCCTGTTACTCGACTTTCCTTTCCATCTCGTGTCTACGCCCCTCAGACCGGAGGGAGCATTATTACCCGCGGCAAATTTTATCTACGATTTCCAGAGGGTCACCATATATGATTTCTATGTAACCTACTTGGACATGGGTTTGGATATATTGATATGAAGTAATTAACGCCATGCTATCACCTGTACGTGTGGAGTATATTACAGAACGGAAGATCGAATTTCTAGATGTTCGGTATATATGTATATCCCTCGAGACCTATCCCCTCTGTTGGGAAGCTTTATGGAATTCTGATCTTTTGCGAAATTCTCTCTTGTTTACGGTACGAAACCTTCGTCAACCTAAGATTACTGTAACATAAAATTGAAAAAAGAGACGTTCGTCATAATTAAGTGCTTGTTTTAGGCGCATCTAATACTTTCCTATCGAATTAAATGTTTTTTTGTTTATAATTAAAAAAGAAAAATTTGTAGCAATGCTAAGTTAAAGGAGGCCCGAAACGTGACTGCTTTCCAGTGGACGTTTTTTTTTTTCTCGAACGGACGAGTACTGAAAATTGCATTCGGTCGCTTTATACGATAACTACATTGCTCGTTATCACGGTCTGCACGTGATTTCACCAGAAACCGCACACTGCGTGTGTTGGAGGATTCTTATCTACGTGTCACGCGCTGGACGTGTTAATGATTTATGAAGTATCACCACTCTCAATAAACGGATACGAGTGTGGATTTTGGTGACGGTGAATGTTTCTTTATTCACGTGAAAAATTTCAATCAAATTTTTTTCTTAGCACAGCTATACTCATATCAATGACTGCTTTCCTTCAGTCCTACGTTCGATATTAGTTACGCTGCTACGTAAGAAATACGTACAGTCGAAGGGATTTCCTTATAATAAGTAAAAACTTCAAACGCACGTACGTGTTGTTAGTTCGTTTCTACTCACAAGACCTATTACTCGTAATTACTCGTTACATAGTAAACACTATGATTACCGGCTTATTGCAGCCGTAAACTCTAAAGTCGAGAGTAATTTATCGCTGCATCCTCGTTCGTGATAAACTTGCCCCGCAGGAGTCCCCGAGTCGGTCACGCCCTGGCTTTTATTGTTAGCATTGCCGATAATACCGAGTGGTCAGCCGCCATTAGTGTACCGTAATACCCCCATTGTGCTTAACTATACTTGTATACAATAAACATTTTAATCGTATTGCACGTTAGTTAAACAGCAAAATATCACACACGACCGATCGGTCCTCGTTAGGGTGAATTGCGACAAGTATATGTACCATCTATGCTCGAATAAAGAAGCCGACTTCATTCCCCTTGCTAAAAGGTCGTACATATTCAAAAATCGCGGAAAGGATCTTACTATATATAGGATATTCGCGAAAATATTTTCGACCCAACAAATTCTACGGAGGCCGCCTTATCGTCCCGGTGCTCACCCTCTTTAACTTTCTCCCTTCTCCGTACTGGGGATGCCCTTTTATCAACCCCAATTTCTCTGCTCACTTTCCCAAACTCCGCGTAACGCCTGGCACGTTGCGGAGTGGCGTATTCACGGTGAAAGCATGGCGCCGCGACGTCGTTGGAGTTTCGCATTAAAGTATCAATAAAGTGAACTCGTATGAGTTACTGGCTGACATTGATATTGTCCCGGTCACGGTATTAACTTTCACATCTGAAATCAGCACGTCGTTGAAACGTATATAGCCACATAATTAATTCACCCGAGCACGACGTCGGTAGTGGCTACCGTGAGTGTGTCCGACGACAGGGATCATAGTCAGATGGAATCCGAGAGTAAATAAACGAACGAAGGAGAGAGTGAAAGGAGCGAGCGAGAGAGAAGACAGAGAGAGCGAGAGAGAGAGAAAGAGGAGAATCCACACGTAGTACCAAAGTGCCGATACCGCTAACCAAAGGCAGCTTTTGCTTCTATAGCCCCTCCCTACCATTTAATTAGCACATAACTCGTATCGGGATCCCCTCTTGTGCGTAAGCCCTAGCTTGATCTTGGCCTTACGGTCGGATTGTTGCCGAACAATCATTATATCAGATTATTGCGTCCTTCTCACCACCAAGGGCCGGTCCGTCTCGTCCTGTTATAACTCTCTCTTACTTTCTCCCTTTCACTATCACTCTTTCTCTCTCTATCTCTGCCCTACGGGTTTCCCGTTGTTCTGTCTCTGCTCCATCCGCCTACCTCGAATTCATCTCTTCCATCGCTCCTCTCTTTCTGGCAAATAAATTCCACGATCTCGACCCTACATAAATCACATTTTGCGGGCTTCCATCGAGCGCTCCTCGATCTTGGCATTGATTGGCCGTCATTTACTCAGGCTAGACGGACGGGGTACGTCGCTGCTATGTGTGTCTCGGCCTCGTAGGTCTAGAGCGTGGGTATCGGTGCTCTATCGCCGTTTAATATTATTCTGTAATTATATACGATACATCCAATCGAAAACTTTAATACATCCAAATTGCAGTATATTTATTTTATGTAAATTATACGGACGATAATTGAATTATAGGAAATGACATGACTACTCGGAATGTGTTTTTCGCTGGCTATTTTATTTTTGTAAAATTAGCCTTTCTTCTCCGCTCGATATCTCATGCAGAATTGACACGGTTACGCGTGCCAAAACTAACGATTCCTGATTTTGTCTCTTATGACGCTTTTTCGTACGATTATCTTATGCAACTCTTTTGCTGCTTCTCGCTTGGCAGCACGACCTGCCGCTTCGTTCAATGGATAAATATAGACGAGAGTCTCGGCTCCGAGCTCTATAGACACGCGGGTATACGCATACCGTAATTATACGACAATTAGAAAGCAAGGACACTCTGCACCTCTTCCATACGCTTTACTCACTCGTTCCTACTTCGTAGATATATGTATGCTCGGGTTAGATACTATACTATCTGTAATGCGTCCCACGCGCTTGTAACGACGCGACGAGGCATACAGTCTTCGCGAAAGTGCCGCGCGCCATTCGCGAATATTGGCTGGCTAAATTTATGTCCTTGAGAAGCCTTTCGCGACCTGCGAATATATCGCGGCCTTTGCTGTTTTAACTGCGCCGCGTGGTAATGCGAAACTGCGTGCGACACGGTGCCAGTGCAAACATGCGAATCGTCTACCTTCGGGCTGGGTCATCGTCTATGGGCATCGGGACGTCATTAGAGGCGCAAATTGATCGACGAATAATCTAATTCGCACGATCAATCATTACTCGTGGATTCTATAAGATTTTATTACTCTTGAGTGTTCGGCTACGAGGTCAAGGTAACATTTTTTAATTGATTGGCTCCCGATCTAATCTCATCAATGATCACGATGTCGTTTCTTCGTGATTTCTACTGATTAACGTGTGACGTGTTCATCGCCGATGATTTGCCAATAAGAAGCATCCTCGATGTGTCCTTCGCGTCCCTTTCGTTCTTATCTTCAGGTATACGAACTGTTTTTGCTAATGTGAGACACGCACGGCCCAGGGAGATTCGAGGGCAACGCTATAAAAAATAGATACGCCAAGACGTCCCGGTGTCTCGTAAAGCCACCCGGTCTTTTTTACGGTTTCTTGGCTGATACGTAGAGGAGAGAGAAAAAGAAAGGATCATATTAACGACCGTCGGAGAAGTCGCGACGAATCGCTGGATTAACTTTACGCTCAAGTCAACGTAGTCCACTCGTTAATTCTGATGGCTCTCTTATGTCGCCATCTTTTTTACTTTACGTCTAACGCGCTTATGACACTTATACAGAACTTCCTAGTGGTGGTACTTTTAGACTTTAGAGATCGTCGAACCTCGTACGGAACCGAAGACAAAAGTTGTCATTTTTTGTTTATCTCGTACAACGAGAACCACGTGGCCCGTGTTTATCGATCGTGGGAAACGAATGGAGTGTCAAGATAGTGGCGGTTGCGTTCACGAGAATTGTCATGCTAAAAATACACAGGGAACGTAGATATGAGTATGTAGGCGAGACTCTGCTAAAGCCGTTAACTCGTTATTATCCCTGTCCACGGGCGGTCCTGGACCCCTAGGTGTCGTTAAGGCCCGCCACTTTGGGACAAGAGACGCGCCGCTATATACGCGCTCTAAAAATACCCAATTACGCGTAACCCCCAAAAAGGCTGGCCGCTTAACTTGATGAATCCAGAGAGGAGTGGGTTTACTTTCCTTTCTCTTTTCGCTTTCTCCCGCACATGCCACCCTCTCTCTATCTCTCACACGTGTTTCCTATGCATACAGATACCTCTGGCTGTGTATTTATATTGCATGTCCCTCCTCGTGGAGATACCAGAATTCGTCTCGTGTTAGCAAACAATTGGGGACGCCGCGCTCACCCTTGTATCTCTTACCGCTTGGTGGTGTCTCCTGGTCAATTAAATTCGTAACAGTGTATTAATGAGTAACGAGCGGCTGCTTGAATATGGGACAAGGCTCTCGGTGTCATATTTAATTATCGCTATGAATAGCGAAATAAGGGGGAAGGAAAGAAAAGAGGCAGAGCAATCTACATCTCGCGATACAACCATAACGATCCTTCCTCCCATCGCTACTCTAATTAAATTGAATCACGGAATCCCAAGCAGGAAATACCCAATAAAGACGTGCATTAACAAATTAAAGTGCTTCATTCGAGATATCTTGGCCACTTGCCAGTCCTCCTTTAGACACGGTAAAACCTACTTTGCCACCGGCCCTGCGAGCGTTTCTCGTTTGAAAAATTTTCTTCTCTGACCGAGTTCCCGATCTTCTCGATTCGACGGATGCGCGATACTTTCACGACGCTATGGTGACCGTGAGAAGGGGGACCGGTTTTCTTTATTTTCTCAGCCAAGTCGCCACCATACGAATTCCTTTTATTTTTATATCCTCTCGCGATTGATTCGTCCTATCGAAGAGTTTATCGATCGGTCTGATCGCCTGTCGTTTCTTCATTCCCGATCATTAAACTCCCACGAAACATCGCCGATGGGTTATCGTACGAGGATGAATTATCGATCTGGCAAACGGCTAAGCGGTGCTTCAGTCGTGACCTCGATCTACGGGTCGTTGCATGATCTAGGCTGCGACCTGTTTCTAACCGAAACACATCACAATGCCCAGGAACCACTCACTTGTTCCGGCTATACAATACACTAAGGCCACATTATCGATCCGCCTCTTCCTAACTGTACATCCAGCGATTTCGGCGATAAGTACGACTTCTCTTATTCGAGATGGAAGCCATTTACCAGAAAAAGACCCAAAAAAAGAAAGGGAAAGAAACCCTTCCTCGTGTCTCGGCCAGATATTTTATTTTCCCATTTCCTGCTCTCCTCACAGTGAAGCCTCCACCTTGCGAGTTTTCCACTCGAATAAGCGAAGCAAACGAGCTCGCGAATTCCAGAGCAAGTAAGTCCCATCCCACCCCTTGCCCACGCTCCTAGAGCATCCAATTAAATCGTAAGACGTGAATCGTTAATAAATGTACAGCGGGATAAACTTGGCCGAGCGGAATAAACTCTCGAGTGATCATCTGCCGCGGTATTTTAACTCTCTCACTCTCTTGATACCGTCTCTTATATTATCTCAATCTCTCTAGCTGTACCATAGATACCGACAGACTCTGCCAACTTCTCGCCTCGACGCTCCCTGCTGTCT
Source organism: Calameuta idolon (assembly GCA_030142285.1). Classification (NCBI taxonomy): domain Eukaryota; kingdom Metazoa; phylum Arthropoda; class Insecta; order Hymenoptera; family Cephidae; genus Calameuta; species Calameuta idolon. Next base: position 139,502 of record JARQSV010000198.1, on the reverse strand, counting down.
CGTTGTTTGTTTTCGTAACGTGCACGCGCCCAAAAATAAATCGCGTAGTACCTTTAAAGAGGCCTTCGCTTAGCGCGAGACTGCACATCGTCGAGAATTCTACTCGGTTGCCCCGTCCATGAGAGTTCTGGTTCTTGGATATATATATATATATATGTATATATAAAAAAAAGAATATTTTTCCTCCTGGACCAGAGCGCGAAGAAGACTGCACAGAACATCACTACGAGTGCTGGTCGTACACTCATGGAAAAGTACGAGACGTGTAATCGCTTTGACGAACAGCAGTCGGACAAGTGGTTTTGTTCGGGGTCCCTCGGTCCCCTGGGGTCCACCTATGTATACCATGGGCCTTAGGCAGGAGGCCAAGAAGGCCCGCAAAGCGGTCATGGCCAGTGGGTCCCTTCGTCGTTTCGTTCTGTGTATAACGCAATGAGGCAATATATACATATTACATACGTATGTATATTTGTGTATCCAAGTTCCCATACCAATACCATTTAGTGTGCAAGCCAACTTTCAAAACTCGCTTCATATGGTCGAACTCATGTGTGGAATTCTGAGTGTTACTAATTGGATGCTAGTAGTGTCTCCGTGTTTTGATGCTTCAACCGGAATAAATCACAGTAACGTACTTAGTCTGCACGTGAATCGTCGTCTTGCGTATACAGTAACGATCCTTTATGAATTCTCAGTGACCGTATAAACATGGGTTAGGTGGGTATCAAAAACGAGATATTTTGTATATTACGAATCGTTACCAGCAAACTCATTTCCTTCTTCTCGTCGTGATACTCCATTATGCACTCATAGGAAGAAAACAGTATTTCACGTAAAATCGACATTGTCGTTACTTCGTATAATTACTGTAGTGCACCCACGTGAACATAGAGCATATGCACCGAGTGCTCCAGTATATTTTACTCGCAGGACATTTGTACTGAGTTTGCGAGTCGTAGCTGGATCTCTTTTTTCTTTTTCGTTTCATTCCATTTATTTTCTCAGCTCGCGGAACACCGCGAATGCCGCAGTCGCGATTTTAACCTCGCCGCCTTTATCCTCCGAGAATTTGCGGTAATTGGATCGTTATAAGCGTAACCGAGATTGTTCATTGTGTACTGGCGAGAAAGGCGCGAGTCCCAACTCTGCATTAAGAAGCAAAGCGGTATTAAGTCTTGCTTCTACGAATCATTACGTACAGGTATAACATACGCTCGAATGAACTCTGCTATAAATTATCAGGTGTCATTACATTAGACAAGTAATTCCACGGATATCCAAAAGTCGGAAGCGAACATTGCGGAATAAGATTGTCCCGGGAAAGAGCGATCACCGCGGGATGCCCGAGGATTTTAACGAGTCTCTTTTTCACCGTCGGGTAGCAGCGATGCCAACGTCGGCGAATCCGTGTCGGCAAGATAGACGAGGGCTCCGGCTGCATCAAAGTGTCCCTCTCTTTGTGCGGGACCCAATTGGAGATGTGACTCCGTGACTAAACGACTTTTCTTCGACGTCGGAAATCTGACCCTGGGACACGTTACACTTACGTCCGAGGCTCCTCGCTAATAATCACGTTGATTTTACGAACCTCGCGATTACCGTATTTAAAGCTGTAAGGTCTATTAAAAAAAAAAAGAAAAAAAATCATAATAGACTGCCATACAGTGGCACTTTCTGCGATCACGCGAATTAGCCAGATCGCGTTCAGGCGTGCGCAAAACACCTTGGGCCAGAACGGCATGGAAATTAACTGTCGAGGATGTGCCGTCGCGGCGCTATGAATAAAATTTATGGGAATCGGGTAGCACTCGGCTGAGCCGTATTTACCGTCATCTCCCTCCGGCCACCGGGACTACTAGAATAGGTATCTAAAATACAGCGGCTATGCTATACGAGCTGATGGGGCGGCTATATACGTAGGCACGTGCACCGCAAGCATGCGATAGTGTCTGCCGAGGCATGTCCGTGATACCAGGATCGATAATACCTCTTTCGTCCTTCTTCCTCGCCAACTCGCTCTGTATCCCTCTTTACTATTTCTCACTCTGTTCCTCCCTCATTCTCTTCCGTGGATAGGCACTGCACACATATTAACGCGATCCAGGAGTCCACTTGGAGCGAGTCCGCGAGTGACGCGTCACCTCTCCTCTGCTCTCTCTCTCTCTCTCTCTATCTATATATATATATATATATATCTCGCGCACGTATGTGCAATAGCTTCATACGCTTTCCCTTCACCCTCCCACATCCTGCGCTCCTTGATCCCATCACCCATTCTCGTTCTGACTACCAGCTTCGGCTATCCCCTTTCAACCCTTCCTACTCCTCTCCGCCTTTCCCTCCTTTTCCAGAAGCTTCATCATATACGTCATATTCTAAGTTAACGATACAGCCACGTTGACTCCCGTGAATATACATTATGCGCGTACATTACTCACATGCATGTATGACGTCGCTAACTACTCTCGTCCTCAGGTGGATGGAAGAGTGAGAGGGGGGGGGGGGGGGGGTAGCAAATGCCGTTGCACGAACGGTCGGTGCTATGGTTCCCTGTCGTGTTCCAGTGTTCCACTGATGGTTACGACGCGTCCTGAGCCCTCGTGTATTATATCCGCATGGTAGATAATGGCCTGAATGTCATTTAATGACGAGTTAATTAGCGCGTCAGATACGGAGGTGTGCGCAGTAATATCTCGATGGTAATTAGATTCCAATTTTTGCGTTCAATTTGCCGCGGGAATTGATCGCGCACATCCACGTCGATATTGATATCAGTGACGGAGGCATCGTATCGCGATTTATCGATGACTCCCGTAGCGGCGAAGCGATTAACGATCGCAGGTGTGACGTCATCGATTGAATCATTCGTCGGGATGTTTCGTCAAGATGATGACGTGTTATTTTCAATGGACCTTCAGAAGAATTCACGCGTATCGATAGGGGGAGGGGGGGGGGGGGTGGCCCTGTGAATATATTGCAATTTCTGGGTATTTTGGATATACGTATATGTATAAGTATGTCGGTGGGGTGAAGGCAGTACGAGAAATTGTACGCAGGAAGCTTGCAGGTTTGATACAGTTTTCATTAAACTACCATGGCTGTTCGCGTATTTTCGTTTGGTTATCGGAACGTAACGTTTGCCTTGCTTTATACAGTCGTTTGACCGATACGCTAATTAACGTTATTGCGTTCATTGTAAACATGTAAATTAAATTGACATTAGCGATCGATAATCCTAAATCGGCGTGTGTCAACAACGAGTAGAGAAATGGATTGCCTCAATTTGTCCGATTGAAACTATTTCGACACTATGTTCGGAATTCCTATTAATTCGCCGTGTATAAAGCGGCAGTTCAACCCTTCCTCTCCCTCGGTAACGTGGCTCTTGCACGCGCTCTTTCTCTTCCCCGGAAACCAGTTTGCGTCCGACGTACCTCGATATTTCATTTGCCCTGTCCGGGCATTCGGTTCGTCCCTCCGCATACGAGTTTCGCCGCTATCGCTCGGCAAGGCTCTTCAATTTTATTTTATTACCTTCTGCAAATCCTATGGCAATCCTTGCCATTTTTGCCCGAGGCAGTGTTATTCTCGTGCGTGACAGCAGACATTACTCCATAGACATTCACTCGTACGTGGTCATACGAAATTGTATCTTAATTGAGTCTGCTGCTGTATCATTTTACCTGAATTATAAAAAACCTTTTACATGTCTGGTGTACTTTTCGCAATTCAAAAAGTTTAACAAAAAAAAATGAAATCTCCTGTCATCCTCTAATGTCTCTTCCGTGCCACTAAAATTATTATCATTAACAGTTGGCTTGTTTTCGTACAAAAATTCTCGTGCAATTGGAAAATAATATTAGCCTTGGGGTTCTGTCTGGCCGAGTCCGGATATAGAGGCGCATGGATCATGGTATGCATGCGTTATTACGCATATACCCACCACGTTCAGCATCCGACTGAGCATCTATACAAGAAGAGGAAACGAGATGTGTTGTCTCCTGACTGACTCTCATGTATTCGCACCCTGAGAGAATCGTGCTCCTGTTTCGCATGGCGATATTACGCATTCGCATTGTGTCGACCTATCATTGAAATATCGCTACGCAATCGAATTGGCTCCTCGGGCGTTGGTTGCAATAAAGCATGAACGAAATAGGATTTGCAGTATACAGAGCGTACAGCGTTCATTGATATTAACCCTTCTAGTTGTATTACAATGGGTACCTGGTTAGCTCGAACTTCCTGTAGGTTGTACGAGAGCTTCCTATATTTTTTATAATTCAGCTTCAGGCTGACTCGTCTTTTTTCAGAAAACATGGCAATCGATTAAAATTTATCCTCCTACGATACTCTTGTATCTGCATGCATAACGCGAAGAAGGATCGTTCCAGTTGAGTCGAAAATACCTCGTTGAATTAATCGTTTACGAGGGAGAGCAGGGCGGCAGTTCCGCCAGGATAATGGATGAGTCTTGTCTATAATCCGTCTAAACGACGAGCAAAGTGGAAAAATCGAAGCGTCACTCGTGCCCTATAGGTCACGTCACGCTTGGCCACACCAAGGAATACGTAATCGGTAGAAAAGAATATCAGAGCGCATTTATCAGACGCTGCTTGTAAAATGCATTAGGAGAATTTATCAAAGGATTTAGCATATAATGTTTTGCTACCTTTTTTTTTTTTCACTTTTTCACGTTCCTATTTTATCTCTGGTACTATTCAGACGCGAGCATTGACCATGCGGCCCTGCTTTTACAGTATGGAGAGCAATCGAAAACTCCTAATAAAGCGTACGAATTGCAATCACACGTTGCACTCGATTACGGCTGCACCCAGCCTGTCCCCCTGTGCACAGTTAATTTCAATGGTCGCAACGGTATTCGCATTTTCTATAACAGAGAAAAAGCATTTGGCAGGAAAGGAAGCACCACCATTGGTACAAGCGATACGGATCACACGTGTGCCTCTACTACCTGTACGCGTATCATAAATATGTACTCGTATCCTCGTATAGAGAGTGAACGTCGTTCGTGCCTCTTTTGAATCAAGCCGCATCCGCATGGTAACCTGAGGCTTCGACTAACGGTAACGGTACCATTCTGTAATTCTGTATACGTAGGTACTTGGAGAGTCCGTAGTAGCCACGAGAGAGACAGAGAGAGAGAAAGAGAGGGCTGACAATCAGGCATTCCTGCCACGATCGAACGCCGCATTTATCCCCCCTCCTCGCCGCCTCTCGTCCGAACTGAAAGTGCTACGCGTCACTCTTCATTTTTGTCCATCTTCGAGAGTCATTTTGGAAAAATCGAACACCCTTTTTTCTCTTATCTTTCGTTTTTTTTTTTATTTTCTCGTAACACGTCCATGCGTGGAATTTCACGAGAGAACGTGGTCGAACGACGCAGAATCTCAAAGGAGGGTTTCTATGAACGATACACTTTTTATTTCTCTAGACTGTTTAATTTAAGTAGTGCTCTATGATCTTTATACGGACTATATATACTGCAGTATCTGTGTGGTTATTGGTATTACGTAAGATTTTCATTTTTATTTTTTAGTCTATTAGGCATTAATACAGAGGGCAATAATGTAGTGGCGCTTGTCGCTCAAATTTATACGGAGTAGCGTGGTCGTTGAAAGTGACTGAACTAGTTTTTCGGGATAAGTGTATTTCTTTTAGATCGTTCCGTTTGTTGCGGAAAAGTTAGCCGCGCCGACACCGTTTCGTGCTGCGGGAACTGGGACGTTTTACAGCGGTTATTTACGATCGAGGCTACGGGAAAGGAGCAGCGCCTCTCTTTCTTAACATCTCGGTGAAAATCTTTCCAGCAAGGTGTTGCAATCGTCTCCTCGGCACTCTTTATCTTTCCATATCATAACGTTTCATTACAGTCTCCACGATGCGCGTTCCGTAATGACTATTTCGCTTCGCCATTTACCCCTATAATTGGATATCACGATGATTCCATCAGTCAGCAATGTGTTTTCATTGTGGTGTACGAGACCTTTTGAAAGAATATTAATGACTGGTGCTAATATCCATGACTTCTACCCTTACCATTGATCAGACCTCATCACTCTTCTCTTCTTTCTGAAACACGTGTAGGTATATGGATCAATGATATTTATTGATCGAGAATTTACTAACAGTGCTGAAATGGCCATAGTCGTTTGATAAATTGTCATTTTTCACCTACCTTGAGTTTAATCACCACCTCAAAACCCATGTGTGTTCATCTGCGACACGTCAGGAACAGTGGGCGAGAGATAAGTGAAGAAGGTGTGGAGTGTCTCGAACAGATTTTTTTGTAAGTTGAAACAATTTTTTTGGTGACATTTAACGCACCGAGAGAAAGCTTTATCGCAAAAGCTCTTAGTTGTCTGAAATTATTAGATACACTAGCCCTGTGGCTGTAGCTAAAAGGACTGACGAGGATTCTATGCACGTCCGGTTTCAGGAAGTCGCGAAATTGATGTTCCATAACAGCACAGAGTGATAAGTCCTGGCAAAGTACTGCCTTCCTTTTTGAACGTCTCTTGATTGCGCCATCGATCACTGCGCCGTTACACATAGCGATCCTTTTCCCTGGGATTCTTTCATTTTACGACAGACCATTCGACTCCGGGATACGCATCAAAGTCATTTAGTTTAGTATCATAGCGTTTCTTAGGATTTACCCTGTCTCGAAGTAAGTTACCGAATTTCAGTAACATTTAAGAGATTATAGTATCCTTACCGCAATACATTACCGTTGAATATATTCCAAGTACCAACAGAATAGTACTTTTTGAAGTTTGTTAGTGGTTCATAAGGGCCGGTCTCCTGTGGTATTTATTCGGAATACAAATGCTTTCAATGTTTGACATTGGGACTTTGCTAGTGTCCCAAGCGTACGCTGGCACAGCACGAAGGGTCGTTTCTAGTCTGCGAAAGTCCACTCTGCAGATCCTCGGCAACGGCAGTACCTAAAATAACAAGGTATACTCGTGGACGAAGTTGACGATTCCGCGCAAAGTTGAAGAGGAGAGTAAGGACGATAGCGAACGTTGAAATTCCTGACCGAGTGGCGACCGAAGTGGGTCGTGGTTGGAAGGGGAGAATTCTCGCGACGGACGATGGGACAAGGGATAGTAGAAATGGGAGAGGTGATTCTCGTCCGACCGTACGAGAGATATCATTCGCCTTCTGATCCGGGAATCCCCCAGGTTGGGTACCTAGCAATAATGGGTTTTCCTTTGATGCGATACAAGCTTTATCCACCGTTGAACTCCTCGAAATATCCTGAACCACTCGAGTCCTAGCAGCGCGAGCGACTCCTCCCCTCCGTCTACTCTCGTAGAACACGGCGTTCGTATATTGATCGTCCTAGTGTCCAGGAGCAGCCTAACCTGAAAACTCATGTCTCGCGCGTGGCTACACGAAGGTCCACGTCACGTCGTCGTGGAACTGTTACGTGTCTACGCTCTGTGTTATATTACATATATGGATATATAGAACGCACAGTCGACTCTATTGGTACCGTTGATCTCACAGCCATATTCCTGGCTCTGTTGACGACGAGTGCAGAGTAATTCCGGAGGGTTGAACGGTATTGAGGGCGTTGCAATCAAGGACCTATAATTAGTGCGTCTCTACTCTCTGAGTACAGCTTAGCATTAAACTACCCCGTTCTCCCCGCAGCATTATCTAACAGTCATATACAATATGTATATGTATGTATACGTATAGTGTACATGGTAATGCTGTTTATATAATGCGTCTACCGCAACAGTGCATTTTCGCCCAAACGAATTGTACAGTGGCGGATGTTGTGGCGTATCTTACCAATTACCGGATGCAAATATATCCAAGGCTGGTCGCCTCTCTTGGCGCTGTACTAAGCACATCTTTTTTCTTACTGCAAAACAAGAATTCTCGTATAATGGAACGAGTAAGATGTCCCTGGTATCTTGCAAGTGGGGTGTCCCGTTTTTCGGCAGAAAAAGCTTCAGGGTTGATATCTTTTTTAATATTTCCTTTTTCGTTTCTAGTTTACTCTCTTGCGAGATAAGAATGCAGACCAGCGTATGGCTCCTGCAAAAGACCAAGATCACGGAAAATCACCGGACCACCACGTTGACAAAGATTCTTTAATCGATTTTCAGTCAGCGACGTCGATTCTTTTTCGTAGTCATCCTCATCGATATTTTACCGATGAAAGGACTAAAAGAAATAGCTAGTACGCTTTTCACTGTATCGTAAACAAACCCTGAGAATACTTATAGCTGCAGGTGTCTCTGGCATCAATGCAAAAGAAAAAAAAGATAAGTCTTCGATAACGGTGGCTTCTCGGTATCTTTTCATCGTAAGGTGAATAAAGAGAAGAGAAGCAGAATAAAAATATTTGTAGAAACAAAAAAATAATAATAAAAGATAAACGAAAGAAATGCTCGTCTCATGAACCCAACTTGTACACGAGGGCGGGTTTTACCACGTTTTGTTACCACGGGGAATACAAATTGCTTTTAATAAGTCGTTTCGTGATAAACGTGAACCGTCTAGGTCTCTGCAACTGGATAGCATTTCAGTGTGGGCGTTTAACACGGACGTGCACAATTTTATTTCATCTGCCTATCCTCCTCTCTCTCCCTCTTTCTCTCTCTCTCTATCCCATGCGACAGAGACCATAGTCTATATATGTATATTCATATCCTAACACGTCGACGGCTGAAAGCTCAAAACTGGAACGCAAAGTCCATCGAGGACAATGCTGACGACTCTGATTATTCATTAAAGCGGCGTTTGTCACGCCCGATTTTTTTCTTCCTTGTACACACATACACTCCGTGTACTCGTCGTACCTTTCTATACCTATCTCCACTGTTCGAACACTTCTCTCTGGCGTCCGTAGAATCATAGATAACAATCCCATGAACCCCGTGCACAAGTCGCTCGTTTATTTCCTGGTAATTGGCGGGCAACGTTATTCCCAGACGTATAGGATATCGTTGCCAGCCTGTTTATTTTTCTCTCTGTAAACAGCTGGTGACGTATTATGTCAAACGTAAACTTTCTATATAACATGTATATAAAAGTCACTCCTAGTCTCCTCTATCGGTTATAAATGAGAATGTCAACGTTCTTCATGGGATGGCTTTATAGAATCTATTAACATTTCCATGTTAAATTCCACATGGGTAGTACCGTAGGTCTTAACGGTCTACGCGTAGTTATGCAATTTCAGGTTGTGCCGTTCGTAACGTTTGATAGTTTGGACAATGTATGGATATAAATAGATATACATAGTGGGCATCGGTATTTGAATATATTAGTGAATTTTTTTTTAATCTGATATATTTTTATTTTATTCATTGTTTCCAACGTCTCGTATCTAGTCGCTGGTACGAAAGTTGAAATTCATTCAGATAGGAGCAAGGACTAGATCCCGTTCTAGGCATGTTTGTGGACATCGTGACCTTTCCTGGGACGATCTGACCGCTCGGTTATAGATCAAATAACTCCCGCTTACGCAACCGTTTACGGATTCACGAAAACGTTTTGCCATGTTTTCATTGTTATTTTATTTTCATTTTTCTTTTTTTTTTTTTTTCTTTCACTCTGTCTACCTCGACTACATGGAATGAATTGAAACTGCACTGAAAGTTAAATCCTTTTATTTTATTCTGACGTTTGTCGACATCGACTTTATACTATAGTCATATTGTCTCTATATAACGATTACGATCGCTTTTATTCCTGTATGACGAACGGGGAATTGAATTTGTGAATATATTCTTCTGCCCACGTAATAAAATTCCGTTATTGATTTCATTGTCATTTTACTTTCTAACGCTACAATAGCAATATGTTATGTCAACGAAATTGAACTTTCCTGATATATGACTGGATTTTTCATTTATGATTTTTATCCTTATTCGAGGTTTGTGTATATTTTTTCAAGTGTAAAACATAGCTATATTCAACGTTCGATGGGAATCGTTTGTAATTCCATGAAATTACTAAGTGCTAGACCTATTGTATATTTTTGTAGCAAGTAGCTTTAACGATTCTGATTGTAAATTAGTAGGGATGAAGTAATGGATATATTGTTTCTTTTTGTTTCAGGTGAGTTTTACTACCGTTTCTGTGGATGAACGATGGATTAGAATACAGGAGGTGTTATCAGGTGTGCGCAAGGTAAAATCGTACAATAATGCATAGCTACATTGACTGACCTAATTGACCTAAATGACCCTTTCAGCAATTTATTCAATTAGTGAGATACGTATATGCCGTTGCAGAATCAGTTACAAGTTTTTCCTCTTACGTATATTAAATTGAATATTTCGTTATTCTACGATATCATTCCCACTATGTTCCCATAGGAGTCGCCGTCGTTCGAATTTCAAAGGGTCGTAAACGCAGCACAGTATTTCCTGGGATTCCGGATCATCCCTCTTTGGCAACCTCGTGTCACCCTTTAACTTTGCTATCCAAGAGTGAAGAGGATAAAGGTGGCCCTTCCTTTGCCACTGTTCCATAAGACCTTTCGACCCTCCAGCCCAGCAAAGATACCCTTCTTAACTTTAAAGTGACACGAGTATGCGTCAAAAGCCTCTGCGAGACTGGATTGGAATTTTGAATATTTTATTTCCTAAGCAATCGTTAAGTCGAGATCGTAAAAAAAGAATATCATAAAAATAATAGCACTCAGGAATAAGTATATACTTATTATTCAGGACGAATGGTCAGTGTTAGGATGTATTCCATATACGCAAAAGCGATCGGGCACGAAGGATCGACCTAGAGCAAGAGACTGTACAGAGACAAGTACAGTCGTTAAACGTCTAGCGTTTTAATACAGTTCGTTATTGAAACTATTTTTTCTGTTCTCGAAACAATTTCGCAGTAAAAAGCTTCTCACGGCGGAACGAAACGCGTTTGGCTAAACGGAACTCGGCAGAACTGGCTCGAAACAACAAATCGTAAACTCGTGTTGATGCATATAGTCTCTGTATAGGTAGAGCATTGGGTTTGCACTGAGTGGGCAGTCCGGGGCATCAGCCCACTGGCATAAGCAGTGTAAACGGTAAAAGCCCTCTTGGCGTGACGAAAGAGAAGGATTTCAGGAGAGAAAGGGAGTCGGAGGCAGGGAATGAGAGCGTATAGAAAGAGCAGAAGGAGAGCGCATATCATTCCAAGCATGCTTTACGTCCAGTTTGATTTGCGACGGGCTCCCATATTAATAGCTTATTCATGGCAAGAATTAGAGCACGGTTCAGCGGTTCCTACGGCGAAAATGCATCGCCCTCGGGTATTTCGAGAGACGCGTGGGAGTTGCGGTGAGTCGAGATATACTATACAAGAAACATCGAAAAACTCGGCGCGCCGCTAGTTTTCGCCGACCTTTATTTTTAGTCGAGCATTGCCGCGTGTCTTTCTCTTCTTTCAATTTTTTTTGCTCTGCTTTCATCTGTCTTCAACGTGCCTTGTAAGCGCTAGCTAAATCGGCATTTGCCACCCTTTACATATTTCTGACGCTTTGCATATTTCTGACGTATTGCGCTTTCACCCGACGCTTTTATTAGCTAGATTCACGTCGTTTATTGGCCTCCAATCAAATTCTATATACGAATCAGCCACTATGTATATCGCTATTGAAACTCAAAGGTCGCCGTTACGATTTAATTATATACGCATATATGTATACTTACATATATCAACATAGAACAGTGATTGCGTACCACGACGGTGACTAGTAGTCTTTCGGAATTCTCATCGCGCGCGTCGTCACGTAAGGAAAGTGTAACTCCTGACCCCCCATAAATGAGAAGGAAGGCTGTTCAAGACCGCAAGTTTGAAATCGAGGTGTGCACTACTGTACGAGGAGAAACGGCAGCGTGGCATATGGAGACAGTGTTTCCTGGGGGACTTGGGACCAGCAACTAGACCACATAACTGCTTGGAAAACACAGTCAGATGCATTGGATATGCGGCCACACGTGTGTACGATCATTCCATACGTGAGAGTACGTGAGTACGAAGAGCCGGAGAGCCAAAGGGAGAAAGAGAAAGAGACAGTAGCATAGAGAGAATGGGTGGATGAGAGGCAATGGGCCGAGCTAAGAGGGAAGGGGACATCGAGGAGAGTAGAGAGTACCAAGGATAGAGAGCAGGAGAAGCTGCATGTAATCTCGAGTCCGTTGGACTCGGGCCAACGGCAGCATCCGCTCTACAAATGTCGCTAAATATATACCTGACCGCTTCTAAACAGAGCACAAAACTCGCTGGAGGGGAGAGCGGAGCCCGTAGAATGGGTGGGAAGAAAGTGCGAGACTATGCGAAAGGGTTTGGGATGAGAAAAAATAGAGAATCGAATATAATCAACGAGAGAGGGAGAGAGAGATAGAGAAAGAGAGAAACAACATCGTGAACCAGATAATGAGAAATAATAAAATAGAGTATAACGTCCGTCGTTATCGTGCACCGATAACTCCTCGGTCAAATTAAATGGTAATGACGTCAGATTCGTTTATTTCACTGTCGTTGATATTTTCGGTTCCTCTCTCGGTCCTATATCTCTTTTTCATTACTTGTGCACAAGGAATAATAAACGGTAAACGCGATTACTCGATCAACATCAGGAATCACATATTCCAGTCGTGACAATTTTCGATTTAATCTAACACACGTTTTTAATACTCTATGTTAACTGACCTTTGGGTACGTACGGTTGTATAACCTACCTCAATCTATACTTTCGAGAATATACGTTTCACTAGTCCTATTAATGCACGTATTAACAGAGCAAACTGCCGCTTTGTTTCCCATGATACCAAACCAAACGCTTTGTACGGTTTCAATCCAGTATGTAGATTCTACCTGGAATTCCAATGACGTGACCATACGCTCCTTTGACTACCGACCGGGCATTACAGACTTGCAAAATTATACGCGAATGTTTAGTGGCTAAGACGAGGGTGGGAGATAATCTTGCGAAACACAATTTCGCAGTGTACCGTGAGCTCGCGACTCGAGTTAGCATCTACCAACTGGGATGTCAAGGCCGCATACAATTTACATACCTACATAAGCTGCTAGCGCTCGCGACAGTCACTGCACGACACACTAACAAGATCTATATATACATATATATACGTACATATATATACGAGACATACGAGTGTCCTATAGTCACGTGTGTTCAAGTATTGTGCCTACGCACGATGCATGTGCATATTGCTTGGCTGATTCGATACACAAGCTGGTTCTGCTTATGCGTTCCTGCTCGTGACCAGAACAGCAAGACGCTAAACGCAGTATGACGGGAGAATGAGAAAATTTGTGAAAAACGGGTAAAATACGAAATTGAGCGGCTTTCCTTTGTCAATGAAAAAGAAACGCATTAAACGACGAACTTAACGTATTCCGTGTAGGTCAACAGTTGCTTACGAGGTAACGAGTTATTAATATACCAGACAGCGAATGGCATTTGCCAAATGATGCGTTGTCACTCGAATACTGATACTGTTATTTTCCTTTTTTTTTTTGACAATGAAAATAAGTCAACGTTTTTTGACTGTATATTGTATAACGGGTGATTTGAATGTTTGGATCGAATGGATATAGGATGTGGGGTGGTGGGTGCTTGTGGGATGTGATTTGAAAATGTATGTTTACGGTGTCTGGAATGGTCGTGTGGTTTTTGGCAACTGTCAGGTCGTTGATCATTCAAAGGGATTTTATGGGCACTTCTAGTGATGTGACCGTGTGTGGTAACGATTGCCTTGCATGCGATCATTTTCTGATGAACTACTCGACGACACGAGCATGTTTCAATAACTTTGGCGAACATTCCTCTTCTGGCTGTCGGATAATTATTACACTTACGACTAATCGCTTCCCCGATTTGCGATAAGGGAAACCTGGTTGCGTAATGGCTGGACTTTCTAACGTATCCGGGACGTTGAATTTTTAGGCAGAAGTTCTAGTATAGTATTCGATTTGAACTACTGCATGGTTAAGATAGTCGCACGATAACACTAAATATAGTAGTATTACGTGATAAGACATTACGTATTTATAGGTTGGTAGATGCGTTTGTCACATACCATGGAAATTTTCGGAAGAGTCTTGAAGTGTATTACCGAAAAATTTCGTCCTGGAAAACAGCCAAAGCTCCAAGCTGGCGAATCCAATCCTTGAGATTTAAACTACATGCTATTTCAATAGAATTACCTTCATTGGCCGGAAGTTGAAAGTTAATTCGATAGTAGTTCTGTGAATGGATTGTACAGGGATATAACGTTTCTTTTTAGTAGCGCATACCTCAAGTGCTAACTTTGTAAATGCTTTTTTCTCTTTATGTATGTCGATAATTAACACTCTCGTTTAGTACAAGGATTCCTATTGTTCCAATACTACCTTTAATCGTGTTTTCGCACACAGTGGATATACGTACTTATATGGACGAGAATTTTTGCTAGTGAATTTCTTGAGTATGTTGCTCCCTGCGGTGAGCGCCATGGTAGACCTTGTGAATTTTTTTTATACTTCGATTTTAGTCGCACAATCTTAATCCACAGTATAGTACAGTCTAAGTATACTTATACTTTACACAGATATATGTCTACAGATAGGTGACTTCATATTGTGGACAAATCACAAGACCAGTTTCTAGATATGCGACAAACGCACGTTGCCACTGTTACGTAGGTATACTCTCTAACGCATTACGCGACTTCAGGATCGATACAACTTCTCGCCCCCATTAAGGAACATTTGATTTGGGTTACAGGGGTAGGTATACCGGTCGATTACCGAGGCGTATTACCAGTCTAGAGAAAAAACATTATTCCCACCGGCAAAGTATAGCAATCGAGAAGCTGCAAATGGAAAGGGATATATTTATCTCCTTAAGGTGCGATTACGAAGCGCGAAATGCGAGGTGAATCTTAAGGACATCTTCCGGATTCAGAAGGCAGAAGTTGCCCAATCGAAATGTTTACTAAAGAGTCATTAGGGTGGTGGTTTAAACACTGCTCGAAAGACAGAGCAGCGGTAGGGTAGCATAATTTACAGTAACTTATACCAGGGACGTTTAACTCCGTTCCAAGAGAGCCAGCAGCTAGTTTCCATAAGGGTGGTTAGAGTGTCACTGGTCAGGACCCTGCTTAAGTACCCCCATTTCCAGGCTGCTGGCATCTTACCTCGGCTCCGCTTCATCTCACGTCATTGCTCCCTGGGTCTGGTTCTGTCCTCTCTGTTACATTTTTTTTTCGCAACTGTCCATGCGATCATCCCGCTCATCAACTCACCCGAACATCTCCTGAACACCACCACCAAAATTCAGTGCCTGCCGTGCTTCGCCCAAAATCATGAATATCTTCAAACCCTTAATTGTGAATGTCGTCGAGCGCCACCGAACATCCTCTCTGTCTTCTGACGATTTTATCCTCCCCTAAACCTGTCCGACCTTCACGTTAGCCTAGTTTCTCCGTCTTATAAATCCCTACTTTCGAATACACCAATCCCACCAGCCCAATCGTTCTCAAGTCTTGAATCACGGATTCGCGTAAAGATCAAGACGCGCAGACGTTTTACCGATATCGCCGTGCGACACGCCTTGCCGCTAACTCCTTGCTCGGTTTATTACGTTTTTATCCAGACCGTATTTCGAGCGTGTTTATATCGTGAGATTTATGGAGCTGATGTTTCACGGTAAGGGGAATAGGGGTGGCGTTGGCGGCGGGCAAGAGCCCTCACAAAGAAAGCACCACGTCAGATTGGGGTTGGGTGGTGGCGGTGGGTGCAGGTCGACGTCGGTGCTATGGTAGGTGGTGGCACGGCCATGGCTAGAAGGTAGAAGCCGATGGTGGGGTAGGCTAGAGGGTGGTTCTGCCAACTAAGAGGGGGTTACAGGGCGCGACTGTGAAGGATACTCACTGAGTCTCAGACGTCGGGCGAGCGAACGAAGAGAGCGAGCGACGTTAATGGAATCGTAAGGGTATTTGTGTTGTGTCGAATCGATACCCTTGCGAGCCGCGTCTTTGTGGTTGAGACTCGAGGTGTCAATGTTCCCTTCGTTCAATGTCAGCATACTGAGGCATCCACTTGCGTTAGAGACTCGTTGAAAAAAAAGGCAACTTCATTGGGAGAAGAAATGAAAAAAAAAAAAAAATCACTCCCAACCCCTTTGTATCCCCAAGTGTTTCACAGGTAGATTAATACAATTCTTACACAGCCCTTATTTGTATTTACTTCAGCTGCTTCTCTGTTATATTTTATGTCAGTGAATTCAATGGTTTTTTTTTTCGTTCCCCTCGTGAAATGGTTTCAAAGGTGTCTGGGTATCCCCCTCCTCTTGAATGTTGGACCTCGTTATCAACCCCTTCTTTCTGAGAGAACAAAAAGGGATGATTAAATTTCTTCTCGCAAGCGACCCTTCGCTCTTTATGACGTTACAAACGTCGTTGGAAGTTAATAGAAGAAATAGGAAGATTGATTTGATTAAATTACATTTCTATCAATGCCAGCGCAGAAGTAGTTAGTCTCCTGGTACGACTACGGACTGTTAAGTCTTCATCGGGGTTTACGAACGTTTAGCTTTCATCATTTTTACTTTTTCGAGTTAACGTAATACATATATCATATCGATATATCGATATCGTTAACGCCAGTGGGTTTCGTATAGATAGTAGTTTTAGCGCCTGAAATGATTGCCGTGTCAATCCTGAATGATTTAGTTTGCATAAATACCACAGTCGGAATATCTGTTAGGTGCACCGTGTAATTACAGTGGAGACTGCGGTCGTGTTGCCACATTGGTGTCCCGTCAGTACATATAGCATACACGCTATACAGCTACTTATGCGGCATTGGTACCGGCGTGCTCAGCGAGCCACTTGTGATATAATCATTTGCATTAGAAATATTGCTCAGCGAACATCGCACAGACAGACATGCGATCGTGAGATTCTCTCGCGTGCGTAAATATATCTATTTGTCTTCCGAGATTTTGACACCGACAGATGTATCTCTATTCTCTAGGCCACAGTGAAAAACGTCCTGTGCGGTTAGTTATAAAGTGACGTTCAACCACGTACCTGTCGCGTCCCTTCTTAGCAATCTAAATCACTGAACTCGAGTCCACATGCGTACAGCACAGATCCTCGTATATAACGTTGTATCGACTGTGCACACATGCAGCTCACGAGAATCGTCTTGAGATCGATCGACCTCACGGCAGCACCCGTATATCCGACAAGCAGTAGCCATTCGCTTCTCTGCGTATGACTCTAAGGGAAATCATTTGTATCCGGTTCCGTTGATTATACGAGAGGAGAGCTGCTACGAGGTACGATCGATAGGACGTCGTCTCGGTACGCGAGTAGGATTTCCTAGCTGGCAGTAGCGGAGATTCGCGGACTAAGGCCCCGAAGGCGAGACTGTGGCGCAAAGTGGCGAGGAGAAAGCGACCTACTTGCAGGTCGAGTAATTATAAGCCTTGAACCAAAGTAAACGAGTTGTTGAGACGAACCGCTTCGTAAAGCGTTTGCGTCAAAAGCTTCGCGCACTGAATAGCTATAGTCGCCGTCTCCGAGAACCTTCTGGGTTTAGGAGCGTCGAGGATCATTTTGGCTTTGACCGTACGAGAAGGACCAGGATGGCCAATTTCAATTATATAGAAAATACGCGACGTCTTGAATGTATCCTACGTGGAAGCTTTGCTCTGTACGTTTACCGTAAGGAAATGTACGTGGCCGTTGTGTATATTCAAAGTAGATAACGTTTCAGATCCGATTGACCTTTCGCTCGCGTGCAGCACGTGCGCGAATTCCTGCGAAACACCGTGACCCCGTGTGCTGCGTTGGCGTTGAGCCGAGGACGCTGTGAATTGGCGAGGGGAGCGTACACAGTAGCTACCGGAAGTTGAACGCTTTCGCAACGGACCTGGTTGCCTGGTCTGTTGGGATTGTTGGGCGTTGGGGGCGCTGCATTGATCGGAGAGGGTTCATCCTACTCTGTTCGGTGGGTGGATAGGTATTCAGCAGACACATGCGTACCCTTAAGCTCACTTTACACGTCGCAATATCTAAACCTATCTATATATGCCAGGACTGGCTGCGCTTTGCTAGGATGGGACAAGGATGGGCTACGGTAATTGGAGAATAGAGTTTCTGTTTAGAGCTACGGAGTAGATCTAGCGACTTCACCTCCAGGAGTTTATACTCTTGAGAACTTGAGACCTTGGATGCGCCAGCCTCTGGGTTACCTACGGAAAGTCTACCTTGTGTGCGTACTGAGCAAGGTAGGTGGGTATCCTTGGATGTTATCGATATAACGTACGGAGTCATATGTTTACGGAAACTTCATTACTCGACTGGATAATCATCTGATTTGCGTACAGGTGCTCGCCTATCTGTAACTTATAATACCTGTGCGCGTGACTAACGGCGGAATCGATTGCTCCGTTCTGACAGTGCAATCTATAACGCGTATCCTTCCCGTCTCATCTCTTCGTGATTTCCTTCGATCGCGTACACCTTCGAACGCAGCTTCTCACTCATGCGAGACATCACTCATGGATATTCCAAGGACAGTGTTATTCGCCATCGTCAACTTCGAGGTCGTTTCGACATCGTCTACGTACGTTTCTCTTCTCATTTTTTTTTTTTTTTCTTTCACGCTATGAATATCGTTTTCTCTGTTACACATGTCACTAGTTCTCGAGATAGAATTTAGCCATTAACGCGGGAGTCGACTTCTTCACATTGCGGGTTCCACTTTCCCTCGCTTAGGCTCCCGACAAAACCCCGAGGAAATCGACTAATTTCACGTTGCGCCGGGTACCCGCCCGTGTAATTCGAGAAGCGCTCTCGTTCTCAGAGACGAGAAACTCGCTCGGAGACTTTCCAATCTTGGCGCTTCCGCGAGCATCTTAACGTTATACATCACATCGATAAAAGCAGTTGAAGCGGCAAAAACATTAGCATATCGATAACAGAATATATATATATAGAGAGAGAGAGAGAGAGAGAGAGAGAGAGAGAGAGAGAGAGAGAGAGAGAGAGAGCGAGAGAGAGAGCGAGAGAGAGAGAGAGAGAGAGAGAGAGAGAGAGAGAGAGAGAGAGAGAGAGAGAGAGAGAGAGAGCGAGAGAGAGAGAGAGAGAGAAAGGGAGACAGAGGAGGCGCAATGAACAGCAGTAAATATGTTCATTGTTATTGAAAATCGATTCGTCCAACGCAACAAACAAACATGGCGGTAATCATAGCTACCATAGAACCTTCTATATCTACCGAAGCTCATTTATCTGGCAAGTGAATGAAGAGCGAATTTTCAGCTGAACGAACGATCGAGAGCGGTCAGCACCCGATGTTACCGTATCGGCTCCCGATATTCTGTAAAGTGGGCTTTGCCGTAGAAACTATGTAGCGTGGAATCACGGTGCGCCCGCTGGTCATGTTATGTGTGCCGGAGCAAACACATACAACCCATTGCTCGGCCCGTTTGCGAAGACCCGATAGCGGATAGGCCTATTGATTGGGGGTCCCGAGTTTCTGAGCTCCGGAGATATATAGCTGTTGAAACCTATACTCCTCTCGCTATACTTGCCTGTTGTATGGCCATCCTCTAGTATGGTATACTTGATCGATGCCACGTTAAAGATTGTGTCGTTTCGTCTAATACGCTATCACGCTTTCGCGTGACCTGGACTCGGGAGGATTCCCAATGATCCTTTCAGTGATCAGTTTCTCTCTATCTGCTATGTCTATATACACTTCGGTAGAATGAAGCCGTCGCACTTGCTGGTATCATTAGGAGTGTGTCACCGATGCAGGGTTGTGTAGTTAGATAGTATATACATATGTATATATAAGTTCCGAGTTCATTCTTTACGAGAATAAAGACTTATCACGTGAGAAAGGTCACCCCCTGAATTACGCGAACGTAGGCAGACTCTACGAGATTGGGAAATTGAGAAAGTTCAGAATGAGAACTGGACATTGGTAGGTAGGTGGGTAGCTATCATTTGGATCCCATGAACATAGCAAATGTCAGAGTTCAAGAGTAGATGATTACGAGGAAAATCAGTCCAGTGTATATGGGACGATAGTTTTATTTTTTCTATTTGCATGGGATACGTCTGATGCATTCCGGTGACGTGAGCTCGATTTACATGACGCGGTCTTGTTTTGCAATCCAATGTTGAGCGTATCTAAGAAAAATTGAGGTAGACTCTGAATTTTCGTGTTTACCAAGGAGTTGGCCAACGGATGAGGACGAGTACGAAGAGCAACGTGCATCCCTAGTTTTTCGACGAAGCCGCGGATTGCGGACGGGGATGGATGATCCGAAACGACTAATGAGAGATAGGATACGTCGAGGAGGAAGTCTCTTCTTTCTAGCGACTTCTCGTAACTTTTACTTCTTGCGGATCCTGAGAGAAAAAAACTCATTGAATATTCTGAGCGGAGAATCGTGGAGATCGATCATACGTGCGTGGATATTAGCATTACTGACACTACTACTACTATTACTACTACAGTGATGTCGCTAGGTTAGCTAGTAGCGAAGCGAAGAAATCCTTAATCGATAAAGATCGAATGTAAATAAAATTCCGACAGTAGTAAATTTTCAAACGAATTGCGAAACCCTTGGACTCTACGTAGCGCGCAATCCGCGGCTTCGTTAATTATGAAACATTCTCTGCATAGCTACCTCATAAATCGCACGCGCTACCCGCTGTTCTGACTACAGTGCATGCGCTCAATTATATATGGCATGCGTAATGTATTTAAGAGCATATCGATCGCTCCATATGATCAATACATTGGTCCCTCCATCTGCCTCGTTCGCTTGGAATATTGAGAAAATGGAGAGCAGACACAAAGGGATGTATTATACTATGTATACAGTTTTCTTTAAAAATAAATGACTTAATAGCATTTCAGAGTTAACTAAAATTTCAAAATTTTTTTATGGTCTACTCGGGTTTGCTTTACCTTTTAAAAGCTTTACCTTCTGACACATCTCAAAAGGCACGCACGGTGACTGACGATTAGTAACGCCAATTTCAGTAGTACGTGGAACACGTTCCCATCGGCACCCGAGTGGAGAAGGGTAGTGCAGAAGGAGGCCGATAAATCTTTTCATGTTTCTGTGGTATATCGTGACATCGAGAGAAATTGAAGATAAAGGTATTTCAACGCCATGCGAAACGCACCAGCCTTCTTGCCTGGCCTTCCCAGACGGGTAATACTTTACGGCAACTTTTCGAATTACTAATAGCATATTATTTCTTCTTCTCGTGCCGTCGCGGTAGTTTTACCACTGTCACGCACACACTATAGTCCCCGCGTGTAGAAGGGACGTGGCGTAAAACTCACGCACATTGTAAAGGGAAGAAAAGGCACGTCGAAATCGCGTGCACGACGGCCATTAAGCATCCCTCTTCTCGCCGAGCCACGCTGCTCCGCGCCACATATTAACACTGGGCTTTTCACTTATATTAGCCCCTTATCACGTTACCCTCTTCAAACGGGCCAGACCGTCTATAAACTTGGCTTAAATGATTCCCGATGTTCGCGAAGAATTGTCTTTCTTTTTTTTTTACATAATTAAAAAGTACAGCCGAATATTTGCCAAGCTGAAAGATATATCGTATATAAATTAATAACCTGCGTCGTATGTACGAAATGTTGAAACGCCTTGCACGCATGGAGACTTCCATATGTTTTCAGACACGAGCGTCGAACCGCAATGAAAAATAAGTGCATAGGTCACAATGCAATTTTTATTTCTCGCGCGACACGTTATGTCGCAGTATCGTTGAAATGAAATTGGCCAGAGTTCTCTCATACGCTGCTGACATTTTCCACGTGCACGTATATGCACCACGACCTTTTCGTTATCGCCTCACGAATCTACGTCAACGACATCGGGAACGCTGTGAGACACGATCTTAAACCCATCTCGCGCCACGGATTGCGTAATGTTGCATCCAGGGGACAAGGTTGAACCCCAGCTGTAGATGTCGTGGAGACTGCAGAACATGGTCGCAGGTGCGCGTGGCACTGTTGTGCGCCCTTCATTATTTTCTCGACCTTGAAACTTCGTAATCGCTCGGCTTCGCGAACGAGCGCGAAACACGTTGATAATAGGGAACAACAATTATCCGTATCTTGCTGGCTGCAGCGATAAATCATATGTAACTCATTGTTAGGGATTTCACAATTGCGTTACGACGTCGGCGGTACGACGGAATATCACGAGCGAACGTTTGTATTACATATTTAATCAGGCTTATTGTCGTACGCGGTTTTCTGTCTTTGTAAACGAGACTCTGGACTTAGCAAGTTGAAATTGTGAAAATGCAACACGCGCCTCTGACAGTTGTAACAAGACTGTCTTATACCTGATCAGGTAAAAACGTATTGCTTCCCTGTGAATGTATTTATTAAAAAAAATGATACCCGATGCCTTTCCAACGAAATAACGTTTTAAATTTCCTGACTTCTGTTCAGCTTGCCTCCTGTTAATAATTCAAAGGCCTGACGCGTTTCGAAAGAAGATTAATATGGCGTCTAGGTATATACACGTAGGTGGCTTATTTTCATGGCGGATGAGACATGATCGTCAAAGCTATGTGAATGACGAAGTATACGAAGGCGTGGGTCTCGTCCAGGTAGGTGATATAGTGACTGGAAAAGCTGCGTATTGTATTTCTTGTAACTTCCTATGGTAAATAGGTATATGAAATAGTAAGCGGTAGCCAATTGAGAGAATTATACGTAATGTACTTGTGATTGCGTAACGGTACTGGTAAGAATTTTTTTTATAAATTGTCCCCTTTTGATATTTACTTACGTAACGGGCTACCACGAGATATCGAATTTAGATATCATCACGTGAAATTGATTACTAATTGTCTTTCACACTTTGGCCGATCGCCCAAAGCGAGAGTCACTTGCGAAATAATCCTGGAAACGAGTGGCGTTAATCTTGAGGATCGCCTTGTGGCTTATGCTCTCTCGCGATTGCTTTCTCTCGCTAACTGAATCCTTTATCTCTCTTTCTTTTCCTTTCTTTTTTTTATATCTATCCCACTACCTCTCGTCTTCTCTTTCCTTTTCTTTGTCTAAGTGGCGAGATTCTCGTTTGTCTTGGCACCCTTATGTACGACAGATTTCAGGACGCTACACGTGCTTAAGAGAATTGAAGCGAGAATAAATCCACGAAGGGATCCTTCAAATAGGCTTTGACCCTTCACCTTCAGCCTTATAACTTCGTTTTACGCGAAACGACTCTCGCCGAAAAGGGTTTTGTCATTTCGAGATAGACGATTTCAGTCCCTGGATATTTTTTGCTACTGCAGCTCCTACCCGTACCCATCGCTATTTTATGAAGCTTCCAGAAATCGCCTGGGATCCTATACTATATACATATAGTGCTGTCTAGATAACTCACATTTAAATTTTCCTCGATTCATCTGTAGATTCCTATGGTGATTTATAACGATATCAGCCAGGCATATATATAAATACACACGCATACACACATATATATAAAGTACATATGTACGTTGAATCACTCTAGCATAATAATCATCCACTCGCAACAAGTAATAACGGAAGAGTATTAAGGTGAAACAGCGAAGCACAGGAGATTGCCGTCGCGTATCCGTGCAGGTTGAATAAATAAATAATAAATCCATATATCGGTTGGTACAGGCTGTTATGTATCATGTATACGTAGTCCTTCGTACAGCACGGAAAGCACTGCTGCTCGAGCACATTGAATTTAAATTATCCCCCACACGATATTATATCAAGCTGCGTGTGTATTCAAATGAATTATATTGCCTCCATATTCGGCGGCGCTATACGTTAACTCTACCGACGTCGATTCAGGCCCCAGTCAACGGGCGTTAATGCTTCAACATTTTCAAATCTTCCCGCCGCGAAGACCAATACAATGGAAATCAAAATAAGTTTCACGTATCCGCGCGCTCATGCAAACGAATAGAGATACGTTGTAAACCGATCGTTAAATCTCGGATTAAATCTCCATAAATCGATCTTCATCCATGTAAGGTATAAGATCTTAAGCACGTGCCTTGAAAATCTGTTAAACAATCTTCAAACGACGTTCATCTTCGCAGCTTCGATACTCCTCTCTACTTTCCCTTTTCAGGCAAACGGTTTATGCAAATAACCATGTTACATAAATTCAGCTAAATGCCACTCCGATCGCGGGCGTACAGACAATATACGTGTAACGCGGGCTTAAACTTCTATCCATGGATACACGAGTTCCCAATAGAGCAGGCGACTAGGAATTCTCGCTGGGTTGGTATATGTGTATCTACCGATAAACATTTTTCATCTATCGAGTCATCACAACGCACGTTACGCAATTGGCTCTTGTACACACGGTACTCGATGACAATGTCGCTCCATGTAAACGGATCGCCCCTCAGCTTGCTCTCGCGTTACAGAATGACGGAGACGGTTTCTTTGCCGTGTAACTTGTCGATGGAATAAAAGAATCGAATTCGATTCAGATCTCAGTATCGATCGTGTAAAACGTGTCGAACTTCGATTGGGCGGGACGCTTAGATTCTATCGATAATACATGGATCGATCGAATCTTATAAGATGGTGATCATTTTTTTTCCCCTGTTCACGTGGCTCAATGTGGGAACATGGCAATGAGGTCTCGGCGTAATTCAGCTTTCCTTGTCACAGCTGTCTCGACGGTCAGATTGGTTGGTAATGAAATTACGCGGAACCCTATTCATAGCTGCTATGTAACGACGGTTGCCTCTTTGGTAACACATTGTCGGCTGTTTCTGACGGATATGTGATTTTCGTATATTTGTCTCTGGCGAAGCCCTCTTTGTTTTTCTGCGTTATTACGGAAATAGGTGATACTCATTTATCTATGTTTACTTATCACAGTCGTATCTTAGATCGTTGGGGGATACGAGATTTCAAGGAGGCACTGATTCTTTGCTCAGATCAGACTCTGGTATGTTTGTGTTGGTCTCTTGAGATTACTTTTTCTTATACGTTATATCTCCTTTATAATCTCACACGGCACCTTCGTTTATTTGCGCTTGGGATATTAGTCATTCACCTTTACTTTGTGGATACTCATGTGCATCAGGCATCCATGACCTTTGCTCTTTGCGGTGAGCGTTTTAATATATGCTATCAGATACGTTTAATTATATATGAAGTGTACAGCAATGCAATAGCATATACTATAGGTATGACACTGTGGTACAATGTCGCGCGCGCGCGCGCGCGTGTGTGTGTGTGTGTGTGCCTGTGACATACATATATATATATGTTCCAATTTGGGACGTTACATTCTGTTTCGTGCCGTCCGTGGTATCAATTCTGTCGTACCAAGAAATTTTCGTGTGCGCTACTAGATGGGAACATATCAATTTCGTTCAGTATCATAGCAATGGTCTTTTTTTTTGTACCGGGAACCCAAAAGGGATTTAACTCGGTGGATACGCGCGATAAGTAACAGTTCGCTTGACATTTCAATCATGTCGGAGGGGCGAGAGTAAGCGGGATGGAAAGTAAAGTTGTCAAAAGAAACGTGAAGAATAGAAAGAGACGACGGGTAAGAGAAACGGGTAGATTGAAGGAGTTCGCTGAAAAAAAGTATGAGAATAGAAGATACATATAGCGAATAGAAGACCCTTTATAGACGTGGGGATATGCAAATAACCTCATTCGCTATTCACGCTCGGCGGCTGGGTCCATCGACTTGTTGATGCTCAAGATGGAAAAAGGGTAGCATAGGTACAGGGTGCACGTCATCGAAAGGTCACACCGTGCTATCCCCCCACTTTATTTACGATTTTTAAATAATATTCCTGCTCTGTTTATATATTATATCTCTACGATAATGTATTATTATATATATATACATGTGAAAGTCGTAGGGCGAGTATTCACGTAAGGTTGCCGTCGCGATAAGCAGATCAGAGATTTTTTTTACCAGTCCCTCCTAATTTATTCAAGCGTAGCCAATTCAACTTATTGATCGATTTTCATGTAAACGAACAACTTTTCGAAGATTTATATTCTGTACACACACACACACACACACACACACACACACACACACACACACACACACACACACACGCACACACACACACACACGCACACACACACGCACACACACACACACACGCACACGCAC
>JARQSV010000198.1:53148-113190 GCA_030142285.1 Calameuta idolon | reverse complement strand
CACACACACACACACACACACACACACACACACACACACACACACACACACACACACACACACACACACACACACATGTATATATATATATATTCAGTCCGAGTTTCTTCCTTCTATCCGTGATTTTCCTGTCGTTATCGTGAATTAATGGAGCGTTTTAATCCGTAGGCGACCAAGGAAACATCATTGGCTCGCTATTCACTTCAGTCTCAAGTGAAAACGGCTCGTGACGAAAAGTGGATTGTCCTCGTCGCCGGTTTGGGGGTTATCCTTATGCAAACAAAAACGACCAGGGAACTCGTGCTCGATATTGGCCGATAATCGTATTGCTTGGTCGACACTTTCTCCCTTATTTTCATCCTTGTCTTTTCTTGCCCACGAAAAGAGACATTAACTAGCATACTAATAGGAATTGTCTTAAACTTTTAGTTGCCCCAGAGACACAATGACTAGCAAGGATAGTCGAATATCTGTCAGTTACGACGTGATTAATAACCGCATAAAACCTTTACTCCTATGTAAATTCATTAAATCGGCTTGACCCACCCTGAGAAAATTTCGGCAAACTTGATGAGAATTTTTGTTTTCGTCTCCTCTTCGCTCTTCCATTCCTTTCACACCTTCGAGGGCGTGTCTTCGATGGCTGATTAATTCGAGCACGCATAACTGTCAATATATTTTGGCCAAGTTCCTTCATGGACCAATGCTCACGTGGCCAATAAATGTAAATCATAAGCATTCAATCGATTTTCTCGATTCGTCGATTCAAATAATACTATTCGTGTAGCGATTCACTGATTCGAATTTTTTCCTCCTATGCATAATCTGACGTATCCTTTACCTTTTTTTTTCACTGCTCGTATCTCCTCCGTCCGATATTCAGTATATCCGATACGCTGCCTACCTACTTACTTGCGTGCACAATGTTGCAGCTAAACACGGTGGAGCAGTCGTGACCAATTATATTTGTATCGGCTTATCTATCATCTGGGATTCATCATTTGATCTAAGACGGTATAGAAAAATATATAAAAAATGTACTCCGACAGATCCGCCGCTCCTGCATGTGCAACACCTGTTGAATCATTAACGCGGCTGCGTGCTTAACGAGAAAACAGGTAAGTCGGCGAATGACACGAGTCAGTGAATGTGTAACAAGCTGTTTTACTTGAACGTGTCGTATACTGATTGTGAGTCATGTATATGTAAGAGTATACCGGATACTCATGCGAGACACAGTAGATATACACGGTACAATATACCTCAGCTTTAAGAGAAGTCAAAAGCGCGATACTGCAAAGTCGTTAAAGAGATTCCGCGAGTCACGTTGCATCGCGGGGAGTCGAGCTCAATTCCATTAAATCCGAGTATCCGCGAATTCTTTGGATTTATTGGAGTGCAATTCATTCAAGGGGAGATTTTATATATTTTCATGAGTCACGATACGAACAAGTGCGAGCAGCAGAGCGGAGTAATTATCGCAATGTGGCACCACCTTGTATATAGCGCAGGGCATAGAAATACATATTGTGTGGTCAATACCGTTAATGACTCGGGACTGGAAAAGTTAATACGGCCTTCTGTACATCAGGCTCCTATATTACACACGGATCGTTGAACATACACCTAATATGTGCATATCCTTTCTAGGAAACTTCCTAGATGGATACCAAGTGTAAATCTTTGATATATATATATATATATGTATATATGTGTATATATGTGTATATGTATATGTATATACATATATATATATGTATCTCACTACTCGTTAAACGTATCAATGTATGTATATATATATATATATATGGGTTACATATGTTACTTATATGATCGCTCCCTATTTCTTAAGAGTTCACGTTAATTTGTGCTAATAAACCGAGCAATTTGAGATTGCGATAAACTCATTATCAATATGCACGAGCATACGTATTGGATAATAGTATACAGATATACAGGTTTTCAGAGTACTCGCATCCGAGTACGTAAGATACATATGTGCTTTAATGCTAATGACATGGAAAGCTGTGGTACATGACGTTGGTAACGAATCTGTGAACGGTTCAAAGTTATATGGAGGTTTACCATGATATTCGGTATTTTCGTCCCTTGAACTTCGACAACTCAATTCCTATGAGTAACGAAGCCTCCGAGCGATGCGTGAACTTTCGACAAACGTTTCGATCAAATACTGAAATGTCACGAGTAGATGAATAAACTGTTGATTCCTGTCGTATGCATATCAAGGTCCCTGGATTTCTAAACTTTTTTACTACCGGATAATATAGTACCGTCTAAAACTTTAGTAACGTGCTGCGTGCTTTTCTTCTTCTTAGTCAATTTCGGGATCTTCAGTTGCCCTCGGTTCAACCTTGCGTTACGTTCCGACGGGATGCCATACACCACTTTCTAGTTTTCTTTCGTGTATCTACTAATCGACCTGAGGACGGGAGGCTGTGGGCTATTAATATCTTCTTACTAATAGAAGACTGGCTTCATTTTGTCGGTTGACTTTGCTATTGAAAATACTGAACTAGAACGAGTAGATCTGCATCTGCTGTTGTGAAACTTCTATAGGAAATTTTGTGTACGAGTCGTTCTTATCGATATTATAGTATTGGAACAACAGTGTCCCTCGTATTTCAATTTCTTTTTCTCATTGTCATGTCGATGTACTGAAATATCTTTACTGGAGAGAGATTCGAGTATTTTCTCCTGCTCGTTGTCGCTGGATGATATATGTAGTAATTTTATATATCTCTCGCTCGGGATTCCACATCTCTGTCAGTCTTTCTGACTCCTTGGAACGAAGAGCCACGTTTTGTATTTGCATTTCTGCAGCTGCCGCTAAATGGCGAGCAAACTAATTTCTCTGGTGGCACAGCCGTCGTTTCGCTTGGATGCATTGCACCGACGCCATAGTTCGAATCCTTTTCGTTGAGGCTTTTCTTTTTTCCCTACCCCTACGAGCTTTTCAGCGCAATTCTTCTCGTTGAACGATAAGTCAATTGCTTGTTTTCTTAGTAGTTTTACTTTTCTCCCGTAGTTAACTCGAGTGCTTTTAATATTCCTCTACTCGCTGGTAAAATACATTTATCGAAAGTACTGGAATTTCGTTGATGTTCAATTTCTTTTCTATGAAAATACATACACAGTGCTCAAACATGATTTTAGCTGTTTTACACAAAAACATTATAATACGTATATTGTCTCTGCGAAGAGAAACATTTCTCATGGAAATACCATTCTATTTTTTGTCAGCTGAAAAGCGTGTATATCAATACAAAAAGAAAGAAGAGATTCAGCAAAAAAAGCTCGCTCGAATTTTTCCCTACGTTGAAACTAGTAAAATTTTTTTTCAGCGATAGGTATATTGCGAAGGTCGCGGACAAGAAAATAGCTCATTTTCTGCCAGCGTGCTGAGTCAATTCTGTCGGGTAACGACTGGGTCGTCGTCAGAGATTATTTTTATGCTTGACCGACTACGCAATTGATCGTTACAACATCGCATCGTACCAGGCCTCTTGCGAAGGTCAGATTCTTTCGTATAATATATTTTTATCGATAATTAATTAAAACTTTCGTTTTTAATTGTTTCTTTAAAAAAAATACTTATATACATATACATACCTTGTTTGACAAGACTCATGAGCTTTCGCTTTTACCAGCGATAAGGAGTGGCGCTTGGCTCTCTGAGTGATTTACAGTAATGGTCGCGCGGCTAACCGGCGGATATTGACAAAACCATTATGTCGCCTAGTTCCACGTTGCGAGCGTGCAACTCGTCGACGACTTCCTACCGCGAGGAGGACACCTGGTTACTGTGGAAGCCACAAACCTCTCAGGAATATCGTTCGCTCCTTCTCTAATTTATAGCGCCAACGCCGTGCACAGTTACGATTTGCGGCTATCGTGCGGAGTCGCCTTGACTTCCATATTTCAATTCACCAGCTGAGTCCTTTCGTCTATTTCGGTATATAAAAAATTAGATATACCGAGACGATTATTTTCCAGCGATAAGAATACTCCGTACGTGTACTTATATTTATTATACCGTAATTTTTTTTCTTCTTTCGAATCATTTTTCTGAGGAAAATTTCTCAACGATTTATTTTCACGAATACTATTTTTCCTGCAACGCGAAAATACTCTCTCAGTCTGTTGCACGTATAAAGTGGTTTCATTCCGTTCGAGTCTATCTCACCTTAATTTGCAGTTATCAATAATCATTACCATAGATATTTGAATTGCCAAGAGGAACAGACTGGTTTACCAACTGGTAGCCAAGATCTCTATTAGTTTAGAAGTTACAAACTGTAGAACGTAGAGCTCTGTTAATATCCAATAGAGATCTAACTCTCTACGTGTTTAATACGATATGCTTGGATCTGTGATTAGCGCAACGTCGAGGTAACATCACGATTATAATTGAATGAATTTTCATGTCCTCGACACTGCCAGATTCAACGTTTTTCATAGGGTTTACATTATGCTAGTTCTTCCTCTATATATCTATTAATATACTTGTACATGCAGCATGGTGGGGAATCTAGTTAAGCAATAACTCGATCACGCAGCCTTGCCGATGTACCCAGCATGTCCTACGTTATTCATGTGATAAATTTTCACGACAAGCCACTGAAATATATACGTCCGTGAACGTAGAATATCATTACCTTCAATAAAGTCCCTATCTGGAATGTAAATCAAGTTGTATGGTAGTCACTTTTTACAGGCTTAGAAGTGTGTTGTTATTCCCATATATGCCAACACAAAAATAACACAATTGTAAGTGGTAAAAAGTGACCACCATAGAAACGATAGGCAAATAAATTTGTTTTTGCAATGTAGGTATCGAGTGTGGACCCGAATCTCCACTATACCTTGTATATACATACATATCACAGCTCTCGGGATCCTTTCGGCCGCGTCCTTCATCATTGTCTCACTCTTCTATTTCTCTCTCTTTGCTAAAATTACACGGATTCGCGTAATTTCTCTTTCACTCACGGTAACGAAATCCAAGGAAATTCGCATTAACCTTGACGCAATGATAATTACCTGCGTGTTTTATATAGAATGGCAGAGGGTGGTATAGGGGTTGTTGCGAAGGGAGACCTTACACACGTAGCTCGTTACAGAATTCGACCTAGTGTTGTCTACGTATTATATCTATATGTGCGAATTGCACCAATTATATGTAGATATAACCCCTGCGCCTCTTATTATATTTGGCACGGCTTGTATCAGGCTCGATTTACAATCGCAGAACACTTACCGTATATATTATTGTAAAGTCCGGTATACATATATAACTCGATATATAACCACAGTGTCATTTCAAGTTTCCACTATACGAATGCCCTTGGAATATTATTTCAAAGCAAATATAAAAGTTTACATTTGGACTTGAGCTCTCTGTATTTTAAGAGACACCGGGGCGAGCAAACGCTCTGTTATATGACTGCGTTACAAGGAGCGAATTTGTAAGCGCAATTCTGGCGCTTATCACTTTTTTCTTTTTCGTCCCGTCAGGGAGGGCAAATTGTTTCCCCGCGTAAGCTCTACGCCATCACGGTCACAATAAGCACTTATTATTTATGCGCTTTCAACGCAGAACTGATGCGACGATACTTATTATTATACATATACCGAAGATCACCCCTTGGCCAAGTGAAGTTTTTCTTACGTAATGTGCTTTGCGCCAGGACCAAGGCCTCCTGCATTGGAGGTCCGTATCCGTGCTCGAAAGTAAATGATTGCAATGGCACGCTGAGATGGAGCAGACAAGGAGAATAGGGAAAGAATTTTTCAGTTAGAAGAGTGGGAGATAGAAAGAAGCTGGAAAAAATGGCTGGGTATTTTCGTGTGATCCTGCAGGACTTGTAGGTCTGTGCTATACTGTATGTATATCTATATTTCTTTGGTTCCCTGTGTATCTATATACGTATATATATCGGGGGGTGAAATACTGTGGAACACGGCAAGGCACAGTGGTGGAGATATAGAGAGAGTGAACACAGAGAAATACAGAGGGTGAACGTACTCGATGCGAAGTGTGCTCATGCAGCCCCTCCGTACACCACTTCTCAACCCTACGTACATTTCTGCGTGAGTATGTCTGCTGCTGCTGCTGCCTGGCAGAAGGGAGGAGACGGAGTAGCGAGGGTGAGTGCAAGTCGCTGATTATGAAAGCGAGGCGCAGCCATCGATCCGTAGCTTTTGCTTATAGGACACGGCGGGCTGCGAATGCCAACTTAAGCCGTCTTTCTTTTGTACCGATCGTATGATATTGAACGCATGTATGTATGTCTAAGAACTCGATTGTTAATTATTTGAAGTTAGCATAGCAAGTAACTTTTGGATTTCATAAAAAATTGTACGATTCGATTTGGACGCTAGGAAAATAAATTTTACGGAGACTTTTCGATGCTCAGGTAAAGTCAAAGATTTATTGGAGCTCCGTTCGGGTCCCTGTGTGACAATCTGCCGTTCGAAAATCCTGCGGTTAGTCTTACTTTATATCTATGATTCTTTCTAGCTCTTTTATCCGGTCGGACAGGTACCGTAGATGATTGTTGAAGATGATGACAATGATCGAGAGCCATGGCGGATTTTTACCTATATCGATAGAAGTTTTATCCTTGACTGACCGTGTCATTAAAATTTTTTGCGCAACCTCAGATTTACGAGGTGCTCGCATGGTAAGTGGATTTGGCTGTAATGTATTACTGCGTGGAATTGATCTTTTTGTGTATTTTGCATATGGAGTAGTTTTTTTGAGCTATCCACGTTATTGCGCTGTGACGTGTAC
Organism: Calameuta idolon; assembly: GCA_030142285.1. Classification (NCBI taxonomy): domain Eukaryota; kingdom Metazoa; phylum Arthropoda; class Insecta; order Hymenoptera; family Cephidae; genus Calameuta; species Calameuta idolon. The sequence continues at coordinate 106,376 of JARQSV010000198.1, read as the reverse complement.
TGAACGTCCGTGGAAATTGTGACTCTAAGAAAGTCGTTTAAGGACAGAAAATGTAATAAGCGGTTGTCAAGCTAGAGACAATAGGACGGCCAATGTAAATATCGCTTTTGTCAATTTAGTATTCCTCGCGTATATTCCATTGTTTGCTCACTTTTTTTCCGAGTCGTATAGAACAAGCCGAGAATCTCGCGGTAAACAGGCTTAAAAGGTTCAACTCGATCTACGTGGTTCCTTCCGCGTGTCCTCATGAATATTTCTGCAGATCTGAAATAATACAGCCGGCGTGGGATAGTGAGAATATACACGGTGGATCCCGAATTTCATGATTTCGCAACAAGCGTGAGGAAGGTTTCTGCAAAACTGAATAAGTTAACGATGCTTGCCAAATTACCGCAAAAACTCGTTTGTTCTCGAGCTCCAGCAGAAATTTATGTATATTAGTCTTATAAATATAACATGCATTGTTTAAAGTACAATAATCAATTACACATGTACGAGTACACGATACGCGCCTCAGTCTCTGAAAGTGGATATTCGTCTAAAATAAATATTCGACTAGTGTTGCTGATCAAGATAAAAAAAATATATTTTATATAATAAATAATTACGAAAGAAGCTTGAATTCTTTAAAATATCAACTCAAAATTATATTCTCGTAATCCAAATTAATTATTTACACCTATACGTTGTTATTGTCGAATATCATTTATATCCATGCATAAATATTTTTTTGTGCCAGTTTCGCTCTATTCGCGTCTACAGACGTATACGGGCTACTACTTTTCATATAAGGCTTATTATATCTCCAGTCTAGAAACGTGAGCAGTTTGTCAAATGGGTGTCGCGGTTAACAACCGAGTCAATTAACCGGCACTTCTAGTGGCGCAGTAAAGACATAATCGCGCTCATTCGGCGCTGCTTGTTTCCCTCAACGAGATTTACATCTCTCTCCGGGACACGGTTCGGCCATAGTAATACGTATTGCCGTCTGAATTCCTATATACTCCTTAACATGGAAGACGATTATTTTACTTTTCCCTGTAGCTACTCGAATGCCGATTCGCGCGAGCGGCTAAGCTTTTGCCATTAACAATCGAGCCGACAGTGGACAATGAACGGGAACCAATTACCACCTTGCTGAAGCACGAACGGAGACATTCCCGATGGCTGACTCGAGTGGTGTTTCTATATACCAGGAGTAAGAGCTCCTCCGTTATATCTCGTGTACGTATTACTATAGATTTGCGTCCTTTCTCCGCTCAAAGCAATAGTTAATCCATTGCGAAAAGAAGGCCGTAAACCTTGAGAACCATAGAAGTTGACCGTACCGTGGGAATTCCTTTCCGGGCATTGTAAATCGTTTGTCACGTGCTTCCTTTGGTTTGGTCAAGTAACGAGAGTTCATTAAACATACATACACAGTGCATACATACTGTGTGTGCATACATACATATATATATATAGTATACAAACATTCCATTTATCGCCTCGAAACGTTCACGCGTCTCTGGACTTTATTTCTCATACCAGTCATAACCATCTTGGACATTTTGCGTAGAGACCTTAAACCGAGGCTAACGGTGTAACGGGTCGTGTTGATGTTGATTCGAGACCGATCAAAAATCGCTCATGCGGCGGAACGTCTCGACGTGGCGCGATGCAAGTGTTCGTGGGAAAACTTGCTTTACAATTCAAATCCACATAAACTCGCACTATCCGCCATGGTCACAAAGAACATTGCTCCGTGGCATATAAAGAAGCAGCGGGTTAAGGGAGAACGAAGGAGACAACGAGTAAGAGAGAGAAAGAGAGAGAGATAGAGTGATATGCATGGCGCGAGAGAGGAGTGCGCTAGAGAGGGAACGAGAGGGAAAAAACAGAAGAAGAGACGGAAGAGGACACGTAACAATAAAGTACGGCAAACTCGCTCTTGCTCGGGACCTGTTTTTTTTGTTTCCCTATCTGCTGCTTGGCCTCTCTTACTCGCTCTCTTCTAGCCTTACTCCAACTTCCTACTACCTATACATATATACACATATACATATATAGAGACACACGCAACCTCTCAGCTTGCTACAGGAGGACTTGGAGGCCACAATAAACTTATTATGCCCTGAGATTATAATAATGATACGAAACTGCTGGTTGAGCGGCCCATTGTGCCCTGCGTAGGGTTGCGCCAGCATCGAATAAAACTTATAAACTGCGGATCAGCTTTACTAAACTCTGCTTACTTGCTGCTCCTTTGTGGTATCTGTAGGGCCAGGATCGCTTATACCTGTGTACGAGAGTTACTGTGACGGACACGTGTTCGGGGGATCTTGACGTGAAACGGAGTCGGTCGAGTTGCTCGTAACCTCACCAGAAATCCCTTTGTGGGATCGTTTTCTATGAGCTAGCGAGATCGACTGGGATAGCGAATATTAAGCAGACTCGCAAAGAGTATCAAAAGGACGGCACACGAAGCGCCGTTAAATCTATCGACTCTGCGTAATTCCTTTTAGCTTGCTATCTTAATGGCTTAGCTGTACGCAGGTCCTTACATTAAATACGAGTTATGCAAATGGATATTCTCTCTGTAGAACTCCTGCAAAAACGTATATGGCTTGTGGCTAAGGGTTAACATGCGTGTATAGGGGAGTAACATACATATGTAATACGCGTAATACGTTACATAGCGGTCACCCTCAGGATGCAAACCAATATTCGCTTACTTTGTTCTTAAGAATAGAATCCGTCTTACGTATTGAATTTACAAACTGTACAATATTCGGATAGACATCTTTTGAATCTACAATACGTGTCATGCGTTGGGTACACCTGTTTCCACGAGAAGGGTTTGCATGTTGCGTTACCAGTTGATGTAGGTGACGTGCCATGTATTAAGCACTGTTAGTCATCCCATTATGTATCTTTCGCAATGTTAATATTCCACGGAAATACATTTCGCGGCTCCTTTATGTCTTCTAACAATTTCACCGAGAAGAAAGGCCTCTCGCATCGTACCGTGAGAAATTAATGCTTTCTATGGGACTTAACCCTTATCTGTCGCTTGCACCTTTTGCAAAAAGCGTCGGAAGAGGAACGCAAACTCCGTCAATTGATTTAATTGGCGGTCGGCTAAAGCATGCGAGCGTCCCATATGCCCAGCAACCATCCCCGCTTATTTTACCAAAGGGACACGACGCATCACGACGCTCGTCATTCGGTTGGAAGTACTAAAATATGCAATCTTGACGTTTCTGACAAAATTATACGAATTCAGTGACGCATATTTATTCGCCACTTGCGTGTTTATTTGTGATAGCATAAGTTTTACGAACGCTGGTTCCATGATTTAGACTACCGATACAGCCAGTGGATAGTAGTTCGCTGAGAATTCAACAGCTGACCAAAGAACTGAAATCCTCAGCTCCATGGATTTTCTACACTGGGATTCTCAAAGGTTTAGTCAGAATAACATACCGCTACGTAGCTGGTATACATGTTCACGTTTTCTCAAGAAAATGTCGTGAAGCGACCCTAGCTCTTCTATCAAGCGGCGAGAAAATCTTCTAGTTTCTCTCGGCACGGTGACAACCAGAGATAACCAACCTGTCTTTCTTCTCTTATTTGCTCGCTCTCTTCCGGATTCACTATGGTTCCTTCCACGTCGCACTGATGCAAGTATCAAGAAATTCGTAAAAGACTGCAGGACAGGGGATTGTTCGTTCGTGGCTCAAGGCGAATTCTTGAAGCCAAGTAAGTAAGAATTGAGCGATCGATTCTACGATTGTCCCTCGACTCGCTTCACTGCGGTCTCTTCTATTTCAGGTCATTCCCTGTTAGATCCTCGTTTCGACATGACGCTATGGAGAAGGCCATTTTTCTTTAGCGATTTTCTCACCATCGTGAAGCAGTCGTAACACGTAGTCAGTTATAGCTGTAACATAGGAATATCTATATGGTGGCTTGTTTACTATTGGAGTCTACGCAAACGCCCACGCTTAGTTTTTATAGTTATAACAGCGGATTCTTGTCGATCTCTGAATGTCTTTATTTACGTCTGAAATTTTATGTATGTACAGGTGCTTTCGTAATGGAGTTTCAATCTACTAGAATATACTTGGCGACCTTTTAAAATTCTTTTTAGTTGGTTATGCGCATGGAAAGCTCTGTCGTGACACCGTCGCCTTTGTCCTATCGCTTTTAGCTTCTAACAGTCCCTCCGGGGTCTCGCTATCGTTTCTCTTCTAACACGATGCTTTATGGTCGTATTTCAGATTCCGGGGAAACGCTTTGTACAGAGATGAATTTATACAGCTACGGGAGAACGTATAATAGTGTACCACGTGATAGCGTGAACGCGAAGAAGCTGCTCTGTACGCGAGCTCGAGTTTAGACATCGATTTACCGTCAGGAAGTTCATGCGAATCTCGTGGACGTAGTTCGTGGTGTAGCCGGGCGATGTAATTCCTTGTAAATATATATATATATATTACATATATATATATATATATATATATATAAACGAGAAAACTTAACACTGAACTTAAATCTAATGTTAAAGCTCCCTCTATTCATTATCGATTAAAGTTATAGGACATGTAAATAAAAATAGGTACGAGGAAAAGACAAGCGTTCATGGGATTTCCGTTTGAATAAATTGCACAATCTTGGACGACTCGAGGTTTGGGTCGTAACGTGCACTTTGAAGTTGACCTATACCTCGCGTGTATACGTTATATAGAAGTACATACATGTGTAGTCTTGTAGGCGCTTTAGGTGAAAGCCTTTGTTAATTGAGTAAGATGGTGATATACATATATGTATATTTATATAGCAGGAGTTTAAGATGTTAGAAGTCGATTTTTTTGGTTCGTAAAATTTTGACTATTAAATACGTGGACAAGCGGATAAATCGGATTAGTTATTATGGATAGCAGCGAGGAAACCATTTCTGTCAATGCTAAAGGGATACGGGCGCCATGTTTATATATCAGAGTCGTTCATTATGCTAAGTTGGGAAGGGAGCCACCCGGCCGAGTCCTCATCCTCATCCCTAACCCCTTATCCCCTTATCCTTCATTCCCATTCCTGTCTCCATCCCTCCACTGGTAGCTCTGCGCGCTAATCGATTGCTAAGTCGAGGACGACTCACTGGCCTCGTTGGCAGTTCAGGTTGCCACTACACAAATAATCCTGACGCCTTACCGGTGATTAAATCTCGAGCGATCAACGTGACACTCTGTTTCCGATAATTATCCAAGAAAACCTGCTCCTGCTGTATTCTGGTACACTCCCTTTAGGATTTTAGATGGCTGCATCTGTAGATTCGTATGGGAGGAAGCTCTTGCGGGTGAAGTATTTGAAAATACGAGAAACTGGCTAAAAAGCTTTTCCTTGGTAGAATCTAGAGAGCGGGAGAGAGATATCGCTAGATTTTTGTTTTCAACATCAAAAGCGGGATTACGTGGAGGCTATTTCGAAGGATTTTTATTAATGCTCCCGGATATCCTGGCAAATGCCTCGCAGGTAAATATACATATATTTATACAACGAAGGGAGATTTAATTCATTTTCCTCGTCGAACACAGAGGCCACTCTCGAACACGTTTATGTAAAGATATTACAGGTGAACTTTAATGATACTAAATTTTTTATCCGGTGGCAGCTTGCAATGAAGTGCAAATCGAATCGATATCTGTTTCATGCGAAAAGCTCCTATCAGTTCCTAAATGGATATAATAGAGAATGGTTGGAATACGAAGAGCTCTCATCATACCCTTTACCCACCCCTAATTTCGAATAGAATAATCCTCATCGTCAATCGCTTATCCGCGTATCGATGACACCAAGTCTTTTCGCTCCTCATCCCTTAGAGTATCTACCAATCCCCTATTACGATCTCGAGATCTGAACCTCTACCCAACCTGGTGAATTAGTGTAATCCAGAGGTTCCAACCGTGCGAGGCGAGTTGCGCCTGGCGAAGCTGAGCAAGAAGCTACGAGAGACCGAATGGCTGAGATAAATTGTTGAGCTTCCGGTTTGGCGCAGTCAGATCAGGAGCAGAAGAGTGGGGCAATGAGTTAGAGAGAGGAGGAAGTAGCAGTGGGAGGAATGGAAGAGAGAAAGGAAGATGAGTGCAAGGTGGTGAGATTGTAGGGGAAGCAATTGAGACGATGGACTACTAATAGAGATATTAATTCTGTCTTCTTACCCTCTGACAATTTACTCACCAAATTTATCCCATAAACCATACACTCTTCTGTTTCTGTCCACCGGAAATGCCATTTTCCATTTGTACTATATCCTGTGTATTATTGTTACTCTACTAATGATTATAAAATGCCCCTGTGGTTGACACGTGTAAATGATATATTTAAAAACTATATAGACTTTCTTTAACAGCTATTCTGTATATAAGTACTCTTAAGTAATGGCTCGAAGTATACCTAAGGTACGGTAATAGCTGTAGCTGGCACTTTTGCTTTGGGTCGATCAATGGGCAATCCTACCGAGCGAAACGGCCTCTCGCGAAGGTGCCTGCAATTTGTTCTCTCCCGTCTCCTCAAAAGTTATTCAATTATCCGGGCGCGGCGGTGTAGTAACGCCGCCGAGGAGAAAAGTCGGCGTTACCATCGAATTGCTTTTTATCTGCTACGCCACTGAAACAAGTCGGCGTTTAATCGACTCACCGGAGAAAAAAAAAAGTAAAAGTTTCTACTTGCCCCCGATAATGGCTATTCAGCTGCGAAGGCATTCGGGATTCTTTGGGATTTCACGTTGCGTGGACCTGTGTCAGGTTAGACCCCTCCTTAAAAAAAAAAAAAAAAAAAAATTTACGGTTGTTCTCGGTTTTTCTACATTTGCTCCAAATTCTTTCAAAGTTGTACCACCATAACTGGTGGTACAATCAATAGAATTATCAGAACAGAAAACGCAAGGGTAAGTAGTTTACTCTCGAAGGGCCATGTCAATGAATCTTCTTTTTTTGGGGGGAATGGTTACATGTATAACCGTGCTCCTTTTGGAACAATATTTGAAGCAACCTCTGGGGGTTTGGGGCTTATTTCACTTTTTTCAATTATTACTGTCTCGGAACATATTTTCGTGATACAACTATGAAACAATTTGGACCAAATAAAGAACAATCTGGAACAAGCGTTAAGTGTTTAATCTTTTAAAAAAAAAGGAGGGCTAACTTCATACAGGTGTCAGATGGAGTTTCCCGCAATCGCGGACCCCTTATTGCCTTCCCTTCGGTGTTATCGTATTCGACGTTACTTCTTCGATTCTTCTGATTTATCGAGGCCACGTGTACCTCAATTGATTCCTTATTCTTCTCCAGCGCATTTTCCTCTTACCCTCTACCATCCCGTAAACCGCACCCGTACAATCCAGCCGCTTTTATTAAATTGCCACAAAACACGAACCGCCCGTTATTTCCGGTACGGCCGTTCCTTTTTCATTCCCTCATTATTTAATAGTCTCATTTAATTTTCGTGCAAAAAAAAGCAAGTACTCAGGTTACTTAGTAGGTAATATTTCGTTTACGAAGATTCCGCTATCAGAAACTATAAGTATAAGCTCATTTAAACTCTTCCTTTCCATAGCGGTCCTATCGATAAAGTCGAATTAAATCTTACCGCCTCGAATCCCTGAGCTAATGAGAGGTCTGGGATAACGAAATGTTAATTAGATTGTACGTGGTCCCTGCCGATTATACAGTGTGAATTTAAAGGTGAGATCATTGATCTCACTTGGCTAATGAACTCCTGGTTAGGAGACGCGAGATGAGCACGAGTGGGAAGCTACCGGAAACGGATCTTGGGATAATGTAACGGTGCTGTCTTTTCTCTGTCGTTGCGTGACCCTTTGTTAATGCTTCTACATGTATACGGTATGCTCGGTTCATTTATTTCACAATCTTTAGACTTAAGAAGGCAATTGTGGTTGGAACGTCGCAGTGAGAGATATGTGTACAATGGAGTATAATAAGATTCGTGTTTACCCTTAATTTGGATTATTCATGGAGTAGTTGAGTATATATCTATTCAAATACATATATGTACGCCGGTAAGCCACAGATCTATTCTCTCTGTCACATATGGCCTAGATATATCTCCTGACCTATCTCACGTATGGTATGCATCTGGGTATGCAGAATGGGTGTATCAGAATGCAGAAATCGTTATTGCGATTAAACTCTTCGTGACTCGACTAACGTTTGGAAATAAGAAATTTTGTATATTAGGTAAACGGAGGTCGTATATTATAGATTTTGAATTATTTGATGTTAAGTCGCATTAAAATGTATGTTTATTTTTTATTTCCCTCGTCTTTCAAGGTGACAACTTGGCGGCAGGATTATCGCGCAATTAATGTCAGTTGAACGTGTTAATGATTTGGGAACGTCGCCCTAGGAGCCGCGTATCGCGCAAACTCAAACAAGGACGCTGCGGGCGTGCCGCAAATAGCTACTATTCGAAAATAATTTTAACTGCTGTGAGAAACGACTGGTTGTTAACGTAGATGTATTTCGGTACAAATGTTTGGCTATTTCTGTACCTTCGGTAGGGTGTGGTATATATATGTATATTCTGCGTATAATAATGCCAAGAGAAATTGAACTGTCATTATAAGAGTATTAGCTTATTTAGCGTTGTCAATAATTGATCGTTTTCCTGTGGCGAGACAGCCAATACTTAACGCCAAGCAATATAATAATCGATAGTCTTATCGATGGTAATAAATAATACAAAAATTTGTAATTATATTAATAATAGTCTATACTCTCATAGATAATGCTTGGTCATTGATCGATGTCGATATATCGTCATTTGATTTGCTCGTAAAGTTTACCCTATGTCTCCTTTGTTTTAGGTAAGTTCGAAGAGGGGATACTAGTTTGCGAGGCGAAGCATTCCGATTCCGAGGATCTCGGCATGGAAAGTAAGTGCGAACGAGGAAATTGTCAATTACAAAGTTACATAAGGTTCTAAATAACGTCATTAACAAGATTTCGCATTCAAGCGCAAGACAGTTAATGGCAAAACTTTGTCCCTGCAGGGGATGATTTTTGAAATCACGAAACTAGCATTCGTAGTTGTTTGTGATGTCCTTAGACAGTCGGCGTAATGTAATTACACACCTGCCTGGCTCACGCTCGAATTAAGGGTCTTAACTGAATTAAAGGATTTAACGAGGATTAAACCTCGTGTAAAGCGAGTGAAATTAATCCGAGACTTTTGCTTTTCCTATACAAATTCCATTCTGTACACCTGAGGTGAGTTTCACCTGCACCATCATTACATAATTATACACGAAAAGATTTGTACAGCTCAGACCGGTCATAGAATTGCTCAAGTATTTTAGTAAAATTTCTGCAAGGATAAGATAAATTCTTGTTTTCTTATTAAATTAACATATAATCTCTAATTAATTTAATATACGGATGAATAAATTACAAGTTCTCTTTTTGATCAAACAATTAATAATATCTGTATCTATTTAAGTATACACCACTTTGTGCATTAACTCAAACGTCGTTATTAAACGTTAGACAGAGTAACTAGATAATACAGTATAAAAGCGAAGAAAGAGACAAGCTAATAGCCCAAGCCGTAGCAGTTTGCCCGTGGTAATGTGGTGGCGACGAGTGGATACACATCCTCTTTAAGACCAGCAAATCGTTCTTCACAAACACACCACCCTTTACCCGATCCCTTTTCGTTCAGCCTTCAGGAACTCATGATATTATACCTTTCTCTGGTTTTCTCTCTCAACGACTTAACCTCTACTCTCTGCCCTCCATCCTTAACCAGCTATTTTTATTTCACGAATAGCACAGAAAGCCCACCTTTGTGTAAACTGCAGAATTTTGTTCGAGTATGTCAGATTATTACGGTTCGAAAGAAACCAAGCGAAACAACTGCCCCTGTCCTATAATAAACACAAGTATTTGACATTTTCCCAAAAAAAAAAAAAAATAATATTCCTCTGCCCACTCAGCGACGTCACGCGAGTAAACTCGAAGAAAATCAATGCGAAATTTTATTTTATTTATCGTAGACTACGTTACGTCTTCTTTCGTATACCAATGTGCGGATGTTTCTATGACGTTGTCTCTAACTGTCACTGAGTATCTTTTAACTCCTATACGTTGTTCTTATACACGTACATACATATATCCCTCCATCAACCTGGTGTAACGGTTACGTGTTAGTCACGCCTTCGACTTCGCCTTCGCTTTCTCCTCGCGTGCTACTACCGCGCGGCACAAGCGGAAGTGCTGATTTATACAATATATCGTCAGAGAATCCTTTAGCTTTTACAACCCCCTTTATTACAACAGTACGATAAAACACTTCGTACCTCGAGATGCATTAACTCGATATAGACGTCTTCGTTTTATTAATATTTCTTTGGATGCCGATAAACAAACGATTACAGGAATCACCGTTTTCACTTTCTAACATAACACAGGAGTTTTGTCTGATTCCGAAGTAAGTCGCATGCAAGACATTGTTTTTACATCCGTCGCTTCGTTCTGTCGCGGAAATAAAAAAGACCGGCAATCCTTTACGACACACGGGACTTTACTCGGTGCTGCTGCTTGATACAATGCACCGCGTTGTATAGCTATATATTCTTATCTATATTTATACTGTCGATATCGTGCAACGTGAAAACGAATCGTCACTCCCTCGAGGCATTCTAGTAACGTATCCACTATAGCTACCTTGCTCTATTATTTATTTATAGATCGAGCAAACATTAGAATGCTACTTGGAACGAATTGTCAACTGCTAACAACTTCGTCACACTGTGCGTGGGATAGCATCACTTCATTTAACTGGCTTCGCTCACTGGCTCGTTCACGTAACTTCAACCTGTATACATATAGAGTCTATAATAAGTCGGCTGGAAATGAAACCGTCAACCTGCTCTTGGCCCTGGTAATTGGCTGTTGCATTTATACACGAGCTATCCGTGACCTTGTCATCGTATTCAGAGTGTACGGGCTTTATAGTACAGAATATCTATGATGTACGAACGTTCATTTTTCTCGTATTACTCTGCCAGCGTACTATATGTATATACAGTCGTACAGAAAATATCAATATCCATACAGTATGTATAGTTGTCTCTCTTCTATCGATACACTTTACAATCTCGTTCTAGAGGTACAGACGTATGCAATTGTATTCTCGAATCACGTAATATTGCCAGTACCATGCGTGTGTTGTGTGAGAAAATCGAGATTCTTTCAAGGTCACACGGATTACTTATGTAGTGACGGCATGTAATTTTACTCTTTTTTTTTTAAATTTAAATCCTACAGAATTCCCGCCAAATTCCATATATCCACCACTGTACGTATTATATCGTGCTATACGTACGTCTCTGCTAGGTAGTTGAAAGATCAATAGAGGTAACTGGAGGGTGGTGTACGTTATGTATTTTTAGGTTAAAATAATAATCCGGTATGCGATATCATCCCATCTCGAATACACATTCCCATTCATGGCACACTCTCGCTCTTCGCAGTTTGTCTGATAAGGATCCATGAACTAGTGCGTCAAGCACGAAGTCCACGAGGATGATGGTTGTTAAGGATGAGGCCGTTGAACCACCACACGGAGGGCTCGAGGAATGGTATATACATATATATATATGTATGTATGTATGTACAGTAGGTATAGGATATACATATGGCGCATATGTATTATATAGCTGCGTCAGGAAACATGTGCGCAGGTTATTATTGTGTGGTGCGATCCCTCCGTGACTGGTCTGACGGGGTTTCAGTCACCCCATAAACCATTCAATCCTCACACGCTACCTACGTGTCACAGGTCATTTCTTCGTGCAATGACAAGATGATTTGAGTCTCGAATTGTCGACGATTAAAATAAACCGTTATCAGCTGCAGGATATAGTTCCACGACTGATAATTAAAAAAACAAATAACAATAAACAATGTCTGGATGCGATGTTAATTAATTTTTAAATACGTATTTATGGTCGTATACGAATTTTCGTATGAATTCGAATATTAGAAAATAATATTCTTGGATATAAAATATTATTCATATGATACCTTAGAGGCGCTCTCATTGCTAGTACGTATTATCTTAATAGTCCTTATAACGAATTTCATGAAAATGCCATGTTGTTTCACTTTGTCATCGCCATCTAATTAATCTCGTCCACCCTCTGCAAAGTTCTGTTCGGCTCACACTTTAGTTTGAGAAGTGCGCCGCGGCGTATAGCGAGTCTCAAGCTGCTTGCAAACTACTTTAAGACGTTCCATAATGTAACTACGACGAGACAAGGAGAACTCTTCTAGTCCTTTTAGTAATCTTCGTTTAACGAAGGGAATCTTAAGGGAGCACCTAATCTGTGAATATAGTTACAGAGAACAGTAACGCAATACGGTAATGGCTAAGGGACTGTTAAGTTACCACCCTACATAGAAATTGTTAACGGCTACAGTATCACACGACAGTGACATATATCAATCATACATAAATAATTATGTCTGCTTGCGTATAATTACAAGGCTTTTGTAGGACGGTAAATATGTTCTATATATCTATGCATATGTATGTACATACAGACTTTATAAGTCGCTCAATCGCTCAAGTCAGTCAGTCAGTCACTGAGTCCATCTGGGAAGCCGACGTTCTCCAGCAAAGCCCCCCGACACCGTGCTAGCTTCTTAAGAGCTCGTAACGAAATTACTTAGAGCCCAGACGTAAACCCCGAGAAACCGGTTTTAACCTCAGCCAACTCTCACCGCGTTGAATCCCGTACACAATCGCCTGCATGTACCAGCTTACACAGAGATTAGGCAGGTATCCCACTGTTATATACACGATGCCGTTGGCACTCTGCGTTGTGTAGTAACCTTGCCTTCGTTGGAAGGTTGCGTTCTTTTATCTTGGTGTGTAACGCCGCAGGTAAAAAAGTATTCGGATATTTTGAAGCGAGATCACAGTGACTCCTATAGTTATATGGGTACGCATTCCGAAGTGCGGGAAATTCAAAATTCCTCGGTGATGCTTTCAGGAAATTACGAGGAGTTATGTACCTGTGGTAGTATCACGACCACGACCTACATACCTTCTCACGCGTCACGTCCTATAGCTGTGGGACTGGATACGACGTCGTGGGAGTTGGTTTGTGTCTGTGTGGAGAAGAGGAAAAAAAGAAGTTTTCGAGAAAACAAGACGCTGGTGTAAATTCCTACCGACACGTGTCGACTTTCGCGAGACGAATTCGAAATCTTTTCGGAGGTTCGCGGTGATGTTATTCTGCTTCACTATTTTTCTTTTTACAGTTACACAATCCGATGGTATCGTTTCGATACAATTTCGTAACCAGATGCAATTTTGAAGTGAGTTTATACGCTCGATAACAATTTCCGATGTGTTCGATTATACTGTTTTCCTTTTATCGGAGGGGGCGAAGTATTGCTTCAGGAGATCGGTTGGATTCTAGGAAATTGAGTGTAGGATTAAGGTTTAGGATATTTAAAAGGGAGAGATGCTTGGGAAGGAGGGTGGTGGCGTGAGAGAGTGTAAGGGAGGCAACAAGGGACAGTGGGTAGGCGTTGATTATATCTCTGGTAAATAAAATTTGAATTGATTGGATTCGCGCCTCTTTTCGCCTTGGGGTGTACTATAACTCGTTAGAGTGATATATCTTAGGGGAGGGTTGTTTTGTGATATTTTTTTGCATATGATTTTTAATGGTCTCTATTATTGCGGAATCATTGTGCATTGCTATATGCTTTTTTTTTTTAATATCCTTCTATTAATTTGAACATCTGGCATTTGACTGGGTCGGGTAATATTGGTCTGCGCACAAGAAAGCGCTTTGTCATTGGATATTGCAAAAACACAAAAAGATTAAAAGCTGTGAAAAGGTAGCCAGGGACGTCCGGATCAGGAATGAGCTCGTCGATTTTATCAAACCCGATGCTGATGATCAATCTTTAATAGTAAAGATCCTTTCTGGCCGGCGCCGTGGCAGGCCAATATTCAGTGCAACCAAACGAATATTGCATTTCATCAGACGCAGTGCTTCGGTTGCATAAAGTGCAAGGATTTTGCAGATAAAAAATCGGGAATACCGAGAACTACTGGCGGCTTTACCGTTATTCCCATTGGAATACTGAGAATAACTGCGTCCGTATTTTCTTCTTGTTCGTCTTCCTATTTACGTCTGTGTATTATTCAGATGATTCTACTTTCTGCATAATTCGGCACTCTCAATGTAAGAGCCAAATTTTTCTTTCTATTAATTCCGTCCAATTAATTCATATCGACTAAACGTATAACGTTTCCAGACATCCATTATTTATACATGTCTTTATCTAAGATCGTTATTCGCAAAAGTAAATATTTTTCTTAGCTCGTCGGTAAATTTCATCCATTTCAAATAATCAGAATTCTTTCACGAATATGTGTACGTGTACGCATAGTCGGTCTAGTAAACGGATCGATAAGACAGCATCAACCACTTGTAAAGAAGCGGCATTCACCACGGTTGCCAATTTTACGAAATGGATACCACGCATCCCCTTCTGTATTAATTACTTAAGACGCGTCACCAATTAGACAGTGAGGAAACGAGATACGTAACGTCGACCGCACGATCAAACGAAAAGTAAAGATGGCAGCGAGGGTGAAACCGGTGAGAGTTAGGGGAATAAAGGTTGCCAGGTGGCTCAGACTGGTTCATTCTCCCTTTCTTTGCCATTCACCCTCACCAGAGAAATATCTACTCAGGACCATTGACGGACCATTCTAACAGATTTTACCTCCCCGCCTCAGGGCAGGTGTATGTAACGCATTCATAGCAGGTATCGCATAGGGTGGTTTACGTTCGGATTCTCCCTTATACCATAAATCAGTAGAATCTACTTTTCATACTACTTTCCATACGGTTTTCAACTCTAAACCATATTGATATCCCACTGTAGCACAAGTAAAATGAACCATACGAATGTTTTCCATTTTCAGATAAAATTTTATATAAAAATTAATACGAATAAGCAAAAACATGTAAAACTCGTTCGTAAGCTCGTCATTAGTCCGTTTTGCAGTGTTTTCCATGAAAATGTATGTAAAAAAAAGAAAGCCGAAGCTGAATGCAGCAACCTCAATATAACACAGTGCCCCTAACTGAGGTCTGCCGATGTAAGCACAAAATCTACGATGAGCTTTCTCGTCGGATTTTGCACGTTAACCCCGTGCACGTCCTTCCCGTTATCCCAGCATACCACTCTTCAACTCCATCTACGTCTCTTCTGGCTCCTGCCACCGGTATTCATGAATATTCTAGCGTCGATTACTTCACCGCACTGCCACGACGCTTTACCATTGTTGTTTACCAAAATACCCTGCGTTCCCGTGCAACCATCCACACGCCGTTCCTACCAGCATCAAAGTAACCCTGTCGAGTAGGTACATCGTAACCAGCAAGATTCCCCCTTGTCCCGTGATAAAAAACCTGGGCAATCTAATGCTCGTGCGTTTCTACTTAACGGAATGTAAATGCACGCGTGCGTGTCTCTTCGCGTGAACTCAAGTGCATTGGAATTACGATGCTGGCTATTGGATCGTGCTCCGGAGTCTAACGACCCTGAATGGTGTTACCGTTACTTCCGAGCAGCCTGCAATCTTCGCGTTCTTGAAAAATCTATGTAAATCCTCTGGGAACTATTCTCTTAAGTTGATACCTCAGGGATATACAGGCATTTTCCTAAGCTTGCTCTTTACCCACGTTGTTCTCTTCGTAATGAATTGTACCGCCTTTGTCAGACGCTTAATTGCATCCTACTTCTCCTACCTCTCGCGTCCGGTCCATGGAGATATTGCTAGTGTCTCGGTGCCAAGGACACTGCTGGTTACCGTATGCACTTAACTATACTTGCTGATCATGGAACAAGCGTGCATATACGTATCCACGTATAGCCTGAGAAATATAATTAGAGGACCCAATCTACGTTAACCCTAATATCACTTGTCGTAACGTAAATGATTGCGTTTACTGTTTTCTTATCTTTCAGCCGGTGGAAATACGCGTGAAGAACGAAAAATACTTATTTATGGTAATGATTATGAATAGGTAATTTACATTTGAATTTAATATATGTACGCTGTAAAATTTTTGAGAATTATATTCAATGCGGAAAGAAATATTTATACGGCTTTAAAGAGGAAGCATGCATGCTTGTATTAAATTTTATGTTTACTGTAAATAGAGTATCTGAAGCAGAGTAAATATTTCTGATGCTATTCTCAGATTGTGTTTCCCATTTCGTAAATCTGCAATGAGGCTCCACGTACTTGTCCATAATGGCGCTCGTAACGAGTACCTGCTGCAAAGTATCTCTCGTAATGTTTCATCGGCGATAAAGCAATGGGAAAATTTGATGGTAATTAACTCCATCGTTTACTTAATTATGTAGAATCGCGAGAGTGACTTTTAATACAATTAGTCGACTCGACTTATCTATAATATAGCCGTTTACAAGCATTGAAATTCTATCTGAAATTACAGCTGTGATAAGGACGTGTATTCATTGGTTCGTAAAAGTTCATTAAAAGTGTAACCGATTCTGTACAGTGTGAACAGTCTTTTAATTAAATTATCTACAAGGGATGAACGAGAATTTATAATTCAATGTTTTAACCCCATCGCCCACTTTGGGGGGTAAATGGCTTAAACGATTTGTATTAGTGGGAATGCCAATGACAAGTTCATATTCGCTATTATGTATTCTACGTATACCTACGAGGGTGGGCGTATTATCCAATTACTAGTCGGTTTATGAAAATTTGCACTATTCCACGATCACGCGAGTATAAGAGTATTTTCTACCCGCAACCCTGGTCACGAGACAGAACCGTTATTTGGCAATTGAAAAGGTCTGCATAAATTGAATACTGAAATTCCCTTTGAAGAGAGTGCTTTTGTCGTGATACGGAAATGAAAATGGGCTATGTACGCGTGACTTGTGTCGACCGCCTGAAAATGATCCTTTACAACTTTCACGTGGGTCTCGGGTAACAAAGTTAGATGGAAGATGTATTGGATGCGAATGAGAGACGCTCCCACGATTTCCCATCAATTATTCGCAGTAATTAAAATGTATCTTTTTTCTATTTTCCCAGTTTGCGAGTTTACGAAATATTGCGAAAACACATTTTACTGTTAACACAATCATTTCGCGTAATAATTTCAATAAATTTCATTCGATCTCGATTCCGACGAATGCGGAGAAAATATTCTCGCCTAATGTCTCGCTGTAGTATCGTCTTACCATATGATGAGAAAACTCCAGTTTCCATATTTTTTAAAGTTCTCACATGTCCTCGTATGTCCTCGATACTCTGCCGTCGCTTCTAACTCAATCATATTTAACGAAGTAGGCGCGCAGCGTATAAAGACATCACTCAGGTATGGCGAGGCTACATTGAATTATATGTTATCTCCAGTGCCGGTAAAGCTATCTATTCCACGAAAACTCCCACGCCCTCTTATACACTCTATACGTATACAAATATTTCCTTTACCCACGCGGTCGCGTCCACATTCCCGTTAGCTCGAGTTAATTCATAAACGGTCCTTCGTAATTCGACAAGACTCGAAATCTCGCTAAACGTATTTCCACTGAGTCAGATATCTACAAAATGTCTTATAGGCTTATACGTCAAGACGAACTTCGACGAGACATTCCGGCTGTATTATATCTGGTTCAACGCATAGTAGCTGGCAATGAACTCATTTGCCTAAAGATCTAATAATTTCATAAGTGGAGTTAATCCGGGACGCTTTGAGAAAGTCTTGAGGAGTTTTCGACGGTCTCTTAAGTTTCGCTTCTTTAGCGTCTTCTCTCTTTACGGTATCTCGCACTTGCGCTATATCTATATATACATCGTCATTTAATTTACGAAGGCGGTAAAATTCAAAACGAATGACAAACTGTTAGCAAACTATCGAAGCATTGTTCGTTCCTCTTTGTGACGGAGCGACTTTTGAAAAGGGAGGATGATGATGG
The DNA here is from genome assembly GCA_030142285.1 of Calameuta idolon. Lineage (NCBI taxonomy): Eukaryota > Metazoa > Arthropoda > Insecta > Hymenoptera > Cephidae > Calameuta > Calameuta idolon. Next base: position 88,317 of record JARQSV010000198.1, on the reverse strand, counting down.
GGCGCGGTTTAGAACATTGAGTCAAAGGATGAGAGACCCAACTTCGTCATGGTAACAACGACGAGGAGCATTATATTCAAACAGGCTTCTCCTGGTTGACATAGCTTCGTTCAATGCTCCACTACCAGCTACAATGTGGGAATAACGGTGAGAACTTGACTCGTTTGCCCAGGAGATGCTGCAACCCGCTTAATTGGTTCTGCTCTCGAGATCCGCTTACCATGAGGTCGACGGTACGGAACTGGACGTTTGAACTTTACGCTTCGACTCCGTTTTAATTGCCAGGATTTGACGTTTCAATGGACTGAAAGTATACTTTGAGAGATGGACCAGTTAGGATTCAAAGCATATGGTTTCTCGTACTTATATTTCTATATGTATGCATACATGTATATCATCTCTCGTGCAATCGTGTAACTATAGCAACCTAAAGGTACTGTACACGGATCAATATCACTTTTTCGAGATGGACTTCGACTTGTCCCAGTGACCTATAGACCCTTGCGAGAAAATTACTGCAAATACTGTACCATGGATATCGCTATTATGGTTTTGCAATAGATTGAGATCTGGTTTAATCGGGTACCCCTGGATTTAGGTTTATAGGTATTTCAGATTACGCAAGGAAACAATCAAAACTTATTTATTCAGAGTGCAGTAGCTTAGCTCTGGTTTATACGTTGGTTTGAATCTTGGTCGGATTTGGTAACCTGAACTGTACAGTATAATACGTATCGTGTACATAGACTGTATTGCGCCTTGTTCTTTTACTTATTCCTGAGAAATCAGAACTCTCGAAAGTTTCAGAACGTTTCAAACTATACTTGTCTCTTCGAAGGATCCCAGAGAGGGATAGAGAACTGGGACTACTTCTTCATTTATTCTGAAAGTACCTTATACCTGCTCGCCCGCCGCTCGTAAAAGTGTCAGCTACATTTTAATTCAGCGAGTTCGCAAAGTTGCTGCACGAAGTTACGAGGGAGAATTTGCTCGGGCTTCGCGGTTACAGCTCTCGAGCAGAAAAGTCTGTTGCGGACTAAACTTGATTTCGTCATAGGTCGTGCCCACGAGAGGAGCTTGGAAAGGTCTGAACGTTTCCGTCATACATATACAAGCATTTTTTTTTCTTTCGACATCCGTAAATTCTCTTTCCGGCAAAATTCGTACCTAATATTTTAATCTGCTACATTTGTGTATACTGATTTTTGCATACATTGACCAACCCGATGTTAAGATGTCGCTTTAGAATCCCTCTCACAGTGTTTTACAAAATGTTTTGGTTGTACAAATTTACGAGCTATATCGGAGGAGTCGATGCGAGTTAACTTGATATCGGTCCAAGACTGCCCTGAGTGTATTATAAATGGAGCCAACTACCTTGCGGCTGTAACTACCATTTTACTGAATTATTGAATCCTCTTTACAGCTGCGGCCACATAATTTGCTGTCTTGAAAATTAAACATGAAATATTGAGGTTGTCGGAGCTGTTTCGTTTTTCTTCACAGATAGGGTTAGATAGGTTAAGGACAAATCGTCTTCGCGAGGTATGGACAAAAGAGCTTGTCAATTGGACCGCGAAAACTTTAATTCGATTTCTTTCGTGGTCATCAACTTACTTCTTATTCGGCAAGTATACAGAAAGAGCGGATTGAATTTTCATACAGGGTAGAGATTCTAAGGAATTCCATTTCTTGGGTGGCACGTCAATTGTCAATGACACGTAAAAATGGCGAGGAAAAGAATACTCACTTTTCATGTATGCGTTTCAATGGGACACGGAATGGGTAGCATGGTGGCTTAATGGGGGGTTATTTTATTTGAATGGGATTGCCGTCCCAGCAAACGGGCAATTACGGCTTTGCTGGTTCCCATCGAAGTTGCATCCAGTCGTAGCCGTAGTTTGGTTACTTGAAATGGGCGAGCTAATTCGTCGAAATATATTTACACCGCTATGGAAAATTGCCTGTTTTCAAGATGAAAATGTGATTGGACCATTCATGCAGGATTGGCTTGAATTTTTTTTTATTATTAATTCCAACCTATATGTTCATTGCTATCCTAAACCCGATTTTAATATCAAATCAATTATTCACAGTAACATAGCGAACATAGCGCAAACCATTACACAGCGATCTCGCCGAGCGAACCATTAAATAACAGCTAACAGTTAATTAAAGCTTTTCTGCATATTTCTATCACGATAGAAGTAGGTTATGTATCAAGTGTATATATATTATTTACATAAAAAAAGTTATTGTGTGGTTGCCCATAAAAAATCCTATTAATTCACTTTTAACGAGTTATACTACCACGAGCATTCAAAATGGCCGAGTATCTGACTTTTTGATCCACTTCAATAGGAACTGACGACCTTCCGCTATATCCTCGTAAACTTCTGAGCTCCTTTCATTCTCAACCTAACCTTACCCAGCTATCGTTGGACTCCAGGACCCCATCCTCCCTCGGCTCACTTTAATCTAATCGCAGTTTTCCTCCGTGCCAATCCCTCGAGCTAGTTGCAAACACATGTAATCTGCGAGGCTAACTAACTTTGCCATGTATATGCGCATCCTGGTTGCGATCGAATGTCCTGTCGAACAAGGACATATCCTCCACGAAGTACAGGAAGACGCGTCAAAGTGAGACATCGGATGGATTTTATTCTTTACTCAAATAAACTTTTTCTAGCAAAATTAAATTCTCTTTATTTTAATAAAAATGTATTTCTTATTATATAATATTTATTTTCGTTATCACGCGATAATGAATTTATACTGCTTATACGAAAGCGAGATCTATAGTTATACCTGTGCATGATACTTCGATGCTCGTGTATTTACCTGCACTGGCGCCAGAGGTACTTGATCCATCCTACAAGCTCTTAGTATCTACTTGAGTCATTCTGTGGCGTCGTGAAACACTAACCTCAACTTGTAGGTCCGTGTAGTTTGAACCCACACTTACTATCTTTAGTGAGATAAACGCGGCGTTCATTTAATGTTTACTTCCCTTTCTGATTGCAGCGTATCGCCACGTGCAGATCAATACGTGAAATTGCCCAATTACCTTTGGGGTTGTAGTTTGACATATTGCAGAGGGCAAATCTTCTGTATGCTTTTGAAAATTGTTTCGAAAGTCAATTTTGTTACAATCGACCGCAAAACTCGCATCGTGAATTTCACCTGTTTGATCTGTAAATAACAAATGCGTTTATTTTGAGATTCGTGATAAAGAAGTTGATATTGATTTAATAATGCGCGATTGGAAGGTTTATCATTTTATTCTTTTATTAATTTTTAACCTCTTGATTCTCTCTTTATTACTCTTTTTATTTTTCTTTAGAATTACGTCATTTTCTTCCTTCAGATATATGTTGTTTCCTTCTTTTCAACGATGTCGAGAATTCGACTAGTGCCTCCAGATGGAAGTTAAATTTCTGACTCGACTGAAATTTCACGACGTATTAACGTCGTAAACGTCATAGATAATACGAGCCCATTCCACAAGTAATAATTCTATAAGGAAGATCCTAGGATAGTCAACGAATCGAGCGTATGATAACTGATATCAAGTCTACTCATGACAAAGAGCCAACAATAAATTTTTCCGATACTCCGCTTTTTCGATAAAGCGAAAATCATTCTACGATTCAAGATGAAATAAGGTATCTGAAGTATTGCCTCCGTAGGCAGTTACCCAAAGCGGTCCAGAGAATTTCTGGAAATTCAACTTAGGTAAAATGTTACATGTAGAAAGTGAGTACGCGCTTTATGAGCGTTCCGCTTTATATACATTCGACTTATAGAAGTTCCGCAAACTGGGTACGAGCAATTTCATCAGCTTGAAATTTCTCCTTGGGGACGTAATACACATACATATACATATATATGTATATACATACATATATTATATACGAGCAAAAAAATAAAAACGGGAACCTGATATTAATAACGGATCATATTCCGCACGCACGCATGAGTCGCGTGACGTCAGAAAAGATTTTAGGAATTTTCGCCATCTGCTTTTACATACATATACTCGATTCACGAGTCACTGTTTGCGTTCCGTGATAGAAACACGTTGAACTCATACGGAGTTGACTATAGTACGATACAAGGATCCTTGGTAGTCGAGTAAACACTTGACTCTGTAGTCGAGAAACGAAGTGGCGCGGATGACAAAGAGGAATAAGAAAATGAAATTCAGGTATAAATGAGATCGACGACCAGTCGCTGTTTACGCATCTTCCTTATTTATCAAGGAAAGCGATAAGCGCGAACGGGAATCGCGCTAATGCCTTCTCACTTTTATTTATCCCCTTGGCATTCTCCTCGCCTTCGTCCTTCGCTTGGCTCGGCTGACTGCACTGACTTATTAGCTAAATTAAACGTGGACAGTGAACCATCGTACGAAGGGCAGCTTTCGCTACAAAACGCTGGCTCCACCAGGGGAGGTTCGAGCTATGTACATACATATTACTATACTAGGAACGAACCGAGCGAACTGTTAGGGCCACCCCTCCGGATAGCTGGCATTTGCAGGAGATTAATATTATTCCCGCCGCGTGCCGGGGCTCATTTCGCGCCCTCCTTCGGAAAATCTATATTTTCCCCAGCTCACCCTCGCGCCGTACCTCCTACCTTGACTACTGACAGCAACCACCACCCACATCCTCATGGAGAAAACCACCCTCCCTACCTACGCTTTCTCCCCTGAATCTCTAGTGGCTGACTCGAGATCCCCCCCACCTCCCCCTACATCCTTAACTTTACTCTCTGAGACCGAGGCAATGCCAGGCTTTACGCTCGTACCGATCCTTACGGAGGGGCTTAAGGTTATATCACGAGTTACGATTTTTCTTTAAGAGCACTTGATGGCTAAAGAGATTTTTGAAGGATAAAATCTTGTGGGTATATGGAACTTGCGCGGGTTTTAATTATTTTCATAATTTGTCAATTCTCCTGCATAGTGAGTCATTTGTTCTTGTCATTTCTATGATAGTCACTTTTCACGCATTCGCAAGTATGTTATTTTTACGTTTGAATATGTGGGAATAACAAGACACTTGTAAGCGTGGAAAAAGTGACTACCGTAGAAGGGATAGGGAAATAACAGTCTATCTATAATAGCCGGTTTGAATATGACGCCTGAGATATGTAAACAAATGACTAGAGAGGTCATCTTCCGGGTCACAATCTACTCGAGCAGTTTTCTCCGATTCAGTCAGTGAGCTTGTGCCGGCGAGAAATGATCATTAACCGATCCCATAGCCTAGGGTGATACGTTATTGAAGTAGTGTATTATAATTAAATCAAATATTCTCCTGGAGGATCAGAACTATAATATTGGAATGGAAGATGTGAGGTGTTTGAGTGAACGAATGTAGCATTTATAAGGACGAGTCTATGAAGGACGAGGTTGACGACCAGAGCCGTGTAGAACCCCCCCCTATTAAGACCCTCTAATTTGATCCATGAAAGTGTGAGCGATAGTATAGTTTTATAGTATATGAAAAATTTGTCTACGATCTATTAAAACAATTTTAAAGATCAGGTTTACTTTTGATGAAAAATGTACCTACGTATAAGTATAAAAATTTCGGTCGCTTTGAAGTATTTCGTCTTTAGGCAATATATCCTGGATAATCTGTCCGGTGGTGGCAAGACTTAGTTCTCTTTATCAAAATGCCAATCTGCGAAAATGCGTTTGGCCCAGTGCCATTTTCCTCTAATAATACCGAGTTTATATCGTCGTAGCGCAAATAACTTGTTCGATCCGACTGCTAAGTTTAGCTGAGATTCTTTGTAAGCGCCGTATAGCATGATCAAGTGCATTCATTTTCAAAGTACAAAGATGCGAAACTGCGCTCAGACGTTTTTACCTTTATACAGCCTGGAATCCGAAGTATTTTATTGGCGGCAGTGATATACATTCTAAAATGCCCAACCGATACATTCTTTCTTCCTATGCTCTGACTTATGGACGCTTTTGACAAACTTTTCCCATCAAAGCTGAAATAACGTCACGACAAAAATGTCACTCTCTATGAAACTCTTACGTCACAATACCAGCCCCGTATGGGTCACCTGCTTTAACTTCTCGCAGCATCCAAGGGGAAAGCCACGCGCAAGTAGCTCGAACTTTTCATAGGAAGGAACGTACGACGCTCGTTCGAAAGGAAAAACGCGAAAGAAGAAAGCGGATATCGTGTTTATATCGAGGAAGTTCCAATGTACGTATTCCTGGAAGAGAACGACCATCGATTCTCAATATATAGTGAAGGGCCGGGAGTAGACAGATAGAGGAAGGAATATACGAATGGGTAGAAGATCAATGGTGGGAGAGACGGAAGCTCTGCCGGAAAAATACAGTTGTATTATACTTGCATTCATCGTGAAACTCTTTGGTATATATATACCTATATACACTATGTATATATAGGCCCCATTATTAATTGAACATTGTGCCAATCGATTTCCCACCATCCTATTCCGTCTCGTCCCTCGAGTAAATAATCTCAGGCGTGTTCCACGCGCACGAATCGCCACCGACATAAATATCAGACAATAGGACGCCTTTGAATTTATTTGAATCTAGAGACAATGCGAATGCATAATGGCAATACATTGATCGAGCATTGCGTGAATCCATGTTTAACCTTCTGTTTCTCCCTTTGTTGCAGGTAAGTTTCATTGCCTTTACGCCGGAGCCGCTGCTGCACGCAACTTCATAAGAAATGCAATGAAACCGTAAGCTTTGATAGCAGATCTCTATTATATCGGTACAACGCGCATAATCACTCAGTGCCACCGATACTTTGTATACTTTCAATGTCAATACACTTGTTGGAAGCTGATATTTCAGATCCATAGCCCACGCGATTGATCTTGTTCCAATAATAACGGTTTGTTGGAAATTCGAAAGCGGGCCACTGTTAACCGCGTTAATTGCGACCCAGACACGTTTTCCACTTTGCGATTTGAATTCGTTCAGCCAGTTAATGGCAGAGAAAATTGAAGTATGGTTACGCGTGTATTCCCCCATCACAGTGCATGTTTGCGCGTATACTAGTGGGCATTGTAGAGTTCACTGTTGCGTTTACTATAGCTTACTATAGTGCACGGACAGGGGTGGCTGGGTTCACCAGAATGATGGGCCAGACTTCAGAGTCGTACGAGGGTTGACATAGGTCTGCGTTCGTAACGCTGAGTTTATTGCGTGGCTGAATGTTTACGGGAAAATTCAGCCAATATCACGTGTCGTGTCCTATAGCGCAGGTAAAGCAAGCGGCCACCGCGCTACAAAGCGGAATCGATATAACCAGCTTTAAAATGATAGCTATAGACCATGTCGCCATGGGGTTTTGCCAGGGGATTGGTAGACGGTTTTGCCAGTTTACCACTCATTCGTTCGTTCGTTCGTTCGTTCGTTCGTTCGTTCGTTCTCCCAGCGTATCATTTCATTGCGACGACATTTCCGTCGACTCAAATCCCCAACATCCTCGACACACTGATGTTATTGACATCAATATCAAACACGTCAGCGATGCTTTTGTACCAAAATCAATCGCTTTAAATGTTTGCTTTTGACAGAAAATTTCTGATAATTTGTATAAAATTTTTTTTCTTGCTTGTATTTCGGATATGCTCTGTCAATACACTCATGTTCTACCTGTAGTCAATTTCATGACGCATATAAATATGCGCTAACCATATGACCGAGAGTCTAGCTTAGTGATTATTGTCTGATCGATTTGCTAATCGATATAGTCGTACGATTGGTCGCGTTATCGAAGATCAATGGGGTGGTGGCGTCCCGCAGGAAGAAATCGTAGAAATTCCAACTGCCTCGGCAGTTGGCATGCCTGATGCAATAACCAATGGAGCCTATTAAAATCCCTCCTGTCGAATGGTCTGGCTTTGAGTATCAGAGACTGTGCGGGGGATACCTATACTGGGTTATTTCCGAGTAAAGCTAGATTTATCGGGAAATGTAAATTTATATTGTATAACGTTCCTCTATCCGATTCGCATCTGGTGCCGCCGGTGCGAGCTGTTTTAAATTATTCGAGGCGGTCGTGGTGCCGTCAAGTCGTGTTCCTGGCAAAACCTTTCCCAAATTCCCGCACCTACGCGATTCTCGTCCACCGGCTCGTGGGCTCGTTGCTTTTCACCATTATACTCGGAGAAATAATGTCGCTGAAGATATACGAGAGAGCACTACCAACCAAAAGTAGCACAATGGTCCGCAAAAGAATGACCTCGAATCCCATGGCTTTTTCTCGGAACGAGGTTACCGTGCGAAATGTACGCGTCAGGTTGGTAGGACTTCAGTCGCGTCTTTTATTTCTTACGAACCTGTCCGTGGCTGGATAACTGGAATTGCAAAGATTCTGCGATCATAAGTTACCTATGCCTGCTTCACGTACGGTATAGCCATATACGTATAATTCGTAGTAGACAATGTACGATTTTCATTGTCTTTCACTTTTCTACGATTTAATCCACTCGGCTGAAAACAACTCGAAGATTCGCACGCGGATAACAGATTTTCGTATGACTGCTAATTTTTATCAAGTTACGCCGAGCTACTCGCGCGATTGGTAATATAAGTTTCGTTGGCATTCCAACGGCCATTGCTGCCTCGTGACGAAAGGAAACTGGTTTTAATGGGCTTAATTAACTGTAAAGTGATGCCTCTGGTATGGTTACTGTATCTCATTATCGTATCTGCCACATATGAGGTACCACTTGACAGTAATCAGTGTCAAAATGGTCGATTGATATGAGATATCCACACAATATCCGGATGATCATACACCGATACACGTCATGCATGCTAATATCAATATCCGCGTAAGTGATAATGGGAGATGACGATGATAAGGATAATTATATTTATTAAATAAATAAAAGTGGCACGTCATGTCAAATATTCTAGAATTATTTTACGCTAACCATTCAGCTCGTAATAGAGTTTAGAAGTTTGCGTACTCGATCAAATAATTTGAACAAGAATAACTTTAAGATTGCAGTTGTAATTGAGTAACCGTTCTCGTCTCTGTTCATGGCCGGTAATAGGAATTCATGACAAACCTGTTTTCCAATCGGGAAATACTCAGTCGTTTTTATCTTCCTCGTGATCTTCATACTCTCTTCTTAGACTAATTCCCATATACACATGTGTGTAGACGCCGTATATCAGCTTTGCCCGGGAAGCAAAGCGCGATCTTTGAATCGATGCGCTGCCGCCACGAATCATCGTGATTCATTTGCGCGTCAAATCGTAAACCACCGTCGGCAATTTACGAGGAGATTACAGGGGAAGAAATGTGTCACTCGAGAGTTTGCAACATCGCCAGCTGCTGTGTTCCATGCTAGATTACGTGTATCACGGCGAACGGCTACGTGAATCTCCTGGAAACTAAGTTTCTGCTTCGGTAATTCGTTTGTAGGCGCTAACAAACTTTCCTTAGATCTTTGCATTTCGCTTCGCGTTCCTCGTGCGCCTTATGTATAGTGCTGATTTTTTTTTACTTTTATTTATTCTTTATCTTATTTTTTTTAACACTATTATTCATGCACAGTATTTCTTTCTAGGCTCTGTCGTGGCCAAGTGTACTCTCGCTCTTAATGACTTTGGATATCGCGAATCGACTTTTTGGCCACTTTACAAATATCAGCTAGAAAAGCAAACGAGGTTGAATCATGCGAGTCAAATTTGCGTGTTTCTGAAAATGAGTTATTTATTAATTTTTTTTTTACGTAGGGTTATTTACGCAAGGTTATCGTGCTGTGGCTGTTTCATATACTAATGTCATTAATTTTATATTGAAGTGCTTGTATACTCATTATAAATATTAGTAATATGGTACTTTTTTTTGTATTCTTTCTGTCCACCCGTTGGAAGTTGGGCACAAAGAATTTATGGGGCTATGTTTTTGGTTTTCTTCTTCTTATAATAAAAATAGATTGGCTTCGTATTACGAAGTATTACGGAATTATCGTTTCGGTTTTTTTCGTTATCTATAAGCTCGTGAATGCGTACCAGCCTGAAAATCGTTCATATTTCAACGTGTGATCGATCGTTACGCTACACGGTATGCCAAAACGTTTACGTGTATTTCCATATGAGCGCTAATTAAACCAGAAAAAAAATAAATTTGTGAGGTTGTAAATACGTTACTTGGATATTGAATATTTTTTAAATTCATATAAAAAATATTGTATTTTTATCGATATCTGTTAATATGTATCTTATTGCCTGTAGCGGGACTCTATGTATACTCGCGGTTCAGGCACGGCAAATATCACGGGACATTAAACACACGTACATACTCGCTCTCTCATTCATAACACTTTTGCGTTCTTTATGGCGTCATGCTTGCGAATATAGCCGACACTGAAATGACCCGTGCGCGTTAAATACACTTTTATAAAACAGCTGCTCGCGACAGTCACATTATACCGGCGAACAGTAATTCCATTTTGAGGAAACAGGGGAACAACATATAATGAAGCACAGTCGTGTCAAAAATTGCACTACAGTCGGTTATACGGTCTCTGTATATCTATAGATATGCATATAAGTATTAATGATGCGATCGTATAAACGATAAAACTCAAGTGATAATAATTGTCGGCATCTTTGGAACCAATTGAGAATCCCTGAAATTCCCGCAGGAAGAACCAGGACCGAATCGTTGGATAATCTCCGGGACATTGGTAGATTACTCTCGATATGCCCGAGAGGCGATTTCATCTGGCCATTATCCCAACCCCTCTAAGTGAAACCATCTCCAGGGCATCTCGTCGACGAGAAGACAATATCCCTTTCCTCAAGGAACATTCTAAGTGTCTCAGAGCCAACTCAATCCAGCTCGAGAGCATCCTTACCTACTATACCTATATACAATATCAACTTAGCTACCTAACCTTCAATTGTCATGACAGGCAAAATCCTCTTAATATACGAAGCTACGATGGTCGCGGCTTGTATAGGATATTGATATCTTTCGATTTTTAGGTTATGAGTAAAATTGTTTTTTTTTAATTCTTTCTTGCGATAAGGAATCATTTTTTAACTTTGATCTGCTCGAGTTGCTTGTTCTTGCGGAAACGTAAATAAATGATGATGCCATAGCAGGAACTTCCTTCGAGTATTAAGTATATACGTGAGGTGAATCCATCGATCGGATTGTATTCGCCATCTTCTTATGTGTTTATGGCGAGGGAGAATGTCTAAATCGTGCCGAGGCAGAATGAGCCTCTTTGTCGTTATAGTATAGTCGCGGTTACTACGAATATTCCGGGAAATTGCGAAGGAACTTTCGGCTCGAGAATGCATGGCTAAAATACGCGCCACTCACCGGGCTAAACTTCCTGCTCATCTACCGTGCACCGGTGGCGGAGCGCTAACGCGTTACTGAAGTACGATTATTCCGGAATATTGACGCTGGCAAGAGTTTGAAATTAGCACCGTAAAGTTCCTCGTAGGTAATTTACATAGTATCGGTATATAGAGTAAAGATTTACGGATAAAACAGGTTTTTCAAATGGAAAATTAATAATTTATTTATCCGGATCTTCGTTCTCTTTTTAGGAATGTTACAGGACGATTATTGCAAAAGTATGTCATATTAGTTTTGCCATTTTTTTTGGGGGGAAATTTTTTAATATACTTCATTGACTGCTGAACTGATATTAAAAATTAGAAGAAAAATTTTTATTCGGTTTCTTTTTTTTTTAAACCTATATATTCGTTTTGGACAACTACTCATTTCATTGTTTCATTTCTCAGGGGTTCAGAGATTTCTTGGAGATTTCATGTCTCTACTGTAATTTACAGACTTTCTGTCTAATCTCAAAAATGTGAAAAAAATACGATTGGATAAAAGACAGAAAAAAAGAAATGGATTTGCGCGTGAACTAAAAAAATACATGAAATGTGTATGCTCGAAGAAGGTAAGGAAAAGTTTGAGAATGGACCAAGGGAAAACAAGAGAGAGGAAAGAGAAAAAAAAGAGCGGCTACCAAAGTGCCTTCATATTTCGCGATTTCCAAGAAAATATTCCAGTGTCTTCGAAATTCCGGGACACGGTCTGTCCAGGGTAGATGCATGCGTTTCCTCGCTTTTATCTCTCTTTACCCAACCTCTAGGAACACCCATCCAAGACAGGAGCCAGCCCACCCTTGAGGGAGGCGAACCTTCTGGAAGGTAGAGGCAATCCAATCTTCCCTTCGCTAGGCCAACGTATCCTCCTTACTTTATTTCCCTTTTCCTTCTTCGGTACCTTTACAATATTAGCTGTCGTTTGTCGGTTAGTTGATTTTCTTCTCGGCGAGTCTGGAGAACGTGGAAAATAACAGGGTCTCTCCACACTTCAGTACGAATTACACATTATATCGCACGGGGATTTGGCTGAACAAAGTGGAACGATAAATTCGATTTACATTCAAACGATGTCGGTACAAGACCTACGTTGTGCACGTCGACGACATGACAGTGACTGAACCCGCGTCCATGCAGATAAAACTTTTAACGATGAAACTTTTGGGTGGTATCCGTATACCTCGCTGTCATATACTTAAGATTTGAGAGTCAAGAGTTTTTGAGGTTATAAAAAAATGTCCCATGGTCCAGAGAATTTATAGCGATGCATCTCCGCCTAGCTTCACCGTTAATCCTTCCTCGTGAAACGGTCCCTTTAATAGTCCTTTTTGGGAAAATATTAGTATTCACAGTGACGACGATAAAATCCTAATAGGATGGCACTCTGGTCGTTCGCTACTTTTCATTCATACGGGTCATTGAGATGGGTCAAGTGATGCTGCTTCGAATGAACTCAATAAAATTACGTGATAGTCGTAACCTCTCTTAACCGTGGCAACTCGGTCAGACGTTAAGATTTTTCAAAGCCACGTACACACCAGCCATTTACGAGCGCGCGTCCAACTTGCTCTTATTATCTAACCACTGTATTCTACGTGTATGGAGTGCTTATACGTTCCTTTGTTGTCGAGTCAATGAACCGTACGTATACTCGAATCACATGCGTTTCACACAGTCGTTGCTTGTGAACTCCAGCTAATCGGAAAGTCAATGGATATCAGGAAATGGAATGATTGTACGTTCCACAGATTACAAACGTGGTAAATTATAATGCATGATACATTTAGTAGTTCATGCCACTTCACTTATTATATCACCCCGTTAACATTTGTAACGCGCTCTGATGTGTATATCCATATACATATATTATGTTAGGTGCGATAATGCGTTTACGGTCGTGTTAATACTCCGAAGGTGCATTGCAATTCCGATGCAGCCAGATGCATTACAGTAATGCATTCATGAGACACATACTTCGCGCGAATGGCACTACCGTAACCTTTCACTCTGATAAGCTACGCAAAACGGACGCAAATGTAGAAAGTGGTGGAAGAGAACGAGGGAGGAGCAACTTCTTGGCTGGAGAAAGCTGCTGGGAAAGGATGTGCCTTTGCGATGTTGCATTATCGATATTGCAACGAAATGAGATACTACACAGACGCTTAGGCGGCACTGAAAACTCAAATATTTAGTCGTGGAATTAAAAGTGGAAGACGGTCTCGTTATTCGTCCTCGGAGATGATACAGGGAAAAGATCATATGCCTTCTCCCTTACTCTCATTGAACGTTTATTATTATTGTTACAGCGTTCTTTGTGCAGTCGGAGGTGCATAAATTTATATGTAATTGATAATCGTGATAAGAAATTGATATATTCTGTTATGAAATAACGATACCTCAGTTTAAAAAGTTTCATGTCAAAAAATAACCACTTGGATACTGTGTGTTACATTTTCTTGAAACTCTTGTTGCACTCCGACAGTAACCAGTCTGTACACTGTATGTACACTTCGGGATTTTCCGATATTGCACGATAAGCATTTACCGTGGCTTACCTTATTTCCAGTGCTTTGCACACTGTGTACTTGATTAACCTGTTATTGGCATTCTTTTATCTAATTAATTTTCACAATCATTTATGATTGACATGTCAATATTTGTTCACACCCTTATTTACGTAATTTACTTTACTCTTACGCGTTTGATTGATTAGATCATATTACGTGATTTATCCATCCCAAGACCGTCGGAATTACTCTCGTTCTTTTTTCGCAAAGACAAAAGGTTATCAACAAGGGTTCCGTGACGTATGAATTCATTAAAGGGAAGGGAGTTGCTCCCACTCGCTGTCGTTTTGCGCAGCTGTTCAATGTTAAGCTACTTTCGCAGAGGTGGTCCTCTGTGTGAGAGAGAGAGAAAGTCAACTGATGAGATGAAGGAATTGATAGAACCAATACTCGCATCAAGATGACAGATTGCTTCCAGAGCTTGTCACTTTCTGATTTTTTGCTCCGTATTAAATGTGGTCGATAATACCCATCTTGGGCAAGGACTTGTAGATGTACGTGTAATATCTTTGTTTTGGTTATTTTGAAACTGTAACCAAGTAAATACATATACATATATATATATATATATCCCAAATATAACAACGAAACAGTAATATCTGATTTTGACATAAATTGCATTATAAATCTGTAAATAATATTCGTTTCTCTATAATCTAGTGAAATTGTATACTTCTACAACTAGCTATTCGCATGAGATGCTAATATATGTATAATACAATACAGAATGAACCGATATGAAGAATAATGGAGACGAATCGTTTAAATATTCAATTATAGCGTATATTTCGTTTTCAAACTAGAAAAACTTCGCGTGGGCGTATATCTAATAGGTTTAGTATCTGCTCGCGGATACTTTCCGTGGGAGTATTGATGTTCTGAGCGTTAACGGGATAATTTTGTTCCGGCGTATACCTTCACATCGATCCTCCTCCAAGACTTTCCATTATTATTTTCGTGCTAGACGGCTCGTAAATAAAATTCGGTGTATCAAGTAACCGTTACTTTACCTACATTCGCCATAACCATTCCATTGTCGTATAACATAGCGTTTATCATTGATCCTATAGAGATGACCCTATGTAACGACAAATGGTTATTCTCAATCAAATCGTCGCGTTAAAAAATCTTTGTCTCTATTTCTTTCTCTCGTAACGTAAAATAAAGAAACATATACCAAACTTCTTTCGATCTTATCGAGCCGCGTAAATTAGTCCATTCGAAATAGCACTCTACGACGGAGTTCTCTCGTATCGACTTGCACTTTAATGCGCCTATCGAGCAATAAATACTCCTCAAGCAGCGCACAGCTCGTAGAGCACCGACGCGCCGATAAAAACGTAAGTAGCTACTACTGCAGGTATATGGTTCGGTTATCGAGCGAAACGCGGAGGTTAACGTTTACGATGCAATTATCGTATTTATATGGGCTTCTATGAGCAGCCAAAAGAAAAGCCGGTACAACCCGGTCAAAGGTCTTTCCTGTGTTATTCGGGAAACTGTACGTGGGAAAAAAACGCTGGACCATTTGACATCTATGAGAAGTATTTATATTTTACTTGTAATTGCAAACTGTTAATTTCCTTTACCCTGTAACGGGAGCGCGAACCGGTATTACGTTATTGCGTGCTTTGTGATAATCGGTATGATGTGACGTACTAATATGCGATGGGGAAAGAAGAAATGAGAAAATATAAAAGTTTCATGTTAAGTGTAAATTTCACGATCTGCTTAGGATTAAGATATCTTCATATTAAGACGTATAGGATTTCATGCCCATGTAACTGGAAACTTGAAGATATTTGGATATACGTGAATAAGGACGGTGAGTGTCTGTCAGTGGATTCCAGTAAGACGTTAACGAGTGTTTAACCTTTCAGTGCCGATTTCTTCCTACCCATTACTTCTGCCAGTGACTCGTTAGTTAAATCGTGTAATTTCAAGGATAATAAGGTGGCAATGATCAAGAGGACCTTCGGGCGGTTTGACTCCACTAAGTCATGGACTATCTAGTTATCTTTTTACGTGCCCTTATTTTCAAGCACGCAGACTACTTGGTGCATAACCATTGGAGTTAACTGCGTAGACATAGGAACAAATTTTTACAATGAAAATTTGATAAAAATACATATTTTTTAATTTGGGATAATTAGTAAATATATGTGTGTTTGTATACATATATACACACAATGTTACCCAATTTCCGAAGTGTTTGCATGAACGAAGCAAATTGCAAGACGATTGGTTCACGATCAATGAGAATGCGGTACGTGCTCTTTGAATCGACCTGTCGACGAAACACCGTGAAGACAGTGAGAGAGAAAAAGAGAAAAAAGAAGGAAAGTTCAGCCGACATCAAGGTCGTGCTGAGATTCACTAAGGCGTCGTGTCAGCGAAGAAACTCGAGACGTCCCTAGCATGGATATACGAGTATATACCAGATAGATATAGATGACTAGTATATGAGCTTATATATCGTGGAGGTCAGGGTACGTACATTCTCAAGTGGAAATACGTTACTTGTATCGCACATGACGCCCACGGGGTGAGTCGTAATGGCGAGACGTAAAAACTAGTCGTTGGGATAGGTCACGGAATGCTAGACACGTGTAGATGTTTCATACATACCTCACCGTTGGTACGAGAGAGACGGAGATAAAGAGAGAGAAATATATACGGGCCTTTAAAGTCAGCCAGAATCCCTCGAGCGCTGTACCGTCCCCTGGCAAATCCATCCTGCAATTAGTACTGATCTATCGAGTCGAAGCTCACGGTTACGGTTCGTTATACCTATTTCTACCTCTGTGCTCTCTTTAGTTCTTTTAGAGCTCACAGTCAACTTCACTCGTAGCGCTTGAACTACACCCTATCCTCGAGTAATTAGCGATGGGTGGTAGAAGACAGTAAAATAGGATCAGCAGGAGGAATGTCGTAGAAAGACTATAGACTTATACAGGGAGAGTAGTATAAACAGCCATGACCGTTTGCGTTCTCTTTCCCTACTGTTCCTGAGACCTGACCTCGTCTCGGGTACGACCTATTTCTGACGTCCCCTTATTCTTGCTTATTTCCTTCCTTCCTCCTCTTCCGCATCCTTACCTTCATGATTCTCTCGTTTCTCTATGGACGGGGGAGGCACCAACTGAAATCTATAGGGAAGCACGAGACCGCAGTGAATTTCACTTTGAAAATAACATTTTCCTACGGAGCGCATAACGAGACCTTTTCGAACTTTTCGCTCCATTCCATTTTACATCGGAGGATTCGCATCTAACCTTCCTATGGCGGGTTACTCGTGTATGGCGTCTATCTCAATATCAGCAGACTAATTACAGAGTCATGGAAGCTCGAGAACTCAATATCGATGAAATTTCAAATGCTTTTATGGTTATCTGAAAGTCAAAGTTTCTCAAGGCTTTAGGTATGGCACTCTACAGAGAGGGCATGCTAGTGGGAATATAGTCAATCAGGATCAACCTACCACTTGAACGTGATTATACCGTAGCAATGAAACTAACTCGTTAACTTCAGGCTGCTACCATAATTCTGAATAACTTCATGGTACAGTAGAGTCATATAATCCTGATAGAGAGAAGTGTCACGGTTAATTCTAACTCGCGTAATATCTAGGTGTGTTCAGCGTCACTGGCATGTGATATCCTTTTGTCCTCATTCTGAAGCAACCTGTGTTACCTAGGCCGAATCACTTCCACGTTAGGTTACGTAGTGGATTATAACGCCAATGCCGATTACGGAACGGTTATAGTATTCAACACGGTAAAGGATTTCCGCACCTCCAGTATTTAGTTGATTGTTCCCTGATGGCATAATGGAAATTGGCACAGCTTCTGCCTCTCTTAACTCTATTCTCAGAATGAACTTGTCGAATTTTTAGAGGCCATCGAGTCTTTTGAAAATAGTTCGAACGTACTCGGATTCTCTTTGGTTCCATTGAATACACCGTGAAGCCGATTCGATCGGCTTGTTTTTTGCGTAATTAAAGAATCTCATAGTCTCGCCGACATTCAACTTTATCCTTTTAAATCTTTCCTCTCCAAGTTCTGAACAGCAGCACGGGTTAGCTCTACTGTAATATATATTATGCGCTATACATACTACTTTTAGGTATCCCTCTCGCTCTTCCGAACTTTCACGAGGTGGTTGAATCACTCGGTCCAGGTCATATATTCCAGTCACATAAAACCTTCGGCAAGTGGAGTCATTAATCTCTTAGAGGTTTTCAGCGGCGAAATCAGGTGTAGATTGACCTGGCTCTGAAGTATTACACTGTTTGACAGTGGTCCGCGGATGTTGAGGCTAGCCACTGATGGCCGGTGGCTTCTCTCGGGGAAGTGTATACCGAGAGTATATGCAGTTGGCAGTTCATGTACGAGTGTGGTCCAGGATAGTACAAGCTTGTATATATTTAAAGGGAAAGAAGACTCGAAAAGGAGAAGCATGGATAATTAGCCAAATAAATCACATCCCCGGTGACCGTTTAAGGACCGTGCGCCTTGAAGCGTCGCGCACGAAAAATGTGTATAATAGGTTTTTGTTTGTCGCCGCACGAGTCCCGCAGAGAAATACGTTCCGGCACAACGGGATGCTGGATTCTTATTCTCGCGGGACCATCCTCCCATTCGGCTTAACGAAGAACTACGGGATACTTTTCTAAAGAAAGTATACGAGTTCCTTCTGTGTATAGATATATATCTACACTAACTTATGGAAAATCGAAGGACTCTTCACTGTATACAACTTCGACCATCTCCTGCATGCGGTTTCAGATATATTGTCTGTGTTGCTTTGAATTTCCGGCTGATGTCAACCGGTAAATTGTCGATTCGAGTCGCATCCGCCAGTCAACGAATTCACGTGCCTCTGTTGTTCCGTGTCTTTCGACACAGTTATTCGCTTGTGATTCGCCACGTGTAACACGAAAATTCCAAACGGAATGAAGCGCGGCTAGTCGATTTAGCTACGTTACTGTATGTGCAAATATGTACGTCCCTTGTCGTGACCATTTCGTGCTTCGGAAGTTGCATATCTATACTTACCTATCTACCTACATTCGTACCAACTCGGTCCCATTTGCTGTTTCAAGGTGCTCTCTCGTCCTTTACGAGAAACGAGGAGGAACAGAAAGACGTGCTAGGAATATAATCAGAACCCACTGAAGGATGCTGCTTAATATGGGGCTGCGTTTACGTATCCATTAATAACGCGTTCCACTCACTGTTAGTAATTTCTACACCGCTGGATTTAACCCTCTCTTATCTTACTTCATACATCGTATCGTAACGAAGCATCATCTATGCATTTTAATTTATACTCGATCACTGTAATATTATTCATTCGTATTTTTCTCATCGGTTATATGACGCAACCGAAATTAACGATATCGTTTTTGGTGTATATAAAGCCCGAATCCAAAAATCATTAAGAATTTTATTATCACTGGGACAGATCGAAGACATCTTACTTGTGTTTTTTTTTTTCGCGAAGATTCGACGAGTCTCTAGTAGTGACTTTATTCTTCTACAATCCTTTCTCTCAACTCGTCCCATGCTTTCCTTGCGATAGGCGAACGCGAGTTCTTCGATATAAATAATTTATCTCGAGCCAGTGCGGTACGATGTATTGCATTAAATATGAAATCCAATATAAACTTTCCTCCGTGTGCCGCAGCTACGAAGCCCTGTGTGAGTTCGGCTTCGGATGGGTCCGTGAGAGCAGAGCGCATATCGACGTTTAATCAGACACGCGGCTCGCATACTGATGCAGACGTGGCGCTAGTCTTCCAGCACAAACAGCCCTTTTTCCTATTTTCTACTGTCGGTATACTTTTCTATCCTCGGCACATATCTCGCGCTACGATTGCGAATCTCTTTAGTCTTTGCATGCAAGCGACAAAGCTTATCAGTAACGATATTGGATGAATTTCATCCTGGGAATTACTTTCTTGTTTGCAATACTACAGAAATTCGAAATTTCTTTATTCCTTGGGTAAGGTTATTTCTTTTTTTTTTTTATATTCTACAATCCTGACGACGTGCTTCCCTGATTACGTTTGATCATTGGTATCACGTGCCGTACGTATTGAAATTCAGTACCTGATTAGATACGGGATTTGCCTGAGTGTAAAACTGCTGGAAGCCTCGATGAACATTAAATGTAATATTATTGCTTGCTTCTTTGTTTACAGAATGCAGAGACAAAGCTGGGGAAGTTCGGAGATGGAGGTTGCGCTTGTGCGCTCCATAAGCACGGCTGGCTAATAGCTCCATAGCCCATCCCCCACACCCTGCAGCAACATACCAGGTAAGAAATTTTTATATCTTTTGTGCTTTACTATACGTTATGGCTCAATGGATTCAATATTCACTTGGATACGTAGGCATTATAGTTAAATCTGTCATATTTATTGAAAAAGAAAAAAAAACTCTTAGCTTTCACGTACGAATGATTTACATACTTATCTCGAACGGTTCCGAAGTTACGACCGAGGGAAAGTTTCGGCACTTTTTTTTTTCATTCACGATTCAACGCTCGCAATCTTGCCACCAAAAAAACACTGCTATCATTTTCTACAATTTGAACATAACAACGGTTTACCGTATCTCGATGTATATATTTTCACAATACACGTATGTCTCGATACTCGTTTGTCACGTATAATAAAACAATAGGGTTAATGACACAGAGACAAAAATGTGGGGTGCATTCAGAGAAGCTGACTCGAAGATACGTAAAGCACTGTAGAGATCCAATGATTTAAAATGGAAATGAGAAGGGGGAAGCCAACATCGAAGTATAATTTAAATGTTTCGTTCGCGAACTGAAGGGATTCGTTATACAAAGTTAAAATTCATCGGAGCGCGTCTTTATCCATATACCAGTAGCAAGTCAATCTTTTCCGCAACCTCTTTGGGAATATTTTTAACAGTAATTTAACACAACTGTATTCATACAGTTTTTCGATGCTTATTCTTTTCTTTTACCGTTCCTTGAAATCACAATCATTTCAAAGCACAAGCGACTGACTATACCGCATCCCCTGTACGATTGTCCATTTATGCAAATACACCATCAGGCATCTAGTAATTATTATAAATCCTCATTAATACACTTAATTGGTACGTATGGCAATTTCACCAAGTTATCGGCCCATATTGGAAGGCATTGACTAGCAGCGTACACGAGACTCTATAGCGACTACCTAAGTGCAGGCGAACCATGTTCAGCCAGTAGGTGAACTCGAGTCAAGTGGGACAAGGACTAGCCTGCAATCTAGATTCTAGAGTGTTTCACTTGCTATAGTATATACGTCCAGTGTACATGTAACGTTCTTTCAGTCGTTTGGCCGTTCATTCGTTTCCTAGGTATATCCAAGCCAGTACTTTACTCAGCTCTCCCTCGGGAGGGCTACTTCCTCAGGAAGTTTTTCTGACAAGAAAGATATTAAAAAAGCTTGAGAGAAAAACGAGAAAGCAGAGTAGGACAAATATATGAGCGAGAATTTAGCGTTCAGGACCACCTTTCCGAGTCTTATTTTTTTCTCATAAATTGAATAACAAGGAATTTCACTCTTCTCTACTGACGAAAGTCCCTAAGATATTAGATGATCCTTCAAACGTTGAGGATTTGGGACGAATGAGAATGGGGCGTTGATTTTTTTTTTCGTTAAATGATAAAGGGTCGATCTGCGATGTCGATGAGCGTGGAGAGGCAATTTGTTTTCGCGATGCGCAAATGTGTTGCCGTATCGAGTTGATGATAAAACACTTTCTACGAATAGGAAGATATACTGTTGGTATATATTTTTTATTATTTTTTTGTTATATACTTCGCAATTCTCAACGGTATTGATTTATGACTGTCATTTTTTCTTTTCGCGTTCTTCATGCATCGCATTGTCACACATCGTATACTGAGTACCGTGCTAAGTAATTCTGCCCTTTTTCGCACGATAACAGTAAACTTATAATATCAATAGAAATTTTTGTAATGTTAATGTAAAATTTTTATTCTCCCCGTTACAAAATTCACTAATGCTTTTCATAGTTCTATATATAGTAGGTAATCTATCAAAAGCGGAAACGTTTACCTAAGAAAAATTTCCGTAAAGTTACACACTCCGGAACTTCAGCGAAAAGACAAAGTTTCAGTAGCTCAGTTATAAAAGCCTGGGAAATGCATAATTAGTGCGACAAGCTGCAAGCTACCTTCGGTAAAACGAGCTCTAGGCGAGTCCGTACCGAAGAACCGTGAATTTTTTACCGGCGCATCCACTTTCACGGAGATCTTACGATCTAGTTCACAACCAACACCTTCGTCATCGTGCTTTTTGTTTTGCTTTTCCAAACCAGACGGAATCCATCGTGACGTTAATTATGAAATGTAGTGGCAACGGGCCTGTGGGAAAAAACTACTTACATTAATTTTTGTCCCGTGAACATTTCCATGACAGCCGTATTTCGCATTAGCTGTGAGCACTTCCACTTGCCGAAATAAGAGTGCACTATTTTTTTTTGTATACATATGTATATGTACTTCGAAGATGCAGAGAAACGTAAGACCTTATTGTCAGCTTTGAGCTCACCATCGCTCTAGACGTAATACTTTTTCAAGTTGCCTGTCAGGTGTGTGGCAGAATAAGACAACAGAAAAATAGAACTTGATACATGGTGCACATGACTTCCTATTATTTCTCCAACGACATTACGTAGCCACGCGAACGAAAGTGTTGTGCACTTTTTGGAGTTAGGATGAAAGTCCTTCTCTCGGGTGAAACTCACAGTGAAAAGCGTTTGCGGTAAAGGCGTTATCATTCTGACGGTCGCGTATGTGCATCCATGTGCAAGCCAGAAATGCAAAATTATTTTTCGCGCACTCGTAACTTTAGTGAGTGTGTGTAACAGTGGAAAAAAAAGAAAACACAAACGTGCCAGGCTATAAAATTATTGTATTTCTAAAGTCGTGTTCGTTCAATAATTAAGTACATTCGATTTTTATTGTCCCGTAAAATTCGTATCAATGCTTGCAATGCGAAGTGTACGTGACGTGATCCCTTAATCGTGGGAATTATCGATTATGAATATTTTAATGATCGCAGTTGGTTTTATTAATTTTAATAATTTTTTTTACCACTTTGATTCTATGTCGACATGGAGCAATCGTTAGATTGGTCTCCCTTCTTCTTTTTTCTTTTATTAGGAAACTGAAAAGAATACGCTAAAGCTCATTCGCATTTATCCTTCTCGCGGGAACGAAATTTAAATAAAGCTTCTTTATTCGAGTTCAAAGTACCGCGAACAAACGAACGTCGTAGCGTTTCTGTCAATTCGCGTGGGCGAGCAAAGCTTTTCGAATTTCCACGAAATGCTTTGAAAACCTGCCAGCGGTAATTTTCATAGCTTCGGCAAAAGGCCACGCACGCTCTTCCACTGTGGCAACGAATAGTTATAACTTATTTACCATAAAGACCTGTCAAGTATCTCTAATAATGAATTATAAATAAACCATATAATGTCTCAGACAAATAATAATAATACTCTCGTATTATCCATTTTAATTATATCCGCTTCAATTTTGATTTAATCCCCCAGGAAATTATCAAATAATATTTAACTATAAGATCCCAATGGACCGAAATACAATATACACCAACAATTCTAAATCGTACAACTGATTATACGAAAAATAACATTCAGACAATCTGAACAGTCAACCACTTCAATTAGTAGTGCTTACCCACTTCCACTTAAATATTAATCCCCAATCGAAACCACAAACGTCAACTATAATACACAAAACCATTGAATATGACCACGTATGATACACAGACCGTAAAATTGAAAACTTTTTGAACGTATAACACAAACGTTTCCATTTCCTTTGTCCAAGTTAAACCTACACTTGATACGCATCGCCGAGTATATTCAACTCGGCTCACCATGACGTACCTACTTGTACGTTCACCAGTACTCGCATTATATCCATCTGAAATTCTAAACGATCCGGAGACTATCGTGTTATCCACGGTGCGGTCTCTTGAAGTCCAAGGTCGAGGTTTGTTCGATACGGATCGATTCCACTTCAAGGGGACGCATAACCAGTAGATAACGATACCCCTTCGTCACCCGCTATATCACCACGTCATAGCAAAGTTTTAAATTTGCCACGAGTGCATAAGTTTATTTCAGTCACAATGAGACTATATATATATATACATATATATATAAACTTGTACAAGGGCAGTTTCGAGGACATGCGGCGTTCACAACGGCAAGCTCATGTTTTTTTAAAAAAAAAAACTAAACCTTGGGACATGTGGCGTTGGAGTTCTAACCTATCTTAACCTATCGTGGCCATATTTTAACCCATCACAACTCCGCGTGTCTAGCAGACAAATTTTTTTCGAAAATTCGGTGCGAGTGCCGCCAATCGGCCCTGGAAGTACACGTTGTATTAAGAATGTTACCAGAACCGGTCTGGAAACTGCCAGATGTCTGGAACCTGCCAATACACATCAGAAATGGTCCTGGAAACTGACTACTGACATATTTATATGTATATGTATGTACATATACACCAGAGTATCAAGTTGATTTCCGGCAATAACTACACGATTCACTGGCTACTTTAATGATTCGAGGCAGCCGTCTTGCGTACATGTGTGCCAGTAGTCTCTTCTCAGAAAGCAATAAGGAGAGTACGATACGGCAAGCGAACGAGTTAGTCTTCTTAATCTCACCAGGACATCCCGGTTTATCTCATAGTCTACTTTATCACGTATGATGACTCTATCGTATGTACAATATGTACGTTGTGTAAAGCAAACGTCATTCAATCATGAACGATTTTCTAGAATCTCATATACCTACCCGCATTTCGATTTGGTTTCGTAAATAGTTTGGACAAACTTTATACACAGCTGTTATAGGTATATTGTATTCTCGTATTTCTAAGTACTTTTAAATGTTAAACGCACCTCGAGATTTCAATGATTAATGAGATCTGAATTTAGGTGAATTCTGGATAAATATAGATACATGTAGGAAAGAGTTAGTTGGTAGTTAATTTTTGTTAGTTGATATGTAACTGGATCAATGTATTACCAATATTGTTTCTGTTGCTACGTAAATGCCAAATCAACCGGTAATTTGCCCGGCTAACTCTCACGGAAGTTCCATGGGAAAGTTCCGGCAGGCATTGGCCGGTCGAACTGCTCCTACCATATTTTTCTCTCTTATTTATCTTTTATTGTTTTTTTACATTGTTTTCGCAGAATCTTTCCGCGAGCAGTTAACGAAGTTTATACTTCGTAGAACGAATGGAGCTTGCCGACTATTTCTAGAAATGGCAGAATAATGGTGCAGTGTATACTTGCTATGTGTATTTGGTATGAAATTACCTGCTATCAGTTTCAATTGCCTGACTGTTATAATTTTATTATGTTACCTAATACATACATTTATTATATACGAGTATATAATATACATATGTACATGAACAGTTGAAATTTTCAATTTTGCAAAATGAAACTTTTAACGAGCTTTGTATAATCAGATAAAATATTATTACGCGTATAGAATACATATCTGTATTTGATTTCTGCTTTTAAATCAGTTAAGCGTAATTTTCGGTATTTCATTTAAAGTATACTTAACGAGGTTCACAGGACCGGGAATGTCTCGTCGCGAAACTTTTGACGAAGTCGTGAATTTCCATTCGAATCGATGGAATCTCGACGCTGCTCGCCAACTCCTATGTCAACCCTAAACGGATCGATTCTGGCGTCTCTATCGAAAGGTTCACCGACTTCGGAATCCAACACGTACCTAATCCCGTAAAAGCGTTAGACATTCCGTATCTCACGTGTCTCGGTGGATATACACGGATTACTTAGTCCTACGGGGTAGGCGATATACTAACATAGTAAGTATCGCCTGACTAACCTATTGCGTAGTTTGAAATTGCCTGTAAATTGAGCAAAGATCCAACAGCCGTAACTTTGACTCGCTGACTGCTTTCATTTAGCCGGTGGCGTTTGCGGGATACCGAGAGTTAAATTTATTAAAGCTGATATGCCGACTCAGTTCGCGGTCGCTGCCTCCTTGCCGCTCGCGTGCGAACGTGCAACCGTCCGTGTTACTTACGACTTGTCTTTTTTTTTTTCTTCATTTCATTCGCCAAGTAACGAGTGGGCAACACATGCGAAATTATCTAAACCGTATATAGTATATACTATACAAATATATGTTTGTAAACTTGCTTATCATTGTTTCTACATTGGAATTTCACTTAGTCCATGGACGAACCTTGTATTAACTATACATATATGTATTTTCGATGGCTACAAGGTAAAAGACCTAACTTTATGCCCACTTTATTTACATACTTATCCTTAGCTGCTATCATTGGATTTCTCGTGGCTAAGATTTTTGCGGCAAGTAATTTCGACGAACTCCGTTCCAGCGTAGCAAACTGGAAAAACACTGACATAAGGAACGAGAGGTCTGCTGGGTTGACGTTATCGGTATATACGTATATATAATTCAAAGAGTAGCTACGATAACGGGCGCAAAGAGGAAGGTCTGCAATGGTCGATAAAAAGCTCGTATGAAAATTATTCGAAGGGAAATGAATATCGAACGAGCGAGATAGGCACATTCGCACGGGCTCTAGTCGTCGTTTTCCAACATCCAATTTGTCATTCAACGCGAGAGCTTATTCAATTCCCTTATTCGTACGATTGCCCCCGAGCCTATGCGTAGTGGAAAGCGTTTGAAATCATTGGGAAATCGTATAAAAACGGGACACCGGTAGAACCGCGCGTGCCTATATAGATATGTATAATAAAATTAAAATGCTCCTGCAGGACAATCTATAGTAGCGATACTTGAAATTTAATGGGACTGTGATACGACTCGTAGACAACGATAGGATTAGGTACTACGATCTTAAGATATCATCTTAGCATGTCTTTGTACAAACTGTAGTCGATAATTACCATAATCCGAAGGGGAAGTAAATAATTGAAATCCCCTGCGGTGCGTTAATCTACCGGCGAATCAATAGGCGATAGCAACCGTACGGCCGATCCGTGTATCTCGTAAGCTACATATAGTATACCTATATTAGAGGGTGATGGGCTTGCGAGGGTATTGATGATGCATTTAGAACGACAAATACATGAACGCATCGTTGGCCCATCCACTGCCGCATGTGGAAATGGCATAGCAGTGCATACCCTGGCCCCACCTCTCCCTCTCACCGCCAATGCCAAATCAATACCAAATAGGAATGCTTCTGCCATCGGCGTGGTGTATTTGCATCCACGACTGTTCGCTCGCGCATTTATACTTCGCATTATCGATTGAAATTTATTGGAGAATTCTCTCGTTAAACTTACTCTTCTCTTTTCTTTCTGTATATTATATATATGTATGTATATTTTACGTATCAACAACGTTGCTTTTATAATGTATAGCAATGTATCATAGCCATGCGTGCGTGATTTCGAATACGTATACTCATTTAAAAATGCAACGCGTAAATTTGTCTCTGCGAAATCTTTTAGTCTTTATACCGATCCCTTGATAAATGGAGTTGTGCTATTTTTTAGCAGATTTTTCAGCTCGTCCGAGGATTAGCAACCCCATGTATAGCCGTAGGGCCAAATAATTTATTGGCCTGGAAAGCGCTTTTGACCCTGCCCGAAATGACCAGTATTTACCGCGCGATCGTAACCGAAGCGATCTCGTCGATCGTAAATCTGTCGCATAAGTAATACCGTAATATTGGCGTGTGCTTCCAACGATATGGTTAATGATCCATTTTACTGGAGCTTTCATTTTTCTTCCTTTCAACTTCTCCGCTTTTTTGTCTTTCCTTTATCGTTGTTTTGTTCGTTCACCCTTCTCGTAGCGACGAACGCCCACCGTCAGTGGAAGATTCTGACGAGACCAAAGCATTGTCTGCCTGTCGATAATCGGGGTAATGAGCTCTTCACTTGGTCACTTCACTTGCCGACATGTACGCAGGCTTCACAGGCTACTTCGCACCCTCGTCCGTACGCCTTGCACCATACGTGACAACGAAAATAATCGTAAAGTGTCCCTGTGCTCGTGACGAGAGCACGCTTAGTATTGATCACCCTGTATATACGAAGGAAGAAAAAAACAGGGGTTCTAAGAGGCCCTGGATAAATATATTGACAAACGCTGGAATGTCATTTTCAAATTTTCGCATGCGGAATTTCACGATCGGTAGCTTCTTGTAAACTCAAATAAAAAATTCATAGGTAATTTGTTCTACCAGAAGGAATTTTTTTACCGGGGCTCTCTTCCTAAAAAAAAACAGGGATTAGGGTCTCTCATGGACAATGTGTTTTAATTTATATTTTCTTATTCGCGTCCGGGTTCGTATATCCCAACCTAATCTTGACTTATGAGCAAGTCCCGGCGTAGAAATGGCCTTTTCAGCTCTGTTGGATATCTTGAGGGGAGAAAGTTCCTGCTCATTAAACGCATTAGTTAAGCAAAGACTCCCGATACTAATACGAAAGATCTGCTAGGGGTGGAACGAATAGTTAACTAATACCGGAAAATTGACGAACACGTGGCTTCCTCTTTTACTTACACACTATACTAACTCAAGTCAGAGCAGAGAATTTACTGGTCTCTTTAGGGTATCGTTCAGTTTGATGTATTTGTACAAATATACCCAGTAATTTTTTCTTCCATAAATTTTTTTTTTAATTTAGTATCGTTGATTTGATAGCCAGTCACGAGCACTCATCTCGTCGATTTTCTACAGTTATACGGTTCTGGCCGTCGAATGTTTCGCTTTGATTTCGAACCAATACGATACGAGAAATTCAAAGCGGCAAATTGATTCGTGTAATTACAGCAGTGTCAAAGGCGGACCCGTAAGCCCGTCGCTCGATAAAGAATTTAATCCATGCACAAATTCGCAACAGAACTGACCACGTACACTGGGAACACACGTGCGTGTAGTAAGGAGGGCAATAAGTGGGACACACGTGTTTGAGCCAGACTCTATAGCTTTTCAAGTTGCTTTCCTCTCTTTGCTTGCAATCTCTTGCAAAGTGCCTTTACTCTCGAGTCCTCTTTATTCCTTCTCCATTCTCTATCTTCCTCATTTGCTTGGTATATATATTCTTATTAAAGTCTTATTCTCTCTCTCTCTTTCTCTCTCTCTCTCTCTTTCACTCACACTCTTTCTCTTCCCCGTGACTGGCGTTGCCTCGAACAATAAAACAATTCGTAAGAAGGAAAGAAAAACGGAAGAACCGGTTCCTTCGAAGCCGCTTAATCATTCCCTGCGGTACAAGAGCATTAATGCATATTTCACGTGAACGAGAAACGTTAATATACGGAATGCGTATGGCGATTTGCATAAATGCATGAGGACTCAGGCCCACGATCCCTATGAACTATAAAGGCCTCAACGGAGCATTATTTTTGCCGGTGGCCAACAGCTGTTTAGCTCCAGGCCATTATTACCTGTTCCAATCAAACAAACGGTGTCACCTGATATAAGCATTCTCTTCCTGTAAAATTTTTTATGACGATTTAATATTTTTCAATATTTTTTATTGATAATATTTTTTCTATACCTGTACTCACAAGAACTATACATTGTTTGACAAAATGTCAAACTTGGACCAAAATATTTCAGCTCCGATCCCATGACTCCTGGCCACGTGGTAATTGCCTAATGATTTAATGGCGTCGGTATCGTCATGGGAAAGGGCCAATCAAAGTTTGCGTTACGGTAACAACTCGGTCAGCTCTCACTGGCCGATCGTGGGACATTAGTCAAACTCGGTGCAACTCGGGGGCACCAACCCTTCTCTACGTCCCTCCCACTTCCAAACATGCGAAAAGTTTGTTTGAACTACTCGCAGAGGCTCCCGTAATATATCGGCCGATTTATTACTCGCGTTGCTCGACCGTGTTACTCTACAGTTTCGACGCCGGTGTAAACTTTACGCGTTGCCGTATCGGTTTATGTTACCCCTCTACGGTAGCCGGCTATCGTAAACATATATAGAGGCACGTACACACACACATAAATATATATATACACATAGTGTATACATATATACCCATGTAACTGCTGCACACAAAATATGTGTATATCAATCCATGTGTAAATATGTCTGCAGGTTAGTCACGTGTGCGTGCGCTGTGCTGAAGTGGAACAAAATTTAATACCTATCCTGACCCATGGGATGCTGGCTCCCAGGTACATACATACACATGGAAAGAGTAGCAGGTCTCAAACGTTTTCAATCCCGAGGTCGCTCGAGGACGTACGATTTATCGCTGTCTATGGTAGTTGTCTTCGCTCGTGCGACAGCACCAATCAATTAATTATCCAACGGCTCGCACTTGTGGTTCGATAGGAATGGAAAGAACGCGAATCATTTGTATTGCATTGAACGGAGCCGTCTTTATTTTTAATTCTCCTTATCGTAGCGTATCATACGTTTCGGTATTTTGATATGACGTTAACTGACATGTATGTTATTCGTATAGGATCCTCATACTTGGTTGCAATTATCGCGAACAATTTCTCCGTGACATTTGCTAGCACACATGAATCCCGGTGCAAGCTCGTAGCTAACAAAGTACTGGGCATTGTCAACGATGAGTGTCGGATATACGAATCTAATGAATATTCACGGGTCGTTTTACGCGAGAACGCGTCATTTGAATTTATACGTATGGCAGATTATTCCCCGTCGGTGTCTATATAGGGCAAAGTCAGTACCTGTGTAGTATACGTATATAAGGGTTGGAGGCCGCGTGCGATGAGCCATCGTACGTTAACACAACATATAACAGGGGTAGTGTGCGTGCTCATAAAAGTTCCCTTATAATTACACGTCATTATTCCGTAACTAACTTGGCTGAGCGGAGCCTGTACATCGATTATTGGTTGTGGCTAGGGAAAATATATTTCGCTCGCAATTTCGCGGGCTCACTCGCGGTTATGTATGTGTATATGTGTAGAGGGAGAAAAAGAGAGAGAGAGAGAGAGAGAAGGTAAGAAAGAGAGAGTAGGCTTTTGCGATGGCGCGAACGAGCGTGCAATTTAGAGTTCTACTTGCCTGGTTGGCCTTTTAGTGGTTTTCACCCTTTCGACAGGCTGAGACTCACCTTCTGCCGTTCCTTTTTAACCCTCTCGCTCACTCTCGCTATGACCCTTTAACCCTATCGTAGTTATGCCAAACTGCAAAGCCCGTCTTAACAGTGAGCGGCAGCTCGACGTAATTATTTTCGGCAAGTTTTTGCCACCCTTCGCGGAAGGACAAAGGGCAGAAAACTTGCTCCGGCTTGTTGTGGCATCCGGAAAAAGCTTGGAAACGAAGCGAAACTTTCCTCGTTATCGCTTAACTTCAAGATGGCACGTCTTAATTTTGGCAGGAAGTGCTTATTTCGAAGAGGCGGAACAGAGACTCGCTAAATGCTTCCATAAGCCTGTCGCGGAGATGAAAGCGCTCTGGTACCACCTAGTGTCTACGAGACAGTAATAGTAGTTTTTCTTCTTTATCTTGTTTCTCCATTTTCTTTTTCACTTTAGGGAATGATAAGCGTAACCGGCAGCCACGTTGAAATCGCTCGAAATCTTTACTGCATACCTTATTGCTTCAACTTTCGTCGAAATATTTGCTGCTATTTCTGGAACAAAAATATGTGTCCCAATTAATGCAGAAATCTTTCGTTATCTCGAGCTCGCTTGTGCACTTGAAATTTATCGTAAATTTTATGAGACATCTGTCTTGTCATTATTTCCATATGCAACGGACCATGGTGCATCAATCGAAAGTAAATTCGCTCTTGCTTCTTGCATGATCCTCATAATTGTAGAGTAAACTTTGTTCTTGAAGAACCGCATATTATTCTCATGGGAAACATGACGCTGTGCTAGAATAATTTCAGCAAAGTGCTCACTGGCATGCTTGATCATTATCTTTCATTTTTATCTGACTCATCCACTCCTTGGAGAAAGGGTTGATGCGATGAGTATCTATAGGGCGGTTCGCTGGTAAACTACGGAAGTTCTATGTCTGGACCCCAAGCTCCAACCGCAGCCAATCTACTCAACCACTGCTTCTCTCTTTTCCTCATGCTCTTAGCTCCGTACTCTTCGGCTTGTCAGCCAATCTCCGCTTGTTCTATTATCCAATGTGGCTGTGACTTAGCTGACACAAGTATTTACGAAAGTTCGTTCATTTGAGATGTAGAATGATGAGAGATCGTATTAAGTTTGCGCGAGGGTAGAAAGTTTGAAGTTTACGCCAGTAGTATTGCACCCCTTAAATTTACGTCACGCTTCAACTATATCACGTACAGTAATGGTACCGTGTGCAAAAGTTAAGGAATCAGGGGTATTTCACCCTTTCAGGAATTTCATAGTCTGCAGTCCGATATTCTACATTATGTCTTTCATGACGACACTGATTAGAGCCATACGTATAGGTTTTACCAATGTGGGGAGGGAGTTAGGGTCCCACGAACGTCGTTGCGTGAAAACCTTACGACGCTTCGAAAGATTAAAAACTGAGGATCCGTGATATACGAAAAGTTTACTGAGTCGGGATCTGTCTGTCCTGGATTCCCTTACAATCACAACTGCTTGATCTCTTAACAAAGCAAAAAATAAGACTCGTTCGTTCGTAGCACAGAGAGGGTTACAATAATCGGTATACCTCCCTCGTTATGTTTTTTTCTCAGGAAACTAGGAAATATACTATGGTTTTTTCACGTAATCACGTCAGGATGTCTGATCATGAAATGGCCGAAATTTGCCGCCATCTGATTCGACTCTCCGCACAACTTATACATCCCAACTAGGCAAGACTGTCGACAAGGGCGGCAGAAGTATATCTTACGATATAGGTACATCAAAGACTAGTGTTTCGCATTTTTCCTCCGCTACTTCGACGTCCCGATATTTCAAGGCTTTCTGACTTATTCCTTCCTGGTAACTTCTCTACGATGTGATTGCGAGCAGTGCTCAGTCGAATTCCCTAACCCTCAACCTTCCTCTTCGGCTTTCTCACTACAGAAGCACAATCCCCTTGTGAATTTCGTGTCCTGCGCGGAGGAGGCTACCTCTGCAGAATTTTAATTGCCCCCTTCCCTCCGCGGTACATAGCCGACCGCGTTCTCTCGATACTAAGACACCAAGGGCTCTTCCCTAATTATTATTTTAATTAAGGATCCATTACGTACAAATTTACGCTTTAGACCCCTCGAGATTATTGAATAGCTGGACGCAGCTCCGGTGACTGTACTGTCAATCCGAGCGTGTTATTTCCCTATCATTTCTATGGTAGTCACTTTTGAAATACTCACAAGCGTGCATTTTTTCCTTGGAATATGTGGAAACGACGACACACGTGTACGTGCGTAAAAAGTGACTACCATAGAAAAGATAGGGAATAACACACTTGGATTTTCAGTGTGTCACTTAAAACTTTAGGAACTCCTTCACTCGCTCTGTCTGCCGCTAAGAAATTCAATACTGCCAATGTTTATTTTCTCGAGTCTTATATACACAGTCTTATCAATATAGAACTATACAGAGTTCCAATCACGTGAAATCAGTTTATTTTAGAACGATGACAGTTCTGAAAGTTTCCCAGGTGTCTGACAGAGTTTCGTCACAGTGTGCCAAGTATCCTTAGCCGTCTGCATAAGAACGAAGAACGATGTGGCCTCAGCATAGTTTTCTATGAGGTAATAAAAGAACGATAGCAACAGCAAAGTCGTCTGCAGTATCTAGTGGCAGTGAAGATTGAGGAGAGAACCGTTGGCCATGCATCATATCTCTGAGCTATCACCATCCGGGTAGCACAGCTGATCTCGAGGAGTGTAGCTTAACTCTTTCCTGATTCTCCGTTCATTTTCTCGGTTGAATGAAATAACCGACTGGGTCGGCTTCTGCATTTTCAGCCTGCAAATCACCCGAAGAACTGTCGAAGTGCCGAATTATTTACTATCCCTTAGCTAAAAAGCGTCCGCAGCAGGGGATGTAAATTATACGATCGTCCTCGGCGACTGCTACCAATTCTCTTCGACGGTGGTGACTATAAAGATGCAGCGACTGGTGGAAAAGTTTCTACGGAACAAAAGCATTCGCGATAAATTCCCTAGGTTAGGTGGAAAATGCAATCGAAATGAAAGGATGCCAGTGATCCAAATAATCAGACTTTAATAATGCAATAATTTATTTTTTTATTGTTTCAGGTATGTGAGCATAGTAGAAATTTATGACGGCATACTATCACTATGGTCTTCAGGTTGTTCAGTAAGTAACTAACTTACTCTAAAGAAACTCACGAGCAAGATCATATATGTAGTAGAGTAGTTCAATTAGTTTGCCACCCTTACCGGTCTTCTGCTCCCTTATTCTCTGATGTTAGGTAGCCGCGCTCTCATACTGGATTCAGCTCCTCGTCTTTATTCCACCCTCCAGCTCCTTATACCATCCCTTGTTAATCCTTTCTACCCATAGCAATTCTTCGAGCATCCCAACCCAGCTTGCTTGTCTGGCTTGTATTGTCTGGCTACTATCTAGTTATATCCAGTTCTTAGCCGGGCTCTATTACTGAAGAACATTACGTCCCTCCAAGTTTTGAGGTCACTTAGCTGGAAAGTGACCAATTCTCATCGCGCCATTAATTTTATTACATCGTGATTCATCGATAATTCTAAGCCACGGCGTAACCATGGGCCAACTGGAATTTTACGGTATTGGAGAGCTCTTCATGAATATATTTTAAGAAAATATAAGAAGTTACTTCGAGTCTCCATTAACGCCTTATAACGAACCTGAGCTTTTCTTCGGATAAGATATTCAGCTTTTGGAATTGACAGCTCGCGAGCTTACGTCACGATTAATGTTACGAATAATACGAAATGCCGCTTCGCGGCTTAATCAACTCAAATACGATTAACGACTAACGATGTTTACGAAGCTCAAGTTGTGGGAAAGTTTTATAGTTCGAGCGAGAGAAGTTGGAGATCTTGTTCGGCTTAGCTCGTCAGCTTTAATGGATTAAAGCTTGATTTTACGACCTTCTAGGCGGCTCTTCATATCTCTCTCTCTCTCTCTCTCTCTCTCTCTCTCTCTCTCTCTCTCTCTCTCTCTCTCTCTCTCTCTCTC
>JARQSV010000198.1:0-53048 GCA_030142285.1 Calameuta idolon | reverse complement strand
TCTCTCTCTCTCTCTCTCTCTCTCTCTCTCTCTCTCTCTCTCTCTCTCTCTCTCTCTCTCTCTCTCTCTCCCCTCCCCCCTCCCTCCCTCCCTCCCTCCCTCCCTCTCCTATCTGATCTATCTATCTATCTATCTTTCTCTATCTGTCATATTCTCGCGCTCTTTCTATCAGCCACCCTGTGTCCTCCAGCGTCCTCTTTTTTTTCATGCTACTGTCGGCACCGTCGCCGTTGTCCCCACCGCTGACAATGTCATCGGCGTCGTCCTCGTCGCCACGTAATATTTTCATCGTGAAACCCAACGAAACACGTGAATTTAATCGTTGTCAATTAGCGAGTCGGCACGTAATATCTTCACGTAATTTTATGCACTTACGTTCCGCTTCTTCCAGATGAGAAATTCACCCCGGAATGATGAAAAAGGAATAACTAAATTGCTATACTGTCAGTAAAAATTTGTCGCTGCTCTACTCGCGTCGCGATGCCAGTGTTGATTAAGGTGCATGAGACTAAAACACATCTTGACAAAAGATTCCTAGGAGTAGAGAGAGAGAGAGGGAGAGGGAGAGAGAGAGGGAGAGGGAGAGAGAGGGAGGGAGGGATGGAGGGAGAGAGAGAGAGACAAATTTCTGTTACTACTTCGCTGTACACGTAAATCTACATAGAGCCCAGGGTGTGGTAAAATGTTTAAACCTCACAGCTCTAAATATTTACATCTCCAAGCGCGTCCGCATCTTTTCAGATTTTTTCCAATTTTTTCTCAGTAGCACTTATCGTTGACAATCGAGTAGTATAAGAATCGATCCCGTGAAGACTTCTTGACGTTCTCAGCATTTTTGCTATCTATGTATATACCAGCGCAATGGGTAAATAAAGCAGTTTCGTTATGACCTGTAATGAAGAAATCATAGGCTCCATAGCATAATTGAAATGAACCCTGACTATCTACATCTTCCTGAAATGAGTAAAGGTCAGAATCTCTGTATCCACCTGGCAATGACATATTTGTAAAGACGACCGTGTATTACAGATCACGAGCGATTATACCTTACTCGGCAGTCCAAACCTATACTCTCCATGACTGGGTACGTTCTAAACATAGCAGTGTTCTCTATGCAATTACCAATCGACATGGGATTAACTACCGTAGTAATCGAACGACGAGGATACCAGTGGAGCAGCACTTCGTTGGAAACAAGTGTACCGAAACTTTAGACCACGTAATACGTACCTAAAGTAGTAGAGGCTTTATCGGACGTGATTAGGCGTGGGACAGATATAACACACGTAAGCGCCGACCTAGCCTAGCCTTTCTTTCTAGTAGACAACTAAGCACACGTGTGGTTGACAGAACTTCGTACGTTTTCAAGGTATATCAGCACCTAGTGAGCCACAAAATTTGAAGGTTAACTAGAACAGTACCTACCATTTAATGAAACTTCGATCAATACGGCAGCAATAGGTACACAGTGGATTGGACGTTACAGAAAATAGTTCCTGACGATGAAAAAGGCATCGATTACTACCCTTCTATGGCCTCGTAAATTACATTTCAAGGCTTCTCAACAGCCGGAAGCTCGTGGCTTTGAATGTACTCGAGAGGGTGAGACTTGGCTATCGAATGGGCACGTCTTCATTAATACATCCCCTGCACGTACCAAGGAGACCCTTAAACCGGTTCCTATAGTTCTAATCACAGATATGAATTAACCCTCTTTACGAGCAATCTTGCAACGGATCGAACGACCCTCGTTGCGTCGCGATTACTTTTCAGCGCCCATAAACGTCCCCGAACTGGATCATATGCCTGATGATCCTTGCCTTTCGCACGGGAGAGCTAATGCGGATCGAGTACTTTGCATAGCGCGTAACGAGCCGCTAGAGTATCCTACAGGTTCAATGAAACGGCTAGTAGAGAATGATACACCAGGCAACAGACATGGCCTCTGGTAATTACATTACGTAGCGAATTAATTAGTTACCGAATGGCCGATTGATTATCTGTGCCATTGAGAGTCAGTGCTTATCGTAGTTTATCGTCATTGATCGTGGCCTGAGATATACCAGTCATACCCGACCGGTTCGACGCGTCTTTCAACCGCAAATGGTCAAGGACGATCACCGTCGGCAACTCAGAGCTGAATGCTAATTCCTCTTTTCATCCGGCGTACAAATTTAACTTTCGGCTTCTTCAGCGTGTCTACTATATCACCATGAATCAGTAGCGAATTAAATATTTCACAACAGTGGCCAATAGTCAACCGTGCAAAACTTCAAGATTGAGCTATCTAGGCAATTTTTCTTTTATGGTATTGCGCTTTAAGACCCAGGCAATTGTTTCGTAGAAAGGACAGGGTGCGTTTCTGTAGTCTTACAATGGCTCTACAATCGTTAAAGATACGGTACTCAGTTTGATACTATCGCTTCGTCCTGAAAGGACCATTAATCCAGTGTCCGGTCCTACGGGTTAGATTATGGTAAAGCGTCAGATTTCCAAGGCGAACAATTAAGACGCCAAGTGAATTCCTGGACGGCGCTCAAGGAATTACTGAAGAATTCCTTCTCCGTCTTTCAAGAAGAAAACTCGTTGCATAAAGGCGACGAGGTGGGAGAATGTAAAGAGTCGGCGGGATAGAAGAGAGTCCCCCTTTCTACGGCCATCCTTATCCTCGAGATAAGACCGACGTCGTTGTCCTACAGAAATTGCAGAACCCGGATGTAGGTACGCGCGCGCGCGCGCACAAGCACCAATACATTTGAGCGTACATAGTCACAACTACTACCGAACTGTATTCGTACCCACAACAGAATCCAGGATCTGCCGTTTCGGCATTTCCCGGCGTGGAAGAGATAAACCTGTAATATGTTGCTGGGAGCGACAGACGTCGTTCTACTCGCCAATAGCTGAGGGTAGGAAAACGTGAAGGGTGAGCTACACCGGATATTGGTAGCGTCGAGACGCCGGATATGTCCACGTGCGCGACGAACCATTCTTTCCAAGTCGCATTTCTACTTCGTACATCGCTCGAACAGATTAGTTCGCTGATTTTGTTTATTTCAAATGAAAATTACTAAATTGCACCGCAGAATGATAGAAATTAAATTTTTATGAAGAAACAATTCCATAACTTTTTTTTGGAAATATTTCGGGGTAGTTAAGCACCCTAAACGGGAATGCTAACAACAGGTTTTTAGAAGGCCTACCCCCCCCCCCCCGCTCCCCACGTTAGCTATAAATTTTATTATCCGAATGATCGATCCACGAGTAAGATTTATTCTTCTGCCTTTACCGAGGTATGTCGTGATTTAACAATTTAACGGGCTTTAGCTACCGTTCGCACTTCTCACGCCTTTTTCTTCCTCTTTTCAATGGTTACGACCTTGTGCTCCTTGTTCTTGCTCAGACTTTCGACTGTTTAGTGTTTTATGTCGTGCTTGGGAATGGAACGCCCCTATTTACATTACGTTATTTTACGCTCCGACGCCGTTGAGATTTAGGACTGCGCCGTTCCCCGTGGTTATACGTTTTGGAGATTCGAGCATCGGTCACGCGGAGATTTGCATTGCTAACGCGACGTTCCATTTTCGATTTCACTTTCGAGTTTCTATTCCATTTATCGGCGGATGATCGAACGCCGCTTTCCATTCCCGGTGTCTCCGTCCGCTAAGAAATACTTACGGACCTGTAAATTTTCCAATTGACGCAATTTCTCTTTGATACAACCCAATCCTCTTGGGCACGATAACTAAATGGATCCAGTTTCAGACTCCAAAATCGTATATTCTATATACCCGCGACACAGCCATTTGTAGCTCTCCACACGAGAAATCTTTTATCGATACTTATACGAGCAGCATATGTAGGCGCATGTGCATACATAGGTACTAAAATCATACGGGTACCAGGATGCAACGTAGTTCTATCTACTGAACGTAACTCCCCCATGGCGTCACTATGCAATTACAATAATCGCATGAGTCTCTATGGGAGTATCAAAGTGCAGTGATCTTGTCAGTCATTGACACTTACGTAATATATTCTCAAGATGTTTTATCGGTGAAGGTCATCCACTAGAGGAATCGAGACAGACGGAACGAGCAGGCATTGAAGCTCGGGTGCAATATGATTCCCACCTTGACTCAGGCTGCACTCATGGAATATGCATGACATGCTAATGCACCTTGTACCTAATCTAATTATACAGCTCCACGCGAACCGCCCTGCGCCCCTAAGCCTACCAACATTCATCCCTTACATCCATAATAGTGGAGTCAACAATTTCTAACCTAGACATGCGTGCAATACATATTGCTAAAAAGATTTCAACAAACGCCATATAAATTGAAGTATTCCTGTCTTTATGCACTTTTACCCCTATATGTGATTTCTATACCTTATTGCAAATCTACTTTGCTACCTACATATTCATATGGTATGCGGAAATATATCTGCTAACAGAATCGTACGCTGGGATTGATTCTATACTAGTCCCCTATTCCAGAAACGTTATGTGCTATGGTTATCTTACTGATACGCACATACGAGTACGTTGATCTGAAAAGATTGCGCAGTGGAGCGTGCATAATTATTGCTGCCAAATGTCACGAAGTATGTTACATACACTCAACGGGGATCGCTTACTGGATACGTTCACATGTCTGTCTATACAGTATGTATCCGTAAGAACTGCGCGTCAATATTGAAATGTCACATGTGTCTCGAATAACTCTAATTGGATTCTACGTACTGTCATGGAACTGATTAGAGCGCTCGACAGACTCGAGGAAGATTTTCGAATTGGACGGAACGGCAAGTTTTCCGTCAGCGTGAAAGTTTAACGAGAAACTTCTCAAAGCTATCCGGAAAGTGAGTGGTAGGTTAGGTAACTGCTAGGTAGGTACGCGAAGACTCGCGAAAAGCCAACTACTTAAACAGTTCCTGCATCCGTGTCGATCTCAA
Source organism: Calameuta idolon (assembly GCA_030142285.1). NCBI lineage: Eukaryota > Metazoa > Arthropoda > Insecta > Hymenoptera > Cephidae > Calameuta > Calameuta idolon. The sequence goes on along the minus strand of JARQSV010000198.1, from coordinate 48,089 downwards.
TTAGTGCCCCGGTCGGGAGTCGAAGTTTCCTTGGATAGTTTGCTTGGTTTAAGGTGTGCGAAATGGATGCGTCGGAGTTTTCAACTATACAGGGTGATGGGTAGGAAAGTCGACGGCCGACGGATTGACGATTCGTTAACGTATAGACGTTTCGCAGAGACATTCAGCTTCATTCGAGCATGACTGATTCAGTGAATTACCGACCGAGGGCTCTTTGCTGTTGGAAGGAGGAACGAACGAACCCACCAAGGAGTTCGTTCCTCCTGCGGAATACAAGGAGGTCAATGTACCGCATTGTCCTGGCCCTTCACTTCTCTACGGAACACACCGCACTTCACTTTTACACTCTCGCCTCGTAATTGGCAGACGTTACTTAAAGTTACTCTGCCGTTGAAGCGGACTTAGACACACTCAAGTATCCACGGCGTGGGCCACTCTGCACTGTACTGGTTAATGATAGAAGAGGGTAGATACCTTGTGTTGGAAGAGGGTGCATGTTGGGAAAGCACATTGTATTTCAGTTTTTTCTTTACATTCTCTATTTTCTTTATCTTCACGGAGCACGTATACGTGGGAATTTATACTTATAGAATGTTTTTCTTTGACAATCTGAAAACGATATTTCCGGTGGATATTGGACGCGAGGTTATCGTTTCTTTTGGTTGCTTGTTTTATCAGACATTCAGAACATATTTCAAAGCAAAGCTTCGATTGGCGTAAGTAAGGCGATGCTTCTTTGATTGGGATATTTTAGTAATTTTGATCGACTTTTATGGAAGTTATCGTTACCATTTCTATTAGTGGGGAAACTAGCTCAATAAACTATTAGGTGTTACAGCGAGAGATACTTATGTATGGTTGGTTATCTTTTTATTATCAATGTCGATATTTTTGCATTTGATTATCCGCGCTCTCGGGGGCCTACTGAATAGTACGAGGTATCGACATTCCCTGAGGAATAGTTGGAAAATCCGGGACGCTCGTTTTGCTTCGGGTGGATTACATAGGTACTACCTACATACAGTGGGACAACCTGTCGTATATCGTTTATCGAACGTAATAAACTTATTTCGCCATTTTCGTTATTGCCTGGCGTAGCCACTTCCATAGCCATCTAAATGTGCTCGGCGCGTACTGAATATCTTTTCTTTATATCCACGTCGGTGATTCGTAGACCCTGTACGAATGTAAATCAAGGTTTTGTACGAACCAAGTGTCTCTTTTGTAAGGCCAAATCTCGCAATTTTTCGTGCAGCAAGATATTGCACACGCGCCTAGCATTTCATGGAAACAGCTTACACCGTCTTATGAAATAAAAATCTTTTACAAAGTTGTCCGATACTTTTGATACCAGAAAAGAGTGGAAATAAACCATAGGAAACGTATGGTACACACAAACAAGGAAGGTTAGGCGATCGTTCCCTGTGCCAAGTTTCAGATATTTTCGGAGCATTCTGCTAAAAATAAGTGTACCCAACAGGTTGTGGTTAGCCGCGAGTTTCAAATAGTTGCATTTAACGTCCGCGGGACAAGACCTTGTCAAGAGATCAGAGCTCCGAAAGTCATTAATTTTCAAGCCAAAATCCAAGGTTTCTTTTGTTTTTCTTATAAACCTCAACTCCGAACACGAAAACTTGATCGAGCAACTCTCCTGTCTCTGAATATGTATACGATTCCGCGAAACGAGATGATTATTCTTTCCTAGAATTACGTAAAAGGGTTTACTTCTTCGTTCGACACCGTTTGCAACGAATTCCCACGAGTGTATACAACGTAATTTATTGTATCGAGCAATGCGCTCTGATTGGAGCCCTGCAATGGGCACTGACTGGTTTAATCGATAACGAGTGGGCGAGCAACATGAGAAAACAAAACGAAAGTCCATTACAACTATTTAGATCGAGCAGCCTAATAAATCGAGCGTGAAAAGGTGAACTTGACTTGATCACAGTGTGCCATTGAAAAGCAGTTTCATTCGTACACGACGAGCAGCGGTTCAGCTGCGAAACTAAAAGCGGCCCAATGAAACCGCATGGAACGCTTAAACCTCACTGCTGAAAAGAGTTTCATCGAAGTTATCCGCTGGAGTTTCGTTCCGAAACCCCTGAAGAGAAAATCCACTCGGATTCCGCGATTGTAATAATTTACGGTGAGACTTCGCAGTCTCTCATGTGCATTACTACATCATGCTGTTTTAAAGGCGTCTACGTCACGAAATTGAACATGAACTTTTAATCCTATTGTGAAACATGCCAAATTCAAAGTTACCCTCTTCATCATCACCCATACAGGATCTATCGATAACTCATCGATATACGTGTACTCTCGCGTGTGCATATTTTACCGCACTGACATGATTTTTCAGCTAAGTATAGCATCAATAACTTTGATGGACTGGCTTATCAGTGCTGCTATTGTGAGGATACCCTCGAGCGTGCTGAACGGTAAATGCGATACAAAGTACTGTGTGCTGTTTTACTAACGTGCGTACGCGGTGTATGCTGTACTATACTATGTATATATATAGAGATTTTTCCCTTCAGGCAGTATTGTTACCTATCGACTCATTGACCTATTGATTCTTGATAGATTAACCCGTACAGTCGAAGCTTCTTCTATCGTCATCAAGTCCAATGTAATGCACGGTGAAAGTTACACGAGCTTTTCTTTCGTCTCTTAGACTACGACAAAAAAAGTAACAAGTTAAGCAGCTGCTGTTGTCAGCGAGTTCATAATAGGCGTTCTGATTGCCGGGGGGCGCAAGATGATCATCATCTGGGGACAGGCCAATGTGGGGGATAGCTTTAACGTGCCCTTACTTAAAGCCAGGAGGCGGGCCATCAAGTTAAAACGATCATTAGAGATACCGAGGTTTACCTACCCTCTCACACTGTTCTACCTCCGCAGTTTAATTACTTTTAGATTATACATTTCGCTTTCTCGAGCTTAGGGTAAAATCAACCCTTTGTCACAGATTTTGCTTTACGCCTATGTGTATCGAATCGATACAGCCTTAACTTGCCTTTCTCTCGAGCGCACGTGTAAAATATATATTTATAACTCACACAATCTGCGCTTCCGCTTTCAATTTATCCAGTACGGCAGTTTGCGTTTCTAACAGACGTACTGCTATAAATACAATATGTATACAATTCGTACCGTACTTCTCGTGTCCTTTCTTGGTTTCATCGTAATTTCCGGTCAGGTCGCACCGCATGACGTCATCCTCATTTACGTGTGGGCGCAAAAATTATTATTTCGTCACTGCGTTTTCGGCCAAATAAATCTATACCTACGTTCACGGACGACGACTAATTATCCTTTCGAAAGTTATAAATTTTAAGTATCGCAAATTCATAACTTGATAAACTGCTTTATGGTATAATTAATTGAAACAATGCGTTACACAGGGTCGATGGGCGAGAGAGAAAGGCCAGCTACGATGACAACGATGCGAATGGCGAGGAAGTTTAGCTAAGGGCTGAAGTTACTAAGGACGGCTTTTGTGCCAACGTTGGCAAAGGAACGGGATACCGGGAACTGGAGAGATACTAAAACAGGATGAGGGAATGCAGGGATTAAATGGGACACTGGAACGTTTATCATCCTTCGCATGTGCCTATGCACGCAAATGGCTAACCCGTATCAAACTTCAAAATAAACATCGGCGAGATGAATCGACTTTCATCGACTTGCCATCGATTCTCAATAAATCCTGTCTACCCCATTGCCACTTCCGGTATAATTAACTATCGAATCCCGATGGGTCATCGTGTTTAGAATTTACAAATTCATTTAAGTATATCGAACCAATCATCATCCAGGAAGCTATCGATATTACCCGTGCGGGTTATCATGTTTATGTACTTATCTTATAGACAGAGGGGCGAATGGGCGAATCCAAATGAATTGCATTGATCGCCATGGAAACTCCATGAGGTTGCTGATGCTTTTTTGTCTCGGGTGGGATTCAATGAATAGTAGGCAATTCTCAGAATCGAGAAGGAGAACGAGCTACTGGACCAGAATCTCCTTCGAGTAGATATCTCCACCTTTTTCCTCTTCTTTCTCCTCCTTCAGATTCTTAGATACCACATTAATCTCGATTCTCGTTTCAACCTCCCATCCTTTTTATACCTTATTTACTCTTACCAACTCTTCTCTACGTGCTCCGTTCGTCTTCCTTTATCTTACTTTTCGTTCCTCCTCTCCGGGTATCCCATCATCGAATGCTCCTGATACATATAGCTACGAGCACGTACGGACGTATTGATCACACGCTCCGTTGCCCGCACGAGAGAAGGCACAACGCGTCATTACACATATGCGGATCGAGCGACTTGTTCGAATAAAAAATATCGTTGATAGATAGAAAAGTTCGATGAGAGGACATAAATAAACTGTATGAGAATCGCGTATGTATTTTCTATTTTTTTTTCTATCCAAATACATCTTAATAGTTCATCTAATTCGTACGCTAACATTAGTAATAGCAGCCCTGGTCCTTCTCTACAAATTTGATATACACCATATACAATGTATATTATACATATATACCTTTCGTGAAATTACATATTCGATGTAGCTACCTTTCGTATTCTTGAAGTGTACCTCGACTTCTTCCACTTCTCAGTTTCTCCGCCGGTAACGGTAACGCTTCCGTGTCTGTAGTCGATAGATTTTGAATATTAATAAGACGCCTGTTTTATGACGGTAGGGACGCGTTGCCCTTCGCTGTAAGTATCATAGCATTTTCCTTATGATTCATTCAACGTCAACAAACGATATTACCGATAGTTTCAACCCTCGGTATCGTTTCTTCCTTTCTCCAAGAACCGACCTATTTTTACGGTCACATTTTCTCTCCGGCTGTTCGACGATAAATTCTCTACCGCACGGCGCAGTTAAGCCGGAAAGACAGGTTGAAGATCGCAAGGTCGGTCACTGCACCCAACTCAACTGCAATCCCGGTAAAATCATCCGCTTTGTACACACTGTCCTCGGTCGATACGGTGGCTGCACTTCTCTCCAAGAGAATACTTTTTCTTGATTAAGCGATAGGCTTTATATCAGCCTCAAGCCTATTCGCAATGGAATAAACTCGCGAAGGTTTCTGCTAATGCCAGAACTTTAAGAATGAGACAGTATCGCATGATACAATTCTGTCAGATACATATAAGCCAGAGCCATGCACTCTAATCCGAACAATAAATTGTTGTAGCATTATACAGTTAAAAAATGTAATATATAATTTTTAGTACCTAACACGACGTATCTCCGTGTAAAATTTAATAGTCGTGCAGTTGCTTTGAACGCAATTACGGAAACGAGTAATATCCTACTAATTTCATTGTACTGGAGGAATATATCGTGCAGTTGTGGTGCGCGAGGAAAAATCGCGTGCTCGTAATGTTTATTTTATATTTTTATTGCGTAATCCTCATTCGTGCCCAGCATTCTCCCATTCCACAGTTAGGTTCGATTGCTGGAGCCCATTACAGAGACAGATTTGGCAGAATAATCCGCGCCACCTATATGACTGTACATATAGTACCGGGTGACAGTGTAAACCGCAGTGATCTGTATATACTAGGCTCACATCGTAAACACAATTCCTGCGTCCTGGTGTCGCCTCCTCGTTCCTCTACGTTTCCAACCCCTCGTGCCTTCGAATAGGGGTTGAAAATCCGATATAACTCCGTACCTAAGTCATCCACCCACTGCGAGCGGAAATGCCACCCTAAGGTATAACTTACTTTACGACGAGTTTTAACGTAACTGTCGTTCACTTTGCCTTTTCAGAAAAGCATATTATCTAGCATTACGATGCACTTCGATCGTGGAATTCACATCAACGTGTAATCTCTTAACGTACCTTTTGTGGTTCTCGTTTCAATAAACTTTTTCTTTACAGTAAAATACCAAGTGTTATGGATACCAAGCAATTTTTTTGCATATAGTTACTATATACGTTAAGGCTCGAATGATTTAGTGTGATGGAAAAGTTGAGAAGTCGAGAATTCGTACTTTGAAGAGTTTGTTTGAAAACGTCAAATAAATACTGGTGCACTCGAGTCTCGGTGATGCCGACGGAGCTCGTGGCGGGAACTTTGACTTATTAAAATATTATTCGTCCTTGTCGGATGCAGTGGTTGCGTTGCAGACGCAAGTGCAACAGACATTCGCGGAGCGCATGTTCGTATATAAGATGCCTATACGTAATGCTCGACCCCGTTTTCAAAGTTGCGGTGACTAACAAAAAAGTTAAGGAGAGTTTCCAGAACGTCTTCGTTATATTATAACTTTCATTGTGATAAGTAATGCTCTGCTCTTTCCTGCTCTCGCGTTTCTATACTCTAACCCTTCTTGCAGTGCACGGCCAGTCCCCAGGGTTTGGTGGACCCCTCAATTCGCCGAGGCTTCCTCGAAGCGTTTGTTAATTGCTGGATTCAGAGTTAAATTTACTGTACTTAATTGCTATCCATTACGGTTTTAATGAACGTATGAGGCAAACGCGGAGGGAGGGCACATCCTCTCCGCAACCTGGTCGCCTCCTCTTCGTTTCCACGGCGTGATAAAGCAATACTGATCTTTTGAAAAAAAAAAAAGGAAATGCTCCTCGAACCCAGGGTCTTCCCCTTTCTCGTACACGGTTCGCGTAGCTGAAATGTGTAGAAAGTTAAGAAAAACATGCATGCCACATGAAATTCCAGCCAAGTGCGGGCACACATTGCTAACGGCACATTCATTAATCTTGCATATACGACAGGAAAGCATTCGATTTTGACAAGTTTCGTGCACGCTGACGAGTTTGCCGTTTCTGGCCACGACGTAGGCAATACGTCAATGAAAGAAGACGGGGTAAAGTGCTTTACATTTTTGTGTGTGATTATCGTGGATCTTGAAACTCGCCTTGATCGTCACCTTGGCGAGACTCTTTCACGATATATCGCGAGACGTTATGCGTTATTGGGCCAGTACCGAAGTAAATTACTAATTAAACTTTTGCTAAATATGCAGGTTGGCGGTATCGGAGACATTAAAAATGTCACGTTTGCATAATAAATACATGCAGGTCATTATCTCCATGCAAATACACTGCGATTATTCCCACCGTCCAAGCCGTGCGCGCGCACTGCTGGCGAGACGCAGCAGGGGAAAAGGAGAGAGATACGCTAGGGGTGAGATTAAACTGAGTGCAAATATTTAATTAAAAGCGGCCAGTGCGCATGTCCATGCCACTTTATGGAACGAATATAATTTCCATAGTGAAAGCGACGAGCACAATTTTGATGCGCTTTTGTGCTTATACTGTGATATGAATATCCGTTGAATTTTCAAATATTTATCATACTCTCGTAGATTTCATCGATTCTCGATTTTATTTTACACCATAGAAAAATCAATAGAAACAAACGTGTTTTATCCCTGGATCTGTTAGACTTTCCACTAGAGTCATATGCAGCAGTCCCACATAAAATCTAGGATTACGGTACAGTACACTTCTAGAGGTACTACTAGATGCACAGATAAACAGGCGGAGAGAGAAAGAGAAATTGAAGGTAAGATCTATTTCTCCCGTGTCAGAAGCGGATATGCTGGCCCTTTCACATTTGTCCATGATTTGCATGATCGAACGGCGTCTTCGTGTTTCATGTTCACGTGGCCGCTATCCAGGTTCTCGCGATTTCCAGCTAATGTAAATTTATTACAGCCGCTTCGCTCAAATGAGTATAGAAGATATTGTACAGGTAGCTCATTGGTAATATAAAAGAAAGAAAAGACCGCGATATAGTCGGAGGAAGTAGGAGAGGTATGAGGCCCATCTCTCTGGGACTTATTGTTAGGAAAAGCGAGTGTGCGACGAGGAGGGAACGAATGAGAAATCATGATGGAGAGAAAAAGCTAAAAGTAAAGGAAGGAGGGAACGGATGCAGCAGGCGGTGAAGTACACTGGAAAACTGCTAAGTGCCGTGGAGGTGTGTGTTAAGTAGGTGAGGCATTGTTCTGTCGGCCTTGGATCTAATTATTCCCTGGAAGCGGCGAATGCACGTAGCGGACGGTGTGGATAGATGCTTCAACGTGTACAGACAGGATATATCTATAGGCGTAGAGATATTTACCAGAGAATCACCGGGTACAGACAGGAAATTAAATAAACGAATCTATATCAATCGTACATCAAGCTGCGTTACGAGCGTCGAGAAATGCCCGAATTAGCGGTTTATAGGAACGCTACGTGCATAAAGCGTATTACGATGCATTGTAAACACGAAGGATATATCGACAATAGTGGTACTCCCATTCGAGGACACGTTCTGCGTTTCCTATTAGCCGGTATGGTATCATCGGGCTAAACAGTTTGACTATGATTTAGCTAGGAAACGTATGACAATAGGTACCTTCAGTTCTGTACCGAACGTGTCAGGACATTAGCTGCCAATCGGGTAAAGCGCGTCTAAGGACTCGTCAAAATTAGTCATCCATTAGGACTGTTATATGTCCAATCGTTTTCTACTTCCGTGGAAGTCAAGACAACGACTGAATCTTTAATAATGGTTCGAGCTTCGTTTCCTTCCATTTTATTTCCACTTTTCTCTTCTTTTCGTCTTCTTATCATCCTCCTTTTCTATCTTTACTCTTATTCTCTTGGGAATAATGGCGGAATTATCTGGCGCACAGAATTCCTTCAGTACGCTACTTCGGTAAGATCACTGTTTGCGTGAACTTTCGAACTTAAACCGTCAAATTGATTTGAAGTTATGAAATCTACGAGGACTCGGAAAATCGTGATACTCCTAGCCAAGTTTGCCTTATAGTAGCCGTGAAAGTCTCAACTCTGAAGCAATGATCAACTGTGACCTCAGTGAGGCTTTGAATCGTGCTGTGTTGTCGGACGAGTTTTCTCTGGCTTTATCGATTGGATATCGAATTCGAAACAGGAGCTAACAACAGTGGAGTATAAGAGAAATGATGCTAACGCTTTCGTCGTTCTTCATCTTAGATTATGAGATGCTATCTAAAACGAGGACGCAAGCTCTAACAAAATTTCGGCAAGGGTCTTCAGCGATGGGACCTGGATTGGGAACGAGAGGGGGGAGTCTGGGGTAGAAGTGAGTCGCGCTAGGAATACGAAGGCGTTAGCACGAATAGTCTAGATAAAGTTTCTTTGGAAGTATTAACTGTGTTTTCATTTTATCGAAAATCTTACAACAGTTTACATGCCTCTTTTTCTTGTATCGGAATAAATATCTAAACGAACGAGTCGAAGGATCATCCTATGTATTTTCAACTACGGACCGTTCTTTATTAATTTTTTTCTACTTGGGATTCAACATGCTATTTATGTATTCCCATCTGCTTTAGGTCGACTTATGGTTGCGATTGACGTTGCCTTTGTGAAACGTAAAATCCTCCTTGTGCTCGAGCTCTCAACGAACTTTAACAAGTTTTATATTGCCACGAGAGCGAACGTACCATCCAACCCACTCTAATCTCATTGAAATAGCTCAGCAGCTTTCGTGACGTTATGTAGATGGCGACCTCGTCAGTTTTCCTCCCTATACTGTCTCGTCTTTCTATGTTTTTCTTGAACGACGACTACGTTTCGCTTCACACTTTGACAGAGACGTGTGCTTGCGCAGAAAGAGGATGATGACGACGTTCACGCGATCTTGAGAAACCCTTCACATTTTCTCGCGCCTGTCGACAGACTTTACAACCCTCGTTTAACCCTGTCAGCTGGCACGAAGTTAGGATAAAAAAAGTTAAGTTAATTGAACGAAAATAAATTACGCTAACAACTTTGAAATTGAGAGATCTATCCGATTAATCAATTTTAAGACAAGAAAAATGCGTCGCTCATTTTCATTCGAGAGGATTAAATTTCTCATATGAGCTGTCACGCAGCTCAACTTTATTACACGAAACTCTACATAACGCATTGTTCCATATATAATATCATACCTTGCATGGTAACTAATTACACTTCCCTTACGACATGCAAAGTCCCGCGAACGAACGTTACGCGGGTGCTTTTTTTGTTATAAAACGTTGATGACTCGCCAAGTTCTTCAGCGACGTCGGACACATTTTATATCATCACAAGCTCCATAGCTTTATCAAGCGTAACCGGACTTGGCAGATTCAGGTCGCTTAGTTCGCCTCGTATGGATACTTTAGTCTCCATGTACTATATTGTTCAATACTTTTATAGTCGCGTAATTAATGATAGTATTGCACATTCTATATAATAATCATATCGGTAATCATATAAATTACATGTACTTAAATTCTTGAGTTCATTAGCACACCTCCTCATGAGACATGAGGAAGTCTAGATAACTTGATACGCAATCTGTTGCAAGTTAACGTTAGCTTGTCCCTGCAAAATCAACAATTTAGAAGAACTCCGAGGGAAAAAAGGGACTCATCCTGACAATCCTTCTCGTTTCATGTTATTTAATGGTCGTTGGTTGAGAGGTACCTATGCATCAGTGCTATAAGAGGATCAGGTCGTAAACGTTAATGAGTCTCTGTTTTCCTTTGCCTAGCTGGGAAGCAAGGGACGCGGTTAGCAAGCACAAGGAAGTGATGGATGCGGCGGAGGGTGCTCGAGAAGTGGATGTTGGAACTGGGGAGGGGGGAGGGGGGCGTAGAGAAAACCGCTTGGCAAAAGAACTCCGGGCAGCCGAGACTCGAGGGGGTTGGGATGTATAAAATTAAATAAAAGGATAAAAGGAAAAGAAGGTGATAACTGGAAAGGGGTTGAGCTCTTAACCTCCGTCGACATTCATAAACCCTCCTCCCGCAGGACGCAAAGCGAACGACCGGTGTCCATCGAAGTTTTATAAAGTTCACAAGCACCTCCCTATGTTTACTAACAAACTCGTCGTGTACCACCAATTTGTCTTAAATTTTTTGCTTCGGGGGTTGATGCTTCCTCGGCTGGTTGAACGTTGATACGGAATGGCAAAATTCGGTAAATAACTGAAGAATGTACGGACGATAATGAATGTCGAAGGAAATGACGCAACGGTACGTCGCGAAGAAATTAGACGTGACTTGCAATTAGCGTTGCGATTGCCACGCAGATATACCTTATACCGTGCTTCATGAAACGGACGCGCGAGTATACGTGGCTGGGAGTAAGTAATTGGAAGTTGCCGCGAGTCGAGGAATTTCGGGTCGTTATTGCCGTGTGAAAGAGGATCGTGCAGTACAACGGTTCCGAAGACTAAGTAAATCGCGAACAGAACATTTTGCCGTTTGCCACTGAATAATGTACCGTTATGAATACAGGAGGATAAAGACCCCGATGGATAGGACACGCTACCTCCTCTGCCATTCGCTTATTATTCCCTTCCGCATAGTCACTACGAGCGCTAGATTACGAGCAGACCTGTCAGCTGCGAATGACAAGGAAAAACATAAAGGATAATCCGAAAGCCCCAGGAATCTTGTTTCCGTTAAATCCACTTTAACATTGCAGCATTCCCGTGATTCAGAACTGATAGAAAGGTTCTAATGTTACTTCGGCTTCTTCACGTAATATCACATGATTAACCGAACAACGTGTTTCGCGTGGCATGGAACATGCATATAAGATAATAGAGAATATCTCGATGGAAACTTTAATTTCTTTTTTTCATTTATTAATCGTCGTATCTCAATTCTCAATTATATTCCCTATACTGTGTACCTTCTCAATGTGTTTTAGATATATCACGAGTAGGGACATATCTACGTTAAAATATTCTCTCTTGTCTATTCACGCGTTCGCACTGCCGTGCAAATTCACACTCCGGTGAATCATGGGCTTTCAAGGACTGAGTTAACCCACGTCCAACCGTCGTCTTTGTGCGCATTCCATTTATGTTCTACGCGGGGCTCCTATACACTCATCCCTCTCCTGCCTTCTTTAGCTTACAAACCCTCGCTCTGAATTGGTATACCTATTCGCTGCGCTACTAGGGGTTAAAGTCCGGTTAAATAAACCTACGGATGTTTTACTATGCGTATGCGATAGATTTGCATTTACTTGCCAGAATTTTTTTTCGCATGAAAAAATATAGAAACTGGGGTTTTATATGATTTTCTGGATTGTAACATTCCCTCTTGGTGCTTTGACTATTTATATCGTGTTAATGGCTAATTTCAGGGAACAAAGTTGATAAAGAGAAGGCACTTCGTTTCCTCGAGGGAAATGCTCTTAATTACGATCAGAGCATTATAAAGAAAATAGAGTTTAGTAACGATTTCCTTGTTAAAGCTGCTTCGTGGTCGATCCGTGCTAAAGAACGGAAATAGGCGAAGCTATTTCCTTTTCCTTCCCCTTATTAGTGTAACGTTGCTTGATTCTTTTCTTGCGCTTGGCTTCTCTCTGACCCTATTATGTCTTCTTATAGTATCGCTATGGGATAAATGGTAAGTTTACACCGAGCTACTACGAGCTTACATTACTTTCATCCTTATTAATTAACATTTCAACAATTTCTACAGGTTTGCCAACGTTCATATTTGTTATATGACTCATTTACAGTTCCTAACGTAACGTGATATTATTCTACTCACGTATATTTATTCAGTCTCGTTTACACAGGAATAATTTTTTTTCGCGAAAAACATACATTTCTGAAGTTTACGAACGACCTACGATTTATCATTCATACCCGAGTCATCAAACTGATCATGAACTTCTAGGATGTGGTGGGTCAGTCATTGTTCTATCCTAGCAAAGAAATCGGGTCACAGAGCGACTCGAGAAACGAAGAGGGCGTGTTTGCTCGAGGTATTTAATCCCTCGATAAATCTCTCCCTTAGGAACAAGATAGTCGGCAGGGTAGATTGGAGGAGGGACGAGACGAGAAGAAAACAGAAGAGCCGCAGGGTCAGGGGGAAAGGTTGGAAAGGGTCAGCATTTGCTGAGTGAGCGCCGTTGAAACTTTCTCGCGTGATCAATATTAAAAGAGGCTAACTAATGATGTCGTTACCGGTAAGCTCGTCTCGTCTCTTGCAATTAATGTTTTTAGCAATTGGCATTTATTTTTTTTTAGAAAGTCAAGCAATTAATAGAGCCCCATTACTTTATTAATATTACAGTATATCCTTCGATAATATGTGACTGTACAAGTATATTCGCACGTTTCGAAGTACCGCGTCAGCATACCCTACCTTTTCGATTATCGAGTGAAAAACCAATGGAGACTTTCGTGAATTTGTCTCCGGTCCTGTCGCCAAGATTAATGCTTTTCGCAATTCGTGCCGTAGCCAAAGTGCGAGGGTGCGAATGGCCGCGAAGTGGCGAGGGACAGAAAATTCATTGTAGAAGATGGCCGGGGCTGCGTTGTTTCTGTGACAGATGTATTTGTTGCGAAAGCAGACTAAAGCTGAGTAGCGTGGCAAGGAGCGGAGTAGTGGGCTCGTTTGAGCGAGGCTCCAGTGAACTAAGCCGGAGCACACGGATAACTCCCATTTCCATTAGTCTTATTGCTTACATACAAGCGCAACGTTGTGTTTAAGCATCCAGCGTCTAGACAAACTCGCTTTCGCGAACTCGACATCTTTTAAACTGCGGGTTTATCTGGCTTAAGATGTTACGTTTAGACGCCTTTTTATTTCACGAACGACGCTTGACTTTACCATTACGTGGATATGACTTTTAATTGACCAGGGAGGGGTTTTATCGAGATTTTGAACCTCCGAGAAAATTCCAAGAATCTCAGACACGATGCCATCGTCCTTATCCATCTGAAAATTATTCATCGGATTCGGTTTAATGCTCGAAAAGATCTTTTCGAGATCTTCCATTCGACAATTCTTCTGCGACGCGTTTGCCATCTTAAGTATTTTTAAAAGGGTTTGTACACCTCTGATTTCTCCAGAGAGAAACCTTGAGTAATCGGGTAAGCTTCGTGTCATCGAAGTGATCTCGCTTTACGAGAAACATCTATATCTCGTTTGATCCCTGTATCTCGGGCATTTCAGAAATCGCATCGCGGCGCAGAGAATTCCTGAATAAACGTTAGAATCCAGAACCGTTTTTTTTTTTTGAAATGCCTGAATATGGAAGTCCCACTTTAAATATCTGTCTTGATTCGTAGAGACTCTCGCAAATAGTTTTTCCTTAGTAAACGCAAAACTACAAAAACCTACATCATGTGCATATACGTCTATGCTAAAAAAATGCAGCTCAGGTTCCAAAGAGCTTCAATATTCAAATATTGACTGTAGTCAACATGTTTTTTCTATTTCAATAAGAAAACGAGTCAGAAGGCTTAGGCAATACATTTAAATAATTGAGTAGGTATCCTCGTTAGCCGCGTAAGAATTTCTCAATACGTGGAATCGTGGCTGCCGTAAGACAGACATCGTCCGTGAGAACGTTAGTGGATTGGAATAAGAATAGAATAAGACGGAAACGAGAGAAGAAAGTAGAGAGGAACTTTAACTAATACGAAAGGGGGCTAGTATTGCTCTTAGCTGACTGGGGGGGGGGGGGGGGCAATCTCTCCATGTTGCCCCTTCTGCAAGGGTGTGCGATATTGATTCTCGCCCGGCACTTCCACTTCCACTTCTATTGGCATAGTCGGTTCTTACTCGGCATTCTATGGCTTCCTGTGCTATATGTTTACAGCTTTCCAATACCTTCGTCTCCTCTTATGCATCGTTACTGCCTTTTGTGACTCCACATCTCAATGAACACTGCAACAGCAGTGCGGACATAATCGGCACAATATCACAATCAGCGATATATTGAACAGCTCGTTATACCATGGGATTATTATCGTCCGAAGAAATCGCCTTCTCGTGGATGACGATGAGGATGCTGACGATGTTACCTACTTATCCCAGTAGTAAGGAGTAACATTCGGGTAGTACGACACGCGAATGACTGTACGAATTACCATAGCGTTCACTCAGCGAATTCTAGTGTCTGCGATAACACGGCTATCGACTCTATGCACAACGGGAAAACTTTTAATCGTGGGATTTTACAGCAGGGACTCGTTGGAAAGGTTAGCCAGGAGTAATCGTGGCTGTACATATCGGCATTCCGTGTAATCTCGTAATTAACGATATCGGGACGGGACATCTAAATGCAATGCCGTCTATTAAGTTAGCCAATAGATTTTCATTGATACAAATGTGCAATGCACTGCAGTAACATGGATCCTGTAGGAAAGTGAAGCTCCAACAAGTGTTAATGGCGAAGCATGATTAAACATGGTCAAGCGGTTAAAAGGCGAATTTGTTAAATAAAAGCAACACGTGCTATAGACTTGCTATCGAACGTATTTCCGACCGGAGGTAAAGTATTCTCTCTTTTCTACCCTCAATGCGAAAACATTAAGCGCCCGTAAAACTTTAATTCATCGGATAATACCAAGTCTCTGCGAAACGGGGTTAAAGTGCGGTTTTATGGCCCAGACCGTGTATGGAAAGGACGGCGAAGTTAATACGATAAGCTCAACTCTGCTGAACGCGCGGACGGTGCCAGAATTTTCATTATGTTTACCCAATTATGCTTGTAGAACGAGGTTTAGGAAAGAGTATGTATTTGCCATATGTTAAAAAAAAAAGTCGGAAGATTACCCCCCAGTCTGTGTCGGTTTTCCGTCTTTCGTTTCTTTTTAGAAGACGCAGCGGGTTTATTTATAGGGTGCAATAACCATGTTGGACTCCAGGTGTTCCTCGTTATATATTTTGGAGTTTACGAGAGTTTTTGGGATTCGAAGTGTTTTTGGTCATGGCCTTGGTGATCAATTTTTGGAGATCATTTAACGAATTCTCGTTCCACGTCACTGACCACGTCAATTTTCCAGAACTGTCGTAGGTGCTTGACAGTATCACCTGGTGGAATTTGCCGGAACTAATCAAATTGCTCTCCATGTGAATGCATGTCCTTAACTCATGTTCCTCATCCCCTATCGACTCATAAAGCTGCGATCGCGAATACCGAAGGTTGCTACGGCTGCTAGATTACGAACGGATGCGCCTAAGGATGCTAGGCTGCAAAGGCTAGGACCAAGAACACGCACACTCTTAAATCTACGGCGAGGAACACCTAGAATCCAATTTGGAATATGTAGAAATCCAGCTTGTAATAGAAAATGACATTGCAATATGTTTTATCTACCATGTATGGTAGGAAATGAAAAAAAAAATATTTAATGATTGTCATATCAGATTTTCGAAATCGTGCACCGTTTCACCGCAAACCACAATCGTACATCTTAGCTAATGCATTCTGTATATACTCAGTTTAAGAAATGGTCAACGCTCGAGAATCATAGATATGATTTAATTAAGTCTGGGGTTATCCTACGGGAATCTCAGCTGCTTAAAGTTATGTTCACTTTGGAAGAGCGTCGGTTCTCTCGCTTCCCAAGTTGGCATCACACCGACACTGTGTGTCTCCGTATAATGATCTTATCTGTTCTCGAGCACAGCCAGAGAGATTAATAACGTAAGATCCAAGTCGGTCCGATGCCAACCAATACGATACGAGCAAGTTGCGTGTGCTCGTCGGACAAATACAAGACAATGAAGATTAATGCCTCCTTGCTTACAGTCCAACCCCAATGGCCTCGCTAACTTACTCTCTTACCAGTTCGTGCCGTCGTTTCGTTTTGTTCTTTGTAAGTGCGGCTTTCGCGAAACGAACTATACACGGTATCGTTGCGTCTGTAATTCTTACTGTGGTTGGTTTTCATCTCAGTTTCTCCTGACCTTAGACCTTGTCATTTCGATTTCTTGCTCACCTTGCAGTGTCATGAGACATGCGACTAACCGGTTGAATATCGACTGATAATTGCTTCCACCCTTGGTACACGGTACCTACGTCTTCGCATTGGCAGCTCATTAGCGCGTCTGGAATCAAGGCGATTACGACTTTGAACGCATCGCGTAATTAACCCGTGGCCCCGTTTCGTCGTTGTCGTCGCCTAGACACGAATTTGCGAGAACTGTCTCGTATGTAAGACGTGATATATAGTATAGTATACGTACTGTATGTATAAGGAACTTGGTACCGTATGAGTCATGAATCACCTTTTTTTTCGAATTTATTATATAAGAACAAGTTAACGCTCCGTTGAATTGCATGTAATTTCTTTTCCTTTGAACTTGTTGCAGATTAGCAGTTGGTGGGACATGGATGTGAGCTTCACGAACGTGTTGGAGGGGGCTCGCCAGTACTTCCAGGGACTGCCCGTGCCGAGTACGGCCGGAGCTACTGCTTCGACGGAGAATCTTGCAACATCGACGCCATCCAGCTATAATCATGCCGGCGATATGCCAGTATCCAGTACTCCGTCGAGTGTGTCTACTAGTGGGACGCGAGAGACCTCCAGATACTCGGATAGCAGGTTGGAAGAGAATGGACCTAGTTCAAGTTCGTATTGGAATCCACCAGGTCCGAATGAAATTCGACCGGTTGAGCCTTATCCTCCTCAGCCTACGAGGGTCGAGGTTCCCGATACTAGGCCGGGAGACGGCGGATCCGCCTCCTTGGAGTCATCGTCCACGTTGACTCCTGTTAGCAATTTAACGGAGATGCAGCCACCGGGCAAACAGCAACATCAAATCAGTAAACAATCGAGCGTGAGCATTACCGAGCGTTCCTCGCCGTCACCGCAGTTGCATCAGATGCAACCGCCAAAGTCACATTCCCCACCGCCGGTATATCAGCAGCTGAATAACGTGTCGAGGACGCCTTTCTCCACGGCAGAGATCCTCACGTCGCAGTCTAGCTATCAATCTGCCAGTGAACGTCCTCCACCGAGCTCACCCATGGTCGCTCAGAGAACACAGTACTATCCTCGATATCATCATCCTGATATAACCAAGAGTGCACCAGTGCCGCTAAGTCACAGCTCCACGTATCAATCAGCAAATGCACTGCCATCGGCGACTGTCGTTCATCAACCAGCAATAAGGCCCAGCCCAATTGAGCAGAGCAGTGCAAGTTCAGTTCCTCAACAACAACCAGCCCCTCCCCATCAACCGGAACAACGCGTACCTTCCGCTTACACCCCTTCATCCTCCCAGAACCATCCGGCACCCTATGGCATACCCTCATCCCAAGGACACAATCCAAGCCCTTATCATCCCGTGGCACCGAGTGTCAATCAACATCCCCAGAGTCATCCAGCAGTTATGACGAATGCACACAATCCCCCGTCTATGCTGCATTCCTCCAATGCGTCGTCAGCTCATATACCTGCGTCGCATTCTTCCTCGACCAATCCCTGCAGTCCGCATCACAGCAGTTCGAGTCACATTCCTTCGCCTCATAATCTTCCGGCGCACATTCCATCTCCGCATCTACCTGCGGCGCACGCTCCTTCACCGCAAAATCCAAGCCGAATCAATCCTTCACCCCATGTACTAAACAGCAGTCCCTATCCCCCTCGTGTCCTGCCACACATACCCTCCAGCCATAACTCTCTCGGTCCTGGCCACATGCCTCCCCCACCTCCCACTGGCTATCATACTCCGTCTCCTCATGAACCAAATCATCACACACCCTCGCCACAGAGACAATCTCCACACGTGTCCTCTCTACACAATCCCCATGCATCCCCACATCATCCACCCTCACCTCACACTTTCCAACCACACTCTCCCACGTATCCACCGCCACCGAGATCAGCCGCGCACTCCTATCCTGTTCCAGCGACCTCGCAGCATTATCAAACAACTTCCTACGCCAGTTCCTATCCTCCTCAATCTTACCATTCCTTCCAAAAAAATCCCGCACAAGGGAGCTACTACTCGCAACCGAGTAGATCTCAATCTTACGCGCCAGCCGTGCCGGTACCCTCGGTTCCACAGGCGCCAACCTCGCTGAACAATAGTTCGACGTACGGAAGTCAAGCCAAGCCGATAACGTACAACGGAGCAGACGGGAAAAGGAACTCGGTGGTGGAAGCGGTACCAGCGTATGGATCTTATCAAACGTCGATTCCTATGCAGAGGAGCTCCAATACTCACAACCTGCCTCCTATCGCGGCGTTGTCGTCTTATCATTCCAACAGAAGTTCACGGGAGCCCCTTACCAAGGCTCAGCCAGTCCAACGGCAAAGGACGCACTCGATAAATAGCACTAAGAGTTCCCCGGTGCAACCTTCCCTAGTCCCCCCACGGGTCAACGACTATTCAGCTGCCCCCGTGGCATCTACGATGAATCATTCGATGCCACTTAACGGAAGAACCACTACAGTCGCCAGTTCAACGTATCCCAGGTTCAGTGGACAGCAGAGTTATCCCCAATACGCCACGACGATAGCACCCAGCCATCATGGGAGTAATTCTTCCAGCACTACGGTTACATCGATCGGTGCTACAAGATCATCGGTACCCGCTGCAACTCCCGTGCACACCTATTCGTCTTCCAATCCTGTGAATCGTTCGTCGAGTAGCGCCTATCCGGCATTACACGCTACCGAGAATTATGCATACAAGGAATACCCAGCAGGGACTTCCTATGCTAACTCATCAGCAAGTCAATCTGCCCCTGTCGCGACAATGGCAACCACGCTGCAAACTAATGGAGTACCAATTAGGAAGAGGGAGTCGCCCCTGGATCTCTCAGTTAAAACTATCAAGACTCCAGCCGATTCCACTGCGCAGGATGATTTTGATGCTAATGGTACCGAGAAGCATCAAGTTAGCAGTTCGAGCATTAGAAGTAGCAATAGTAGGGCCATGTTACCTCCACAGGTACATCCACCTCCCCCTACTTCCTATTCTGCGTTCGAACCTTTACGTAATGCGAACAGCAACACGAGAAATCCAACCTCGTGTGTCAGGGTTTCTACCCCTCAGACGGTCTGCGCACCGAAGGTCGACTTCCTTCCGGATTTTAACTCCACACCGTTGCATCATCCTGGTCAGTCGAGTCACGAGAACCCCTTGCGAAGGAGCACCACTCAGCAATTCTATGCCCCGGCACCGCATACAAATCCTGCAGCACCATTGCCACATATGTCCACTTTCAAGAAGAGTTCACTGCCCACACCAGTCTACGACAAGACTACGCCCTATCACCCCAATAGTACATCACGATCGACGCGTTATCCTCCGGTGGATCCAACGAGGACGCCCATGCCTATACAGGAATATCCTCCGGATCCCACTAAATATTACATGGAGCAAAGTAAATTCTCACAGCCAGCTCATTCGAAAACTCGGTCTCCTGCCAAGCGAACTGCCGAACCCGTTTATACGGGGCCCAGCAAACAACCACGTCTCGATACATGGCGATTGACGATAGATCAACAAATAGAGCAAAGACTTTCGACGGCCCGCGCATTGCACGAGCAACAACAACGACAGGAAATGAGTCTACCCGGTCCAATTCCCAATGGTGCTGTTACTGTCAGCAGTGGTTACGACCAAAGACCTGAGAACGCATATCCGTCAGAATCTCCGAGATACCAAGCTTTCTGTGATAAAAGAAATTATCCCGATGGCAAAATTGTACGAAGTTCACCTCATTACAATCATGCTGTATTGAAATCACCAGGTGTTCACAGCAATCCGCAGCCATCCAGTAGTCAAGCATCTTATCAGAGCTATCGTCACGGGCAAAGAATGCCTCACAGTGGTACAGTCCCATCTACGGATCCACCTAGTAATACAGGGGCTGATAAAAGGGTGCTGAGCTTGCTCAGAAATAGTCTTGAGAATAAACAACAAAGAGAGGAACAGCATAACAGCCAACAACCCATCCTTGTCAATCACAATCAGCAAAGTTTCCAAAATAAGGTGAGTATTTCCGAAGATCGTAGCTATTACATTGTGTATCGCGAACTTTTAGTGTTAACAGTTATTTAACGAGCTTCTCGTTATTGTTTAAGGTTGTCGCGCCGGTTGAACCCAAAACGAACATCGGACGGCACAACTTGTCACCGTTCACTGCAGCGAGTTTACTTGAACGTAACAGCAACACACCACCCCATTACAAGTTCCATGTGCCAAGAGCGGTAGATTCTATCACTCAAGAGGCTCCTCGTAGCTTGTACGCCTCACGAGTGAATTCATCAGCTACGCTACCTGGTAAAGAGGCTCTTCTGGGACCGCGAGGAGCAGAAAATCAGATTCACAGAGACAAGGACGATGGTCTTGCTGCCATTCTTGCGGCGAAAATTAGGACAAAAGCAGAGCTTAAGCAGGTCAGATTTCATCTCTTGGGCGACCTATTTACATATTATTACCTATCTCAAGCAATCACATAATAGTTAGAATTCTATGGATGTATAGGATATATACTTACTTGACTTTTGCATCTTTACAATCCATAGGTTGGTACCGGACAGTTTATTGCAAAACCAACGATAATCGTCCCTCCTCAAGATATATCTGTAACGCCAAAGGGTAAATATTCTTTTAATTTTTATTGATTGCTGCTCATTTATCCGAGCTAATGATATAATTCACTTTTTCACATCAGATGCCGAAAGCGCAGCTTCTACGTCCACCCCACAGTCAGGATCATCCGCAGGGAGTCCACCTAAATTAACCCGGGAAAAAACAGCCTGCTTACCTCTAAGAAGACGTTTATTCTCGAAAACGGAAGAAGATAACATGCCCGTAGCTGCCACCATACCTGTACCACCGCCTGTGGTGGCATCGACAGTTCCACCGCGTGCAAGCGGATTTCGAAGTTCATCCGAGACATCAGTTTTCGACTTCAGAGAGAGCGACTCCGAGGGAGAAATGCCGGTGTTGGAAAGACAAACTTTGGAAGAGATGAGGAGGGACAGGAAGCAATTGTCCAAAGTTCAACCGCCCGTTCCGCTCAACGATGCTATGTGCATTGGAATGGCATCATCGTTGGATCTCGTGAAGATAGAGTTGAAGGTAAACTTAAGAGATTGTCGTCATTCATTTTTCATAAGTTCAATGTTGCATTCCTAGCGACAGAAGGGGGAACCTAATGTCTCCGACTATTTCCAGTTGAATACGAGCGTTTTCTTTTTGTTTTTAGGAAAATGACAAGATTACCGAGCTGGATCCAATGTGGGCAGCGACCTGTGATAAGTTTATGGAACAATTGCGCAGCGGTGACGCGATGAAGAAGCGCGGCCGACGAAAGAAGCCCGATGGTACTGCACCATCGAAATTGGACACAAGTAACGAGAGTAATAAGGATTCCGATTCCACTTCCCAACTTGAAATCAAACCGGAGGATATTAAGAAGGAGACACAAGAGGGAGAGGTGGTTACCAGCAGTAAGAACGGATCGACGGAATCTAGTAAAAAGGAAGAGGAGGAGGAGGAGGAGAACTCGATCACTACAGAGGTTAAGACTGAACTGTTAGAATCGGAAGTTAAGGGTGAGGACGTCAACAGAAATTCAAGTGATGATACAGATGAGGTGCCGCTTATTCAAAGGACAGCTAAAAAGAAGTCAAAGAGAGACGAAAGTGACTGCGATGAGGAAGTAATTTGCAGGAAGCGAAGATTACGTAGAGGAAGTAGAATAAAGTTAGAATCGTCAAGCGGAAGTGAAAGCTCGAGTGAGGATAGCGATGCTAGTACAGAATTTGGACAGGAATCAACGGTAGCAGATAGGTTACGAGCGAGGAAACGTTCTGCTGTGAATACAGAAACTGAAGGGATGAAGTTAAGATCGAGAGATACCACGCCTCATAAAGCCAAACAGGAAAAAGAGTGCAAATTATCATCATCAAAAGGGGGATCCTCGCAGAAAGCTAAACCCAAGCCACTGTTTGGTGATGGGAGTGATTTTAGACCAGGCTGGGAGGAGGAAGTTTATGTCTATAAAAAATCTTTAAGAATGCCAACGAGACTAATAACAGTTTCGAAGCCTTCGAGGTTTCATAGGTTATCCACATCATTACCGGATTTGGATCCTGGCTCACCAGCACTTTCAGTATCTATGGATAGTTCTGACGTTTGTCTCAGTAGGAAAAGAATGACAGACAGTGACCTAGATTCTAATTGCAGCTTCAGTATTACTGGTCTTGGTAGTAAAATTGATGACGAAGAAGCTACGTCTTCCACTACGATATCCTGTCCGCCTAAAACTATGACGAGACATACCCGATCTGAGAATAATTCTATAGTGGACCTTCTTGCTCAGAAAGTCGGTACTACTAAAAAAGATCTGAGAAAGAAGTCGAAGGATAAATTTGAAAAAGGTGCTAAGACTCTTCCTAAAGGTAGTAACGAACCAGAGTTACTTCCTACTCCGAGTCTTACTTCGCTCCTGGCCTCAAACGAGACGTCTGTAAAGACTAAAGGAAAATCACCATTGAAGAATAATAAATCCCTAAAACCAATTAAAGTTACCGACTCCTTCCTTTTGGGCTACTTCCGTAAGGAAACTGTTAATAATTTTCGGGATACCTTTAAGAACAATCACGCTATACCCAATGAATTTTCGACGTTCGTATTAAAAAGCAGAACTAGAACTGAAACCCGCGTTTTAAAGAAGCAGACAACCATCAGAGAAGTGTTTGGAGAGGATAGACCAGCTTCAGCTCCGCCAATGCAAAATCATGCAGGAGATACTTCGCAAGATGATGATTCGCAGAATGAAGCTCAGGAGAGTATTCTGGGCAGATCTCGCACCCTCAAGCAGAAGGTTGTCTCCCGTCTGAGAAACGCTGGGATCTTAAGAAGTCACAAAGCTATAATAAATTCTAAACGTCACCTGTTGTCATCAAAAAGGCGTAAGGATCTATTGAAATCTCTGGCGGAGAAGCAATTGAAACATATAAAGAAGGAAGTGGAAGATGAAGCTCAGGACGACACACAAGATGTACAAGAAATGGAAAACAACGAGGTCGAGGTCGATAATGCTGACGAAGCTGAAGCGCCGAATAAGAAGAAATTAAAACTAAGAACCGGTCGTCGGAAATTCCGTTCTGGTTTTGATTATATTCGCAAAAAGAAAAAGCCTTTAAAGAAAGATGAGACCATAACGAAGGAGCGAAAAAGAGTAAGTATGATGATACGAGGTTCATTCTCGTCGGAGATCGCTGTACATTTTCCTTAATTTCTTGGAATTCTATCATTTATTTTATTTGTTTTTACAGCAAATTTTACCAAGGCCCAATCCAGAATGCGTTGCTGATATTCAGTCAGAAATCAGAACGTGGGTCATTAAGAAAGGTGTTGGGGAGACTATTCTTCATCGAGCTGCCAGGCTCGGCTATACGGTTAGTGAAGTTTATATCAACGCATTGTATTTTCTTTGAACTGTTATTATTTATCTACGTTCCCTTTTTCAGGATGTAACTGCCTATTGCTTAGAAAAACTGAATAGTGCACCGAGTCCTAAGGACAATGCAGGGTACACGCCACTTCATGAAGCATGTTCCAGAGGCCATCTTGAAATTGCTAAACTTCTTCTTGCGTATGGCGCCAATGCCAGCGAGAGTGCAAATGGTGGAATCAGGTAATTGACTGAATATAATTTATTTTATGTTTTCTCGTTTCATGCGATATCAAGTAACATTGCAATAATCAATAATTCTATGCTCTGTTACAGACCACTTCACGAAGCAGCAGAAAGTGGTGCCACTGAACTGGTTCGACTACTACTTTCATATGGCGCTGATCCCTTATTGGCTACGTATTCGGGACAAACACCGCTGATGTTATCAGCCGACACCGATGCTTATTCTATCCTCGAACGACATTTAGATGATATTCAAGGCCGCACATCCACGCCCTGGTACTTTGGAGGTCCAGCATCAATTTTTGGTAAGACGACTTTCACAATTCTTAAAGTCATTACTAGAACTTATTGAATAGCAAAGCGTTATGACTTTTCTTGTCTTCTTCATTTCAGATCCAGAGGACACGGGATACAACCCATTAGAGGATGTACCATTAGATAATCCTGAGCCAGAATTGGACGAAGTGGAAATGGAAGTGAGCGACGTTAATATGCCGGTACTATTTTCCCTTGCAAACGATACAGAAAAGTGGGTCCTACTACAAGACTTGATGGCAGCTTTACGAGTGAAGAGCAGAGATGCATTACTTCGTCAAGTGAATCCCAAAGCTCCTTCCGGACCGCCAGCAGTGGCACACCGGGATGTAATGAAGGAACTGAAACTTCCTGATTTCCTGGAACAGTCAAGATGCTTGCATTTGCTGAGTGGCGGTGAGCGAATCAACGTGCGGGGTTCGAAAGTAACTCTTATAAAATATAACGCCAAGGTCAAGTCACTGCTAAACGTCGAAAGGGTCGTGATTAGTCTGAGGTGACAGGAGGCGTTGCTGGAGAGTGACTCTTCGCTCCAAGCCAGCAGTTCAGCAACGTCCATATTAGATAAGGAAACCTCTAACAATAAGAAGCATCAAAACAGGACTATGATTAGTGCTTCTTTTAAACGCGAGAGACAAGTGAGAACACGGAAAGCTAATCGTAACTCGGTAGATTAAGTAATTATTATCGCTATAAGACGTCTTCTCGAGCCCGTCTTGGCAATTTCACTATTTTAATTGTGTATTAATCTACGTCGATACTGTCCCTGTCGATGCTAAGATCAGTAAGTTAACCACGGCAGGATAACTCGATGTTGTACCGTGAGCACAGACCAGATCGACATTCTCGCTGTGGAAGAAAAAAAGAAACCTATATAATTAATATAATCGTTTTTGATGGAGAACCAATACGTAATGGAATTTATTATCAGTGCTTCCGAAACACCTAAAGACTTTTCTAGCTCGTGTGTTTCATTGTATCTCTGCATTCAATAACGATTAATCTAATTGCAAATATATAAAAATTCCTTCAATGGCGTGCGGTACAATTTCGATGCCAAGATAAAATAAAGACACGTGGATTAATTTAATGGGAATACGAGTGAGGATAACAAAGCAGCAAACTGTGACATTATATTAGAGTGTTTATTGGAGATATGTCCATAGGATGATGATATTTTAATAACAAGCCTCGAATGGCTGGTTAACCATGAATTTTAATCTAACGCTTTTAGAGGAAAACTGCCGTAATGACAATAGAGTTTGCGGGTCCTTTTGATGGGGAGTCTTATCCGTGTTTACTTTTTATCGAGTCGCGTGTTAGTCTCATATTTATAGTAGATGTCTTGGTAACATCTTTAAGGATGCCAATTGAAACCACACGATATATGTATATTTCGTTTCGGAGAATAATGGGAAAATTATAAATAAGTGCCCCAATTTATTGACAAATAATTCTCGATTGAAAGTAATGCCGTTGACCCCTGACATTTGGATAGTTTGCGTGAGCCAATACCGTTTTATTATGTTTATGAACACTGGGTAATTATTAATTATACAGTTATGCGAGAATGCGTGTATTATAAAAATGAGCTTAGGGCTACCCACGTTACCACTTCTGAGTTGTATTCTATATTTTTCTTCGTATTTCACCTTTAATATTAACCTACGATGTTATATGTAAATTATGTTCGGTCTTTATGTTTTTAAATGTACATATACCTTTAGATGCTACGTGGCATTTATAAGTTGGGAAGTGCAATTCGAAGTCCGATTATTCATGTTAATACTCTGGGGTGGACTGATAGCGCAATTATAGGTGAGTTGCAATTAAGAGCGAGGGCTCATGATCGTTTAGGATCAGAACGTATCGCGATATGTCGATCGAATAATATATTCTGTGTGCAATAACGTATGCAGCCGATATAATGATACTTTAAGTTTTAATTATTCGCGTATTGGTTATGCTACAGAGGGAAGTTTCGTTATGAACAATTAACATACATTTTTTGAACAAGCAGTTATCATCTGAGGGCTAAATCTACGTAAAAACAAAAAAAAAACAATAAAATTCGTGTCATGAATATTTTTTTCTCTGAACAAAGCAATTAAAGCCATCCACGTCGTAGATACGGATTAGATCAACAATTTATTGAAATATCGATCTACGTACTTATTTGTTCATGGTTTATACCGTATTCGATGATAAAGGATTTTGATTACCCCAAACAGAAATTAGGGGAGTCTGGTAAAAGGTGGCTTAGGAGCTCCTTTTTTTTTCATCACAAAGCTTTTTGTTTCTCACGGCTTGTATAACGCTGACAGCTACGTGGTTTATTTAAATGCTGTATACATACTTTAATCGTTATAATCAGTCTCAGGGAAATATATATGTATTCTCAATATCTTATATGTTATATTTAAAACGGATGTGTGCTCATGCATTATTATCGGCCACACTTGATTACCGTATGTATCGAATACGTACTAATGTATAGTAGTTATTGTCTTTCCAATTGGCAGTCGATACTCGTGCATGGGCGTGCGGTTCTTTAATTTTATTTAGCTGACGATTAACCAGGATTAATAGAGGATAATGCAGTTGTATCATATACTGACTACTTTTAAATAAAATCATTCAGAACGCCTCTAAGCCCATTTCTTTGTAGCAATTTGCGAGTTTGTAAATGATAACAGTGTACGTATTGTATGTATGTCTTCTAATGTAAGTAGAAAATACTGTAAGTAGTAGTTACGTTTTTTTTTTAATAATAGTGTATTACTTGTGTATGTAAAGAATAACTGGTGTTATGTAGTTTAATGTAATTCAGTGAATAAAATACGCAGATGCGCGCCTGCGTATGTACATATTTCAAATTATTACTATTACAATTATTATTACTATCCGCTTTTTTATTGTACTATATATACATAATAGTTATTATTGATGTACATTTTCTTAGCCGTAACGTTTCCCCTACCCCTTGTATTTATATATTCAAGAAACTTCTAAATGTGTTAACGCTACTGCTTTACGAGAAAAGAAATTATATATGAGAAAAAAGAACAAATATATATATATTTTATTTCCGAAGTTTAGTTCAAAACGATCTTAACGCGAAGGATACAAATTAGAGTTTCTCTGTGATTCGTAAATGGAGGAATTAAAAATACGGTTAATTATTGTCATTATCGTGATTAAAAAAAAGTCCCAATGGATTGTCGACAATTTCGTAAAACACACAACTTGTGATTTCTTTTGCTAATAACAGTAACGAAATATCCTATCGATGTAATAAAACAAGTATTTTTACCGAAATTTTCTACTGCCATAAATTTCTTCCTATTATCAGTCCTTATATTTAATTTGAAACGTATTCTACATATAATTACCTGCTCCCATCCATCAGCTTAATTAAAATTTAACATCCCGAAGT
Source organism: Calameuta idolon (assembly GCA_030142285.1). Taxonomy (NCBI): domain Eukaryota; kingdom Metazoa; phylum Arthropoda; class Insecta; order Hymenoptera; family Cephidae; genus Calameuta; species Calameuta idolon. The sequence continues at coordinate 19,902 of JARQSV010000198.1, read as the reverse complement.
TCGATCAGCATATGCCCTACGCTTTTTCGCGATGCTGATTCATAGGCCTGGTAGGTTTTAATTTGTCACTTTATAGATGAGTTCATAGTAGTTATTTTCAACTTGATAGATTGTCATTAACGGAATACACGGTACATCTCTGGTTGAAAGAATTGCTGAGCTTACACGTTAACTTCGTTAATTTGGAAAAATTCTGCTAGATAGACGTGTTGTCAGGAAGTAATTATAAAGTAATATTAGTAAAGAAATGAATTTTTTACTTACCTAGCCTTGGAGAGTAGCTCTATTCCTGGGCCAGAATTAGTAGTATCAGCAGTTGCTGCTTGAACCGCAGGTGTTCCAGCTGTCACGATTGATGCTTGACACGACAATTCGCAGGGAGAAGAAAGAAGGAATCACTCTATATCTTTTCTCCAAATTAATTATTTCTCTTATTAGAAGAGAAGTATAAGGTGAGAGTGAATTCAAGAAGCACGAGTAAAGTAAGAACAATGAAGAGGGTACGAAGAGATGTTCTGAAAATCTAACGTGACAATCATTGAATATTTTTTTACTATGCATCGAATTTGTATACTATTATTGTTCGTTTAACTTCCCTTTCAATAAAATAAATTTGCTTTTCTATTTTAAATCGTATCAAGAAAGCAATTAAATTCTTGAAAATACTAAAAGATAGCATGAAAATGAAGAGAGAAATGTGGTAATGCAAGTAAAAAAAGAAAAGCGAAACAGATTGAAAGGAAATGCACAGACTGGATGGAAGCTCCAAAAGATCAGTATAGGAGGCTGCCTCGTGGAAGAATCAGCGCCTTAAGCATGGGCACCCTCTTAGCGCTCTCCCCACTCCTCCGCTCCTGCGTGGCAAGTGTGCGTTCGAACAAATTTCGCAATTCCCAATACTTCTGAGTTTCTTGCCATGGTTTATGATTAATATACCTGATGATATATAAATTGATTAAATTATTAATTTTATTATATTAATAATTTAGTATTTTAATATTTAAATTTCAGCTTGCCGGATCAGCTTCATCGGTTAGCGAAACATTTATTTGCCCCTAATGTATTACTTCGTGAACACTATTCCTGGAAAATTTGAACTGGCGCTGTAGAACAATTTCCCATGGACAAGTTTGAAAAATACCATAACGAGCGCAATAAAAGGACTAGTCTAATTCTAAAAAATTGTACTAAATAGCGCCGGCAAGACTTTCGTTTTGAAATTCCTTTTACGCATTTATTTAATCCTACAGGTTTATCAGAACTCTAGCATGAATGTATAATTGTTAAAATCACTTTAACGAAGTTGTATAATGAAACCAGGAATAAAAGGATCACCAGGAGTAACGACTAATTCGTAAAATTGGTAAAACGTTTATTAACTATTTAAAAACGATGAAACAAGGTGAACATGAGATTGATAATTCAATAAGTAATATTATTAAATAGACTATAGAGATGCATAATAGGTGTTTTGTAATAGTTATTCTCTTTATACGTTCATCTCTGTTATATCGAGACAGATCTTTTTACTTGGTGAATTCTGGGCCTCAGTTTAACTTTTACACGTGGAACACGACACACAGCGTGTAATTATTGCATCGCATTAGTCTTTACTCGTATGCATCGCGTTCCCATGCGACTTCACACGAATTCATAACCGACTCGCTCGTTCTAATAGGGCAGCAGTAAGTCAGGATCCATCGCATGTTGTAAACTCGACGACTTATGCCAGCGCAAAGCTCCTTTTCGCTCCAACAGAAAAATCTCACTACGTGTTAAATAATAACTGAAGACGTTTATAACTCGCATAGCAAAGGCAACTGTGTTTACCGTTCATGAAATGTTGTGTTTATTTCTATTATCCGTTAGCTTCATTAATTTGGGAAACGTTAGATTGGCCGAAACTACTGCGCAGACCTTCGGTATAAATTATAATTCTATCTGTTACCATTATGTAGTTATATTACAATTAAATTGACAAACAATTGTTATAATAATAGTTGTATTTAACTCTTCTCTCTAAAAATCTATTGTATCTTTACCTTTAATTATCGACACCTCCATGTAAGGTAAGTACAGTCCGTTGTGAACAGCGCTGACTCGCGCTTTACTAACAACGATTCACGTTTATCCGACATTCAATTTCCCTCCCCTGTCTGACGCGCGTCGTTCATAAAAATCAACATAAAAAAAGTGTCTATGTCCGTCACGAGTTAGACAATCGTTTCATGAAAATTCTTATAAATACACTAACAGAGTCATACACTACGTCGTCATATGTCATTTGTACGTACATCGCGGAAGATTATTCATTAATATTAATTATTGGCAGCGAGTCGCGCGGATCGCGAACGGACTTGCAATATTTTAGCCGAGGCCTACATTCAAATTTTACTTTCTGCGTCTTTCAATGTCGTCTCGATACAGATATAGGTATTTACAGTAATATACCTACTGTTATAATAATTTAGTAGTGGTATTTAAATTACAATAGTGTCTCTATATAATGTTGCACGTAACCCATTACTGGCTTAGTCCTCTAGCTGTACAAAACATTATATATCGCTATCCTAGCTCTAGAGATTTGTCCTGTGAGGTTTGATAGATCGTGAGGTTACACGTCCGAATTACAATTAATCGTGACGATTGAACACTGCATACAGTGTGTACACGAGTCCTCACGACATACCTTCGTGCGGCGAATTAGTATTTTATTATCTCTCTGTGTTTTTCTCTTATTTCCACTTTCTTTTTGGTTCTCCCTTTACATTCGTCATTCGTTTCCTTCAATTCATCGAGACACATTCGTATGACCTCATCGCGCATATTACAGTGTAACGTTAGTAACTCATGTACTGGTCAGCTACATACATTCTCGCGATAAACTTTCGCTATCGTCACAGGAGACTCCGATAAAGTCATTCGCACTATGCGATTAAGTACATTAAAAAATATCGCTGCTACTTCACTCAAATGTAAACGACAAGCTATAAGGAGTCAGTGAAGCCAGAAATCTTTATCAAAAAGTGTTCGAAATTGATTTCCGTTATAATCATTTATTATACTGCCGCTCGCTCGATTAATAATCAGTGTCGTGACAATTGAGGTTTCCCTTTAACGAATTTGATTCGGCTCGATTGTAACAACAGTTATCTTCATCCGTGTTTTCCTTCTCCTCGTTCTCTACGTTATTTTTATTTTTTAAGTAGCGTTCAATCCTTTTATTCTTTTTCAATCCTTTTATTCTTATATTATTCTTCATGTTTTATTCATGACAACTCAGTAACATCTTACAGTCAATGGATAAAAGCAGTTATAAGTAGATAATCGAGTAAACTTTTTATCTCAGTCGTTCTCATTCCTCATGTCACTGCTATTTCGATACGTAAGAACAAACAGGATTCGACTAGGATGAGAGAAACCTAGAGAAATTGGAGAATCGAGGAGAGCTATTTTATCTCAATTGCGATAACCGCGCAATGCGATATGCATAGAGTCAAATGTTATGGATTAATAGAAGCGATAAGAGATACGCGACTCGATTGCTCGAAAAGTTTTCTCATAAACTCTAGCCGAATCACGTTTTTCCAGTACGTCGATGAGTATCGGTCATGTTTCTTATCGATACGTTTCATATTAAAGAAAATAATACAATCCGCCTCGGGATTCTCGCATGTTTTACTCATCTTAGCGAAACTTCTCTTCTGCGTAACGCTCTAATACACTTTTTGGAGTATAATTCCCGAATAGGATATTCACACAGCGTTATAATCTTTAACGACTGTAAGAGGGAGACTGAACATTACAGTTTTTTCATAGGATTTTTTTTTCATCTTTCTTAAATTCCTTGTGGCAAATTTAAGACTATACTCGAAGCGAAAAGCTTCGCGGGCGCCTTAACTAGGACATTGTGCTACTTAGGTGGGGAAAAGGCGTTAGAGTGTTACTTAATTGGTTTATTAATAATAATTAATCTTTACGCCTGGGAGGTAGGGTCCAAGCGTTATGATTGGGATGAGCATGGGGGGCAGGACGTCACAGTTGCTGATCCCTACTTGGTACCCAAATGTTCGGTCCTGACTGTTCGGTGATAACTTCCTTCACCTTAACATAAATATCTTCTGGTGTGTCTCCTTGCACTACGGCTGTAAGAAACAACAATAAACAAGATATAATACTGTATGGAATTATAAAGCTAATAAAAATATGCAAGTCTTATCTTACCGGTAAAATATTCTCCAAACTCTTGCTCCATTTTCAGAGCGCGTTCGTACGTCTTCTTCGCTTGCTCCTCCGTCATTCTCTTATTCATTTCCCTGCACAAAGGCATCAATCAATTATTATACACCTCTATACTGAATTTTCGAGTCACTGAAGTGGCCACAACGCGTAACACTTACATAACGGACTCGACAGATTTAGGTTTAATGAAGATCGCTATTGGGTAGAGTTGAGCGACTTGTAACCTCTTGATAGCATTTCCGCTCACATCAAGAATACAGTGCTTTCCCTAATTGATGCAAACAAATTAGATATGATCATTTCATATAATTGTGATATATAAATTAAAGTTCTAAGAAGTGCTACATACCTTTTCTGCAACCTCTCGAACAGACGCCACAGACGTCCCGTACAAATTATCATTGTACTGTCCAGCCTCGATAAAGAGATGATTTTGAATATCTCTTTCCATTTGCTCCCTCGACGCGACAAAGTGATAATCCCGTCCGTCCACTTCGTATTCTCTTTTACTTCTCGTCGTGTCTAGAAATATGAATGCCATTTGTACAAACTATTCGACAGCGACTATATTAATATGACATTAAAGATCACTCACGTGGCACGCAGCTGCCAAATTTGTCTGGGAACTCGGAGATGAGATCGTCATTAATGCGATCCTTAAGAGGACCCAAAATGATGACAGGACGTGTGTACTGAATGGTAAGTTGCTGCACCGCCTCGTAGGAAAGAACATTTTCTTCGCTGCCTGCAATAACAACTAGTTCGTTAAATACAAAATTTCAACGCAACAAATGCGCCTCTTGTAAATTTTCTCGTGGAAGAACAGGGCTTAAAAAATGTTAGAGATGTCAGTCTTCAAAACCAAAAAAAAAAAGAGAAAAAATATATTCACACGAGTAGCAAAAAATTTTCTAACAGTCTCATAGACCGCGACTCTCATAGCTTAGGATACATGATTGATGATCTATTGAAATACGTTTTTCATACGATATCAAATGTCACGTTTCAAATCTAAAATTGTTCGATATGTGCTCTACGATTTTTTTGTTAATTTTTAATAGACTTGATTAATATGACAATACTTATTAGATAGTCCATCTCAATGAATGATGTGCCAATTATACGAGCGCTCGTTACTGAGAGGGGAAGTGTTAGTGGCAAGACAAAAAAGCAAGCGAATCGCAGCTGGTCGACTGCGCTAAGCAACTTCAGATAAATTATTAACGATATTCTAAGAATGTTGCAGTTAACAATAGCCTATGCAATAACGTTGTAAGATACAAGGTGTAATATTAGTCTATGAATAATTCACTCCGCACACGTTGACTTACTAAGCTCCTCATTATTCTCATCACCGTCCTTTTCCAGATAAACTAAAGTCAGTTCCTCCATATAGGGCAGTTCAACGCGATATAAAATTTCTTTACTTCCTGTGGCGGAAGACAAATCTTAAATAAATAAAGGAGAGACGTTGTTTTGAGATTTGCATGATGACCTATGTTGACTATAATGAGAGGATGGATACAATGGGCAGCAATCGTTATAACAGCTAATGCATTAATGGCTTTGGCTAAATTTTGTTCATCGTGACATATTACATTTTCACATTGTTAAGCCACCGTACGATAGTGAAAATACTATGCACTTGCCCGATAATTGAAAATTATCAATTTAACAATTATCATAAAGTGTGATCCAAGAGTGCACAAAGCCATTCGACAGATGGTATACGACACAATGTGAAAGCATTTGAAAGATAGTGCCTCGTGATTGGGCAATACTAATCCATACGAATTTGTTAATTGGTGCAGGAGATGAGAGACGTGATTACCTTCAGTGTTAGTGTCGTCCTGGGTGTAGCACAGCATGAATGCTAGAACATAATAAGTTCATATTTCAGTATACATTGCGAAAAAGCAGCTGCATTAATACGCCAGGATTAATTAAGCGCTATCTCGAAGCAAAATCTTCTCTGTTTGACAAAATACGTTAATAAATTTGACATTGAGAACGCCGTTATGTTATGTTACTTTATTTCTCCATCGCGTCTACTATTATTCGTGCAGATAATATGACACCCATTCGTTATTAATTGCACAACTGCGAGAATGACGAATTTAAAATTTATACAAATAATACATCACGATTCTCCTTGAACTCACGCAACTTCCTTATTAACGTTCTTTTCTGTCTGTTTCGTATTACCGTAAAGTCAAATGAATCACCTTATGCTGAATCACCCTGTACATTACCAGTTACAAACGTAGGATGATAAATATTTGATATTCAATATTTTCCATGAGTGAATTATTCTATTTTCGTGGTAATTATTATCATCGATAATTAGAGAAATTGAACCGCGTGGAAGCTACAGTAACGAATGTGTATCTCATCAATGTTTATTCCCAGCATTTTTCAGATTTACTATAATTCATAATTGAAATATTCAACGAACCTATGCGTATAATGGTGGCTGGGTTATTACTGCAGATAGGGACAAGCTTTATACAGTATATTATATAATATCGAATGAATTTCACAAGCGAGTCAGATTATTAAATATACAGCGAATTTTACAACAGTGCACGAGGGTGATGCGGTGACCAAGCAGACGTGTAAAACGGATAAGGGGGCAAAATTTGTACATAAAATACTTACGCGTAGGATCGTTTTCATTCTCAGGTGTGGTGGGCGACCCTACACAAGCAGGCAAAACAAAACACATGTCACGTATCACATGGTAAACACAAAAGCTCATTCGGGAATTGGGCGATTCATACGAGGATATATATATATATAAATCTCACCATACGGATAACACCGCACGCAAAAGAGTGATATGTTCTGTACTAACACTCAAGTCAAAAATAATGAAAAGATATCAGATAAATAATAACAATTGAATTTTTTATAACATACTCTGAGACTTGTGACAGAGCTGTCGTGGATTAATTAAGCAGAACAATTTTTTTTATTGGGGGGTGGACTAACTTCTTTGTAATTCATTTAACAAGACTTTCGCGACTATTAGTAGATTACGAAAGACAAACGAAAACATTAGAACTTCAATTTTGTTACATAAAACAATGTAATATTATTTGTCTTTTTGATGTTGAACTGAAACGATACATCAGTGACAAAATGTGACGAACATGTAAACACATGGGTTTAAACATGCTCCGAACGTGCACGAACCACCCATGCCTGGACGGCTTGGTATACTCACGTTCCTGGTCTGAACCATCCTCGGACTTGTCATCTTTGCTCTTCATGAATGGGAACTTCCTGCTAAACGAGAAGTTCTTCTTTTTTCTGTCCAATGTCGATTGCTGCAATCGCACCAATGAGTACGTTAGAAAATCAGAATGCACACAATGCAGGTATAACGATTATTCCTAAAAGCTATATCTCTACCTTGTCCAATATAACGGGCATGTGTCCTTGGAACTTGACGGAACGATCTCTGGCACGTTGCTTCCGTTCCCAGCGTCTACGAGAAGGAATTATACCCAGGCCTTCCTCTTCTCCCTGAGGAGTGACTCTCCTGGCTTGCCACCATTCGTCGTCACTGGCGTTTGTCACATGAAGAATTTCGCCATAGCGAAAAGCCAAACCGCGACTTGGTAGTCCATCATCCTTATTAGGATCGTAGTCAAATAAAGCTCTGAAAGAGTGAAGGATTTTCATAAGCGAGTCGTTCAATGATATTTCGTTATTATTATTATTTGTACTATAGTTACCTAACGTAGAGGGATTTCTTCTGTGAGGTCCTCATGAGGGTGCTTGTCATCATATTCTGCTGAGAAATCTGTTGCTTAAGATCATGGATCTTCGCTTCGAACCTGTTATAATCTTCAGGTTTATACTGGACCACGATGGTCACTGTTTGGCCGGTACCCTGAGGAATAATAAAATATATAATTTATTGAGAGTATGCCTCGAACGCTTGGATTTCTCTCATAAGTTTTCTCTCCACCTTGCAGTGCGACCCACTTCCACTAGATTTTTATTTAATTTCCCATAATTTACCTTGAGGGCGGCTGCCGCCTCCTCATGGGTAGCGGTTCGCAAATTGATGCCATTGACACTGAGGATCTGATCGCCACGACGAAGTTCGCCACTGAGATCGGCTGGTCCACCGGCTAAGATGAACGAGATGAAGATACCTTCGCCATCTTCGCCGCCAACGATATTAAATCCTAAGCCGGATGATCCCTTGTTTAAGATGACAGTACGGACCTCTCTGTAAAAAACGCAAAAAAAATATTCACTGTTAAAATTTATATAAAAAATTCATCATAATCATTTGCTCTTTAGGGATATGATACTTCCATCAGAAATATGACATTTCAAAGTAATCCATATCGCCCGCACCTTCCTAGCTCTACGGATACACTTACGCTTAACTTTACGCTCTAGAGTGTAAAGGTTAGTCAGAGTAATATCCGCGTGACATTTCCCCATGTGTATACGAGTAAACAGGAAAATATGCATAGACCGTAATGCGATTCGATACTATACTCTAGCTTACACGTTACAACGGTTATTGGGTACATACTGTCATCCGTGAAATTGACCTAAAAGATATACTCTTAGCTCCTAAACCCATCGAGTTGGAATGTACATGAAGTATTTTACAAAGCGTGTCAAAAAGCGTGGTCAATATTTATTTACCCTTATACAAACACCGTCCAGAATCCATAAACCTTATTTCATGCCCAAAGACGCAACGGACAAGGGAACGACAGAATTAACATGGTAATTTGAGGTGTTCATTGAAATTCGAACGGTTCGTCGAGTCCTTCTGACTAAAGGACCCTCAGCAGTGTTCTGTATAATATGAGGATTCATGTTAAGGACAGGTTGCGGCAATACCTCTCAACCTACAAACCACCCCCTGTAAGCTCACCCTATTTTCGACCACTTGACAGTCCTATATACCAGCCTTTCTCTTCTGGTAACAACAGACCTCAAAATAGGCGTTGGATTAAGTGGACATGTTCCTACCGTGCAAGCATTGTTAAAGTTAAGACATTGACGACGATTATGAATATTCCCATGCGAATGTACGAAATAAGATTAAACTGACTCGGAATTTCTTAAATCGTAGTACTTGACAGTCGTTAGATATTTGCACGAGAGTTTATGGAAAACATAAGTTCAGGGTAAATTAATTGGCTGACCATCTCTGCACGCAGGCGTCTTATGTGAATTTATGAATGGAAAAGAATAGAGTAATACGCATGTCAAGTACGTTTGTCATTTCTCTCGCGCACAAGTTATTCACGGCACGCTTAATTATGCCAGAAGTCTGGCACGAGGTATAAGACTGGTAAGTACCCAACTGACTTTCGAAATGCGGAAGCAGCTCAGTGCTATGTTCAAGATGAGTAGAAAATCATTACTTCCGCCGCGAGGAGATACGAGAGTCACCATTTCTGCGCACATATACACTGTCAAGTATGCGTGATACGTTTCTACGTGCCAGAGAAAATCCCGCGAATTCTTAACTGAAATTCAAGTACTTTACGCACATTACGTAGCATCGCAATGGCGCTGCGTGCGAACCGAGTGACTGCGTGAGAAAATGTTCCACTTCGTGTAGACTTCAAAAAGTGTCTCAGGATAGATTCATAATCCATTAAGAAATTCCAAAGACCTTATTCAGTGCGTATCTTGAACACGATAGTCACTTGAACTGAGAATTACACGATTTTACTTCAATGAACGTAACACTTGATTTTCACTCGCGATCTACAGAGTCGTAATTGGGGCTGCGCGTCTACTATATACTCAGGATCGAGAACAATCCTTACGGAATTGTTTGTTTTGACTTGAGGTAGCAAAGTGGCTCTGAGCTAAAGTGGAGAAGGGTTTTCTGTTCCGTCTCGACGTCGAGGGCGTCACGACGGATTAAAGGCTGGAGGTGGCCGCGGCGTCGCCATGCGCGCCTCGCCTCGGCTCGCGGGCTATCATCAGATCAATAGAAATAAGCTGACTTGCACGTTGGCTCCCATGTGCCTGCATGAATTTCCCGCCAATAATGTCGAGCTCGCGATCGTAACCAGAGATTTGTCTTGTAAATTTGCCACGAAGAAGGGCTTCTACGTTGTTTGACAAGTCAACATCTAGGGGTTAAGCAGATTCTGTATACGAAAGAGAAAACATGTTTTTCTTTTTTCTTTTCATCTGAGTAGACAGGGTAGAATAAATCTTCCGAACAGAAGACTGCAACGGACAATTGAATTTTGTATGGTATATTTATTCGTGTATATGACAATGCACATTATGTTACATGACTATGTGCTTTATTATCGAGTCTGCGAGAGCTCTACTGTCGCACAGTGACAATGTTGAACAATAGTTCAAGCGATTTAAGCTCGTCCCGTCCCGTGAGTTCGCTATGAAGTATTAAATTAAACGGTAGTCACGCTCTTGTCTCTGCTGAGAGTTAATTGGTATAAAAATAGAAAACGGCTTGGGGCTGTTTCAAGTAATTTTTTTTCTCGAGGCAGAAGTGCTGTTTGTGGTTTAATAACCACGAAATTAGTCGGTGGGTACAGAGAGCAAGGGGCCAGGGCGTGGATAATAATTATGTGTGCCGACGTATGCAAAATACATCAGTCAGGTATGGAAGAGGTCCACCTTGCCACGCGTAACGACCATGAGAGTGAGTCTTTGTGGGACGGTAGGTACACCATAAGAAGGCCAATTTAATGTATAAAAGTGACTCTCACGGCTATCGCATGTAATAATAACTGTGTAAAGAGTTTATGATTAATTTCATAAGAGACAGGAATTTAGAAGGCAGATACAGAAGGCACTCTTTCGGTAACTATAAACCGATATACCACGTGCCTATCGATTATCGAAAATGAGAATTCGAAGTTGTTATGCGAAATCGAAGAAAGTCATCTGCGATAAAAAAAAAGTAAACCTGATTCCGTGAAATGTAAATCTATGCGAAATGTAAATTTGAACAGGAAATGGGTAATATCACATTGGAATTCACGCACAAGCTCATGATGCTTTCGAGCCACGTCTCTGCTTTACGATCAGCAGCACCTGCTCCATAAGAACAGATGTTGCTCCTTGTTACCAGGAGAATGTAGTTTTTTTTTCTTCGGTGAGATCGAATTTATTTTGACGTCAAATCCTATGTCTCTTATGGATACACCGATCGACCCGATTCTCAGGTAGCTGACGATATCGCGTTTGATAAAAACACAGAAAAGGATTTTACCGACGTAGTTATATTAGTCGTCTCCGAGAATCATTAGTGAATCTTAACAAATGCCATGTTCTGGCTATGAGACGTAACAAGGGTTTCATGCTAGTCTCGAAGCAGGAGAAAGGAGAACACTGTAAAGTGAAAGATCCTGATGCCTAACAAACCTATTGAAATTCTCGAAGGTCGTTTACAAAGAGAGATCTATATGATTGGTGTAGTATGGAGACCACCCTATATAAGATAGGATCACTATACTTGGCACTAACAGCCCACTGAGAGCAGCGCGATATGTGGATCATCTGATTTAATGTTACACTAGGCCATGTCGTATCTCATCTGCCGTTGACTACCCAGTCATCTAGTCTGAGAGATATGCTGATAGGCAGATAGTCGCATCAGCGAAAATAGAAAGGATCCATCCGTAAAAGGAAAGTGGAGACGTGCAGCCAAGAATTCTGAATTCTTAGGTCGAGTGTCATATGTATCTGAAAGATATGGGTCATTGGATGCAGTCCCACGCTGGTAAATCCGAAATGTTGAAATTGATTAAATTAGATAGAAAAAAATTGTGCAAATGTTATCTTGACGGCTGGATAATGAAATTGGAATTAAATTAATATTATAATAATATAATTGCAATTAAAAGTCTTCTTAACGTGTTATAGTTGGTTTGTATTTTTTTTTTCTTGATTTCTTTGTAGGAATTTTCTGCAGGAACATCGCATCACGCTTCATTGGAGGTACAGTAAGAGGGTTGAGAAGTACATACATATGGTCACGTATAAGAACGGTACATGTAACATCCGGCGGATTTGTCGAATCTACCGACAAAAAGGCTGCTGCCCCAATGAGCTGCGACCCTTGTTTTCCCGGTAACTAGCATTTCCGGCTCGACTAATCGTGGTCAATTCTACTTCACAAATGGCGCAGACTCGAACACCGATGGATAGGAACTTGTCATAGGCAAATGGCGACGTTGTTCGTCGACGAAAAGCTATCGGTAAGCATTATGCAGAGCTTACACGTCGCATAGGAATTTTGGTCTCCGTCAGATCGGCAAGAATCGAACGCGAGCTTCACATCGAAGTTTAGCGACTTTAACAGGATTACAAGAGCGAGCTCGAAACTTTCCAACGAAATATTCACGGAGACCATTTTCCAAGGTTGCCTTTCGCATTTGTTCTCTAACTTCGTCGACAGCCTCTATGCATAAGTGCACGAGGTGTTCGTATATGTGTCCGAGCCGAGACACGAAGAAAATCTCTGGCATAGTTTTCAAAGACCGAAACTTTTTCGACCTGCTACAAATCTAATCCACAATTTTCCTCATTCGGGATACTCCTCTCGTGGATATATATAGATATATGCCGTGGCAATTTTTTTATACCAATCTCGAGAAAACTTCTTGACAAATGGCTGAACGGCTAATAAATATTTAGTACCGTTGGATTTTCACACAATATGACAATGGCAGACTCTGAAATTCCGTAAGTGCCTACTTTTTCCCTCAGTAATTTTCTCCATTTTACTCAGCATGCAGATTGGTCCTGGCCAATGTCGCATCCGAAATCCTCCCGACAATTTAAACCATTTTCACCGTGAACGTGCCAGACTGTCTAATCTGCATTACGATTTAATTCCGTTCACGCGTTGTTCCCGTCAGACATTTTTGCTCCAAATTCACATCTTCACTGCTTGACTATACGCCGCATGTACCACATATCTATATGTATAGACACATGTACATTAAGAGAAATGGGCGTATGCCTCCTTGTGCCTTTTCTCACTATTTTTAACTGCACTCATCTGCCAGGAGTCACAGGAACTTCCTACGACGAAAATGACTGCAGTGAAAAAAATGACTACATTCAAGGCCTCCTCTCTACCATGTACGTTATACAGCCTCTCGAAATACAAGAAAAAGTAGACATATATGTCCTGATATCAGATTACTAGCGGAGGTCAGGATGATTCCAAGAGAATTTCTGGTTAGCTGAGCTCGTTGATGGGACCCGTAACGCCTCGAGTACATCCACCACCACAATCCCTATATCTGTTCCCAGAGAGGATACCTCTCTTGGGACTCCCGATTAGAGTTTACTAAACCGACTCAAGTTTCCGGCGTACGGTACATCCTACCTAACAAACCCAAACCATTATCTGTCCATGGCGGAATACAAGCAAACGAAATTAGAAAGCCTTAGGTCATGACGGTTGACATTATAGATGCCAAGGGAACGTATAGCTGAACAATGAATTTCGTCAATGAGAAAAGCTGCTTGATATTCTTTAAAGAAAGTCGAACAATGGGGACCATTCTATTTTATGTTATACGGTCACGGCCTGGTGTTGAAAAAGAACGTGTCACTGGATGCATTAAATGAAATTCATAAAATCAGTGTCAGGGTCGACATTGGATGAGATTAAAGGCCAAAATACCAAGCAGCCTTCGTATTTTACGCTTGAGGAAATTTGTCTCTCTTGCGGAGGCGTAGGTCAGCCCAGTTCATAGGATAAATAAGACCACCGGAAATTCCATGCCTGACCTGCATCAACCTATTTACTATTTCCATCAGGTTTTACGATGAGGTTTACTGCCCTGGTATTAAGGACAAGATGGGTTCTCGATCGGTACTTGAGATCTTTGTTGTATCTATGGGATGAATCTGCGTCTTAATACGGAAGGGATAATGGCGGCCAGAGAGAGTTCGCAATTGCCGCGTGGATTGTCTAGCGTGCTGATTAACGTTTTACGGTCGCGCTTGTAAAACCAGACGATAAATAACAGTAGAATTGGACAAAGTGCACGCTCTAATAGCTCGAACGTTAATGGCGGTACGCAACCACATGCGTTGGAATTTGTGTTACCTATGATACTCGCAACGCGCTTGTCACAATTACACTAACCATTCTAGGACTCGCTAAAGACTATCAATCCTCTTCTTTTTAATGGCTCTGACCTTATTGTAAATAGACACGTGTATTTATACATATATAGTGAACAATATCATTGCACCTCTACAGTATATTACTGACTCCAGTTCAATTTGGTTTTTACAGTTACGTTTTCATTCAACCAATCTAGACCCAGTGACCGCTTCAATTCCATTGCTGTGAAAGTAAATACAGGCTTTCTCGCCACAGGATTTCTAGGAGATCTTTTTATTTTTGGATATTCTATCATCAAAATTTTGTTACCCCATGACATTGTCTTATCGTCCCTATTTGGATACGTATGCAAGAATTTCTCGGTAAGCTGTGCGAGTCCGAAGAATCCCTATGGGGGTACGATATCTCTGAGATACCATTTAGGATAGTGCGAACAATTTTTGATGAAAAAATTTCGTTACAGATGATCATCCCTTAGAGCTGACAACCATCGGGAAGCCTCCTAAGGCATTTCCTGGATGAGGTGTCAGCTTTCCACAGATTGTGTGTGTACTTGACAAAGAAATATCCTCCGTTGCTAGTCATATAAGGCAAAGGCACGTAACATATATATACGTGCATAAACGCAACGGTGTTGGTGTGCACGTGGACCCACGTACGGTTAACCTACCTTCTAAAGAGCTTGTCCCTCAGCAGCCGGCGACCCAATGTGGCGAAGGGACGAAGAGGAAAAATCTGTTGCCTATTCCGAGTCATCTCGGCCTCCTTTTCCCTATACTCCCCTTCTGCACCCTTACGAGATTCTTTCTCTCTGTCCCTGCCCAACTCCTGTCACCTTGGACGCTCTTTTTTCTTTCTCACTCTTTCTTTATCTCTTTCACGTCTGCAGCTTCTCCCTTTTCTTCCCAAGATTCTCTATCCTCTCTCTGCTCGGTCTTGGCCGGTTCCTTCTGACTCTTATTCCCTCTCGTAACTTGCTCACCCCGAGACTCGTTCTGGCGCCCCTGGTTATTTTTAGCTTTTGAGTATCCAGCCTGTTTATGGGGTCAACATCTTGGGCACCGAGTAGCTGCGCTGTTAGGCAAATATTTGAGGATTCGTTTATGGAAGCACGTCATATCCCACTATCGTTAAAGGCACGGCACGCATTGAGCGAATGTCCGATCAGTAAATGTATGCACATATGTATGCACGTGAGAAACACTTATGCACCGCACAGCACTGCACTGCCGGATGATTGCGATGTAGAGATGCTTAACACTGGATATAATTCCGATGATGGAATTTGAATAGATGATAATTTCAATGCGTTAATGGAGTCTTTTATAAAAGGAGTCACTGGAAGTTCCGCGTAGATGAATTATTCCTAGAACACTTTGGCGTTGGGTTTCTTCTAAAATAGGAATGATTATGGTTTGTGTTTATATCCTCGTTGGGAACGTTAAGTTGAGAACTGGTTTGGTGAATCATTGGGTATTCGAGTAAATTTTACTTTTTTTTCCAAGTCGCCTCTAGTATCGATAGCTATTAATATCTCTGCGAATAGGATTCTATTATTACTGGCTAGTGTATGCATTTTTAGGTGGTAACACGTGTAAAATGAATTTTTCAATTTGGAAATCGGTCCTGCATTGGTGCGTTATGTCATTGACGGTGGTTTTGTTTCGTCATAAAAAATGATGAATTTGAGAAGGAATTTTTATTTCTTCATATCTGAGAACTCCGAAGTTCTAAACAGGAAAATAAATACCTTCGGTAAATAAACGCAAAATGATTTCCGCTACACTGTTTAAATTTCAAAGCAAAAAGAAGGTTTATTTTGCAATTTTCCTGTTTCAACTCAGGTGCAGGACTTTTGAATTGAAGAAAAGCGGTAGCCTTTCCGTTAACAGTAATCGTATGGACAATTCGTGTGTAATATTTGAAACCGATCGGACACGTAATGACGTGTCAGGACGTTTATAATCTACACAGGAAGGGACTAAAAATGGCCACACAGAAATTCTATAGATAGCCCTCGACGAGTTAAACTTCTAGGAAAATCCTGTCGACGAACGCGAAAAAAAAACTCTGGCGTATAAATTAAAAGCTCGAACGAACAAGCGCACATCCGGTGGCGCACAGCGAGACGGACGGCCACCAACGAATTGAACGAGCGAATTGGAAAACCAACGCGCCAACGCGTAAATCCTACGACACGCCGAACAAAATCAGAATTCACTGGAGTCTGGAATGTACAAGTTTCGAATAAAATGAATCCGTATCATGCATTTATTCAAGACAAGTATAACGTGTGACTTCAATTCGTTATTCAACGTTTGTATCCTAGAGTAGAGTAACTAATAGCCAATAACAAGGATACCATTACTATCGGTCTTCGAGCGATTTATTAAAAACGAAAGCTAATTTCTGAAGAATTAATTAGACGAATTTTAACGCACTTCGACTATCTTGCTGTATTTGATTACACTTGTTCCAGAACTTTTATTTAAAATCAGCGACAATAACTGGTTTGGAAATTCTTCGAATAATTGTCCGAATAAGAACATTTTCACATTTTAATTGTCAACGCAGAACAATGAGCAAATGACTATACTGCACTTAAAAAAAAGAGCCAGAAAACATGTTCACGATACGTTCGATGTTTTCAGAATGACAGATTCCTGTGTCTGTGCGAGTTTACAGCTTAGAACCTCCTTTGCTCTGCCTGCCTCCCTTCAAGAACTTACTATATCCTATGCGTCAGCTCAGCCGGCCGCTGATCTCTACCCACATTATTCGATGATGGTATGCTAACGAGCAATTATAATCATAGCTTTAACCGCGCTTCTTCACGTTTCAATCCTTTCATTCAATTTCTGTTCACACTTTAATATCTCTATCTATACATCCATCGTGGAATTGCAATTAAGTAATGTGACTTAAGACAGCCTTGGATGGATCAATGTAGTATGTTGACGTTAACATTCTTATTTTACTGGTTACGAGAATTTTCCCAGCGAATTGAAGAGAGTCATGTGATTAGTAAAAATCGTCAGAAGCATCGTTAGACACTTCATTTGGAACCCGTTACGCTGTATGAATTATGAGAGGAAAGAATGTGAGGACCTCGTGGGACAGAAATTTAATGAATAATTTTATTTTTAATGATTTCAAATATTATTCAAGCCAGAGCGAAAGTCATTTTAACAGTATTCAATCCCACACCAATCCGTATTTTAATTAATGTCGAATTTAATTTAAAAAAAATTAATTATTTGTAAAAAAATTATATCGAATGAACCTTCTGTCATATGATTCACCAACACGTTCATCGCAATAATCCTGTCAACATAATTTCCCTTAAGAATCAAAGAAACCAAAATTTAACTGATCGAACCTGTCCCCAACTCATTAGCATTCAATATCCCAAGCGTATCCGCTGTCTCACGTGAATACCATTCGCAATATATTACATATTACTGGCACAAGATCCGTGGGAATGGTTCGAAATCAGTGCGATCCATGGACACGATTCACATGACGCGACTGCGCGATTTCAGGCTAACGGCACAGCGGGACCATCTTGAATTCCCGCAAGAACGGATTCACACAGGAATGACAATAAAACCAAATATCCCATTGATCTTCGAAAGATACTCTATCAGCTCCAGCTTACGTGTCCCGGTGGACTGAGGAATCAGAGAAATATTGAAAGACGAGACTCTCCGTGACCCGCGGCACGATACGACCTCCACGAGACTGCAATCCACAGGCAATGTTAAGTATATAGGTACCATGGAAGTTGAAGTTACTACGAGCAGCCAGTGAGGCCCTGAGAAATACACTTTCTATCAGCAGACTTTAAACCATTGCCACGACTCTCACCGTCGTCAATGACACTCCAATAACACCTCGCTCTAACCACCAGGTTGACATCATGCGAAATCCTCACTAGGTGGGGAGATACCGTTGCGTACGTGTACCGTGAAATTGCTTGCCCCGATGTAGTGCACGGCCGAACGTTTCGATGGACGCCTACATGTCTCAGAACGAGGATAACCATACGCGATAATAGTTTTACGAGGATCGTAGGGTGTCGTTAGGTCATATTAAACTTTTCGTCAGTGCGAGATATATCACGTTAATTGACAGAATTAAATCGTGGCTCGTCCATTCACTATGTCGCAGTACGATATTTAACCTACCATATTGGTTATTCTCACTGTATCTTATACGAGTAATTTATGTAAGTTAAGAGCCTTACAGATGGCAGTGGATCACTGGTGATTTAACATTGAATTACACGGTGCGAATAATTCACTTCGGTTGACGTAAAAATTTCCTTCTTTTTTCGTAATCGAATAACGTATTACGGAAAACAGGACTGTACATCGCGATAGGCTAACGGTAAGCATGAGACTGGCATGCGTCACTAGCAAACCGGCAAGCACTAACGTACTTTGCTGGAAGCAAGCGTGCAGGCCTGGGGTAAGGGCGCACCCTCGACCATAGCTGGGGATTCATTTTGCTATTGTGAACCCTCCTGTTCAGTGTGCTCCCCTACCCTTAGTCTTGTCGGCAGCCATACCTCCGTGATCCCCTCGTGACGCGTGGTCATGCAGCTAGACACATACAGAAAATATTCCACTACTTTTCAGACGGTTTCTTTTTTGGTTTTTTAGTTTTATACCGATGAAAGAAGATTCTTGTATTCTTTTGAGAGAGATGCTGAACTCCGGTACCTTAGACTAATGTGGCTTTAGAAGACGGATTTAATTTTATAGCAAAAGGTCACGAGGTACTGCAACCGTTATGAATTCCGGTCTTGGTTATGGCCGCCTTTGAAGTGTTGTATACTAGTATGCATTTCAATGCATCTATTGTTTCTTCGTTAACGTACGTGGAGTCAGCGAGAAGAGGAAAAACTATTGATGTATTCATAATTCCTTTTGTACAATCTTATAAATATTTTTGTAGTTAGCTCAACTGTACTCACGTAGAAACATGATCCAAGGATATACGTTATACGTCAGTTACGGAAATCGACCCAAAATTCCGACGTTAACTTTAACATAGGCGACGGGTCGTATTCGCGGTTGCATATATGACTATGCGCATTCCTTACTCTACACCGATTATGGTATGTATCGTCTCGATATGGTATCCTCCTGCAGCGACGTGTACATTTATATGTACATCCAGGGGCGTAAATATCTGCAGATCAAATTTCGACCTTTCGAAGCCTTGGATATTTTTATTCTCTACGCCATTGTCTATTGGGTCCCTTATACCCGAACCCCGTTGAGTTAGCTTCACTATAGGTATCACTTGGTTACCGTAGCGTGCAAAAAATAATCAGACTAAAAATGTTACCGGCTAGAATACGTAAAAGTACCGTTTTGCTTGAGTACTCCACGTGTCGTAAATGAATTTTCACTGACAGAATCAACGCGAGTAAGAAAGGACAGTCGAGAGCAAAAAATATCTGCCAAAAAACACTTACGTGTAAAAAACTACGCCAAGTACAGGAGTGCTGTGAACTCCTCTAACAAAAAGTA
>JARQSV010000196.1:2115-13332 GCA_030142285.1 Calameuta idolon | reverse complement strand
AGCTCGCAATAACACAATAGGGAATTTGAACGGGACGGTAAGGAAGGGAGTCGGGAGTGGAGGGATATGCAATGGATGAGGGGGGAAGAAGGGACAGGAAGGGCTTACCGACACTAGATACACGAAAAAAACACTTGGGCGCCAAGTACGATAACAGTGTAGCACCGTCGAGTGGCTTCGGAAGGTCCTCGAATATTTAATCGAACTCGAAATGGCATGGCTAGCGGGAGAAGAGGTGAGGGGTCTCAGAGAAGAAGGTTCCCGAACGCAAAATTACTACTTTACCAATTATAGTCAAACCTGTTTTCGTGAGGTAGTTAGGGATCGCATAAAAGAAACCGCACAAAAAAAAATATTCAGAAATTTCATAAATACTTATATTATAATTTTGTACAACATATTAGAGACAATTTTTTTTATGCGCTGGAGAGGGACCGCATGAAAAAAGTCGCACTTAGAAAATATGTCGAAGATTTATGAAATAGTGAGAAAGTGCTTTCAAACAAAATAAATAATTAAATTACACACGAAAACATTTTATAAAATGTAATTTCTCATTTTACACATGGAGAAATTTTCAAAATGCACATAATTCACTGCTGCTCGTCGTAGTTCCAATTGCGCATCTTGTGATAAACTGGTTCAAAATCACTTTTGTCATTTGAAGATATCTTCAATTTCAACTATTGAAATGCAGAATAGACAAATAGTTCCATCGGTTAGTGAATTATTTCGATATAATATTATTTAGATCATGATACAAATAGACGAGGTATAGCCACTAGCCGTCCTGCGCATTTGGACGGTGACGTCCGTTGTGATTTTCATCAAATCGTATTTGAATTAAATTTCTCATTCTCTAACTCTTGCAAGACTCTAGCTATTAAAATAAATAGTTTTTCACAATTTTAAAAACGTTCAAGGATGAAAATACTTCTTTTTTCGATTACAAAATTTCTTCTATGAGGTAAAGATAGTCAGCATGCTTTCTCATAGAGGAAACAATATGCTAACTTTACTTGCATCTATTTTATCTTGGTTGTCATATCAATTTCTTATCCAATACAGAATGGGTGAACTAGAAAGGAGTGTTTAAGCTTTTGGAATCGAAATACGTAAGGATAATAAATAATCAAATTGGTGCCCTAAGAAATCCTAAACCCTACCAGAAAAATAAACAACCCACGGATGAAGAAATGAATCTAAATTAAAAGCAGTTTGAGAAATTAAATGCAAATTAAGATGTAGCGTGAATGTCAATTATGCGTGCGATTCCTAAATTCTAAATGACGTATGAACGTATTTTGTTGGTCGAGTGATAACAAAAAATAGAGTGCCGTGGTTATAGGCAGTCGGTACCCGTGAAAAGGGCCCGCACTTACCATCCTCTTTCGCCACTACTATCCGACTTGAGCGGCCCATCACCACTGTGTGGTGCCACTATTTCACTGAACCTATGAATTACAATAACACCGTACACAATCACATAATATATATCGAGTGCGGCTGATTGCTTGATTGCCTGTACGCTTGTTCGGTGTTTGATTAGTGATCTGATTAATTCCTTCGCTTAAAATAAATAATCTCTCCACAGTGTACAAATAACATGATTTTGGCGGAATCACCGGTGATACGTGAAAAAAAAAGTTTTTTGCAATTATGATTATGAATTGAAATTGAACTGAAGTATTCGTTAATTGTGTGCTATTAAGGCTTTTATTACGTGCATAATACAAATTGAGTACAAAATATATTTGCAACTTCGAATTTTCTATTCTTGATTTTTTATTTGCTAAGTATTTCTGTGTCGTAATTTATTCATTTAAGATACCTGCAAATATCAGGACCAAATTCTGGAATATCGAGCCATTCGTAGGAAAATGCAACTGTTTGAAAAATTTGACTTTCAAAGAGTATCGTGAAGACAGTCTCGGGAAGATTCATCGAAAATTTGACCAAGAAAATCGGAAAGAGTATCGGTAAGATGTCTCCGAAAGATTTTTCGAAATTATCGACACGAATCTAGAAAAGAGTCTCGGAGAGACAGTCTCTGTTGTATATGGTCACAGCTGGGGTATTTTTAACTTCTTTGAAACTCAGATAAAACATGAAACAATTCTTTTATTTTCAACAATCAATCAGCACGTCTCGTGCGGCCATCTTGATTCTGACTATAGACAAAATAGTGCGCAACTGCGCGGAAAGAAATAAACTCAAACTCTCAGAACTCAAAACTCCCTAGACTCATTCTCAACAGTCTTGCATCGGATCCTATGCGCGACTCTTTTTCTAACTCGCGATAACAACTTCCGAAACTCTTTCCGAGATTCTTTCCGAGACTGTTTTTTTTCCGCGCGGGATATTACAGTTGATTTATTTTTTGTTACCATAATGTCGATGATAAGTTTTTGCGATAACGGTCGTTCGATCAGCTGCTTGCAAACGTCAAGATAGCCAGATGTACACGATCGAAGCCTTTTTTTGGAATTTCAAACTCCTTTCGGTATTATCTATTTCAAAAAAATTCTATTCCAATTTATTGCAAAGCTGGATCCCTGCATATATTTTATCTTCTGTTACATTTACATTAATGACACATTCAGGCCAGATCGCTTTCCAGTAGGAATTTAAAGTGTGTTGTTTGATTTGAGCAATTGCTGCAGTAACGTGGTTTATGCAGTCTAAACTCGAAAACCTTTTCCAAACTTCAGTTAGGCGTATTCCAACGTTTTATAGTTTTTCAAAATGTAGCTGTAAGTTAATTTCACATAATGTTTTTTAAAAGTTGTGACTATATCCGGATCGAATGTTTATACAAGCCTAGTCGTATTGGGTGGTAAAAACACTACTTGTATGTACATTAGAATGTTTTAAACAAGGATGGCCGGGTGTATTGTCAATAATTAGCAACACTTTAAAAGGAAGACCCATCTCTGTCATATATCTTTCAACTTCTGGTACGAAGCAATCGTTGAACAATGTTGTAAAAACAGCTTATGTGACCCATGCTTTTTTATTGGCCATGAAATCTACTGGAAGTTCAGCTAAATTCATGCCTTTTAGCGCACGTGGGTGCAAAGCTTCATTTATAATAAGTGGTTTTAACATTCTTGCACCCTATGCCTTACTGCAAAGAAACAATGTGATTCGATCTTTTGCAGCCTTAAAACCACTTGAAGTTTTTACAGACTTGGCAATGAACGTTTGGTTGGGCATCTTTTTCCAAAATAACCCAGTTTTATTTGCATTAAATACTTTATCTGGGCGATATTCACGATCATCAATGATTTTTGCTAGTACTTTACAATGATTCTTAGCAACTGTTTCATCGGCAGACGCAGTCTCGTCTTGTATCTTCACATTGTGAAGTGTGTGTCGTCGTAAAAATCCAGTTAACCGGCCAGTGCTCGCAGAAAGTTTCAGGTTTTCAAATCAGGATAAGGAACTAGATGGTTCTAAATCATTCAGCTGATTGAAATACTCTTTAGCTTTTTCTTTAATTAAATTTTCGTGAATGGGGATTCGTTTTTTAGTTGAATCTCTAATCCAAAACATGAGG
Organism: Calameuta idolon; assembly: GCA_030142285.1. Classification (NCBI taxonomy): domain Eukaryota; kingdom Metazoa; phylum Arthropoda; class Insecta; order Hymenoptera; family Cephidae; genus Calameuta; species Calameuta idolon. Next base: position 9,773 of record JARQSV010000196.1, on the reverse strand, counting down.
GCCTTTTCAGTTTCCTCTATTACAATACTTCTTTAATATGATGCTCTTTTACTGCTTTCGTTTGTTGCACAATTAATACATTCATTTATTTTACTCGCACATTTTCGTATCATAGCATCAGCTTTGAATCCTTCACCATCTGCTAGTCTATTTAATATTGCAATTTTAGTTTTTAATGCAATTGTCTTTCTTTTCACTTTGTTTTGGCTACAATCATTCATTTTGAGGGAGCAATCTCGAAGTATCAAAAGCGAGAAAACGCTCACTAGCATCCGTCGCCAACGGGTGGTCCTTATCACCATACCGAGAATTGCCTCGGACATAAAGGAGCTAGGAACCTTAGGTTCCCATGCCATAGTAGTTCTGAGAATTGCAAGGAACGTTGCCTTATTCGCGCATACGTTAAGAAACAAAAATGCTTATGCAGCAACTCCGATGGCACCAGCGTCGAGAGGCGACGAGATGTCGACAGTCTGGTCAGAACCAGTCGAGAAGACAGTCATCATTGGAAAGAATCGAGTGTTCATCTTTAGAAAAGAGCAAGTGCTCATCATTATAAAAGAGCAAGTGCTCGTCATTAGAGTATCGTGAATTGTACCGTGTTCCGCAACAACCTGGAAAGGCGGCAAGAGCCTGCCGTTTGTTCTGTAGTAAAGTTGTACCGTGGATATACATCCGTCGTACTGATCAATTGTGTTTCGCTGTGCCGTAACACACAATAAACACTATCATTATTATTTCACTCTTCACCCCAGAGTGTTTACTTTGAATAGCACCTTACCCACAACAGCTTTAATAAAAGTTATGTTGGCATGTATAGCGGAAACGGCACAATAACGGAACTTATCAAAGTGACGGCCGAACTGAAATGCAAAAAGTGATTCTATCTGACAGAAGGGACGGTTTGCTCCCAACCCGAAACGGTTTGCGTGATTACGAGAGTAGAAGTACCTTTATAAATTATGGTCAAATGGGACGGTTTGTCCACTTGCCCGAGACGGTTTGCTCGTTGCTTTACTAAAGGTAAGCTAACTAGCTCAAGTGATAGAATGCCCGAATTGTGAAACGTTGCTGTTTATATACCCGTCAACGGTGGGCCAGGGGGCCCGAGAGGTGCGGAAGAAGTGGGCGTCGCGATGGCTGCGAATTGTTATTACTTGATGTTTAAGTTATTCGGATTAGCGGGATCTTATTAGTACCTTGATGCGAATATCCTCAGATGTATTGGTCACAATACATGGAATTTATGCTCCTAATATAGTCTCTATGATTACACGATTCATCTCAAAAAGACTAAAGCTTTTGAAGTACTCTCTACCCTGACAACTGCCCATGCATCGTCATTATATTTTTCTGTACGACCCGAGTCATATCGTTCCATTGTTTGCAAAAGATATACAATAGTATGAAAATCAGAGCAAAACGACAAAAAGAATAGCATTGCTTCAATAGAAAATATTTCAAAAGAATACGAATAGAATACGAGAACAATCACGAAAAGACGGATGTAATGATCACGGCTTTCTAAAGCTAAAATGATCGGTGCTAATTAACAGAACACGAGAAAACTCTTGTTGCTTTTCATTGACATTGTCAGGGGCTCTTACAGGCGACTTTCGCTGTAAGCCATCTTGTGATGTAATATTCCTTTTTTCTTTATATTGGCCTACCAAGCTCTTACCATTAGCAGATAACCATGCCAACCACAATTCACATCATTCGAAGCGGCATCACATGAAGGTTAAGAAGAATATATAGTATGCTTGGATACGAGAGATATTATGATCGCTTGGTAAAAAAAGTTCGTAGAAATCACTAGTCGAATTCGTTAAATTCAAATAGACGGTATTACTCACGCACGCCGTGACAATACAGGATGTCTCACCGAAAGTGTACACCCCGATTATTTCAATTAATATTGAAGATACGGAAAAAAGTTTCAGATAAAAGTTGTATAGTTTCAAGGGGTTCGATTTCTGATTCAAATGGTTTTTTTAAATATTCATTTGATTTCGAGATATAGCACGTTATATGTTTTTTTTATTAAACGGAACATCATTTTCTGTTGGTGTAAGAAAATGTAGCTCGTTTTTTTTCTTAAAATTTTAAGAGCTTGCGGACTAAAATCCATCTTGCTATTTTCAGGTTATTGAGAAGTGAATTTATTGGACACTTTTTGGTTGCGAAATTAAGCGCGTGAATTCTAAATGCTCTAGCGGTGCTGCAACCGAAGATTTTTCAATAAATTCACTTTTCAATAACTTGAAAATAGCTGGTTGGATTTTAGTCTACAAGGTCTTTGAATATTAAGGGGGGGGGGGGGGGGGGATGAGCTACATTTTCTTATATCAACAGAAAATGATGTTCCATTTAAAAAAAATATGTAACATGCTGTATCTCGAAACAAAAATCATGTGGCATGTTCATGAGATTTATACAAAATCAATACAGAAAAATTAGTACACCAAGTAGTAAAATCACAATGAATTAGAACATGAAATAGCACATAATATATAACAATTCAGTCCCTGTCACGTGTGAGGCGCGAAGGAGACATAACACCGTGGGGTTACTCGTACGCCCTCCCGTCTTCATCCTCTATGGACTCGGTACCTCGATTGGACTCAGAATATTTAAATAAACACTTGATAGCAGAATCGAAAGGTTTTATTTAACCAATATCATTCGCTCGCTAACTTTCTCTGTCTCACTCTCATTCTTACGAACAACGAAGCCGGTCAACTCGGAGTCAAACGCTCAGACAGGCAGGTTCTAGCGCTTACATGAGACGAAGATTGTAGAAGAGTTCGGTAATGGAAAAGGAGATTAATCATAATTCATATCATCAAAGTGCAAAATCGAAAAAATTCAATAATACAAAATTCTTAACGGCACTATTGTCCTTTAATCTAAATAGGCGGAAAGATATTCGCTCGATAATGAAAAAGGAAATTAGCTACAGGCAAAACAGACAGTTTGGCCGTGCACGTATCCTATAATTTTCAATATATATAGCCGTTTATTTCCCTTGCGGGATACAGCACGGACTCCCGTTCCATTTACACCAAAGATTCTCTTAAATCTACTGTACAAAAAGTTTTCCTATTTACATTTTCATGACCCTGTATCTAATGCGCAACTCATGCCTTCACTTGCCAAAAGAGAAAAAAGAAATTTTGAAAGAAAAAATTCTTTTGCTTCACTCTCTCCTTCATCCGTCCATCTCTCATCCTTTCGATTTCCTTTTCCGCCGCTCTGTTTCACTTCACACCTTCTCACTAGCCCTTCCCTTACCCCTCTCTCCCTCATACTCTCAAACAATTTCCCTCTGTCCATCGAGTCAAACGCCGCCCTGAAATCCACAAACAGTAACATTAAAAGTCCAGTTTCTCTCCTCGTCCCCTTCCACACAGCCATTCAAAATTCCCCAATCTGTTTTATTTACAAATTTACTTAGTTTTTTCTCCCCTAATTATTAATAATTCTGTCCTTCGATACCCTTTCTGTCGCAATCTCTTTCGCGCTTACCTCATACACAAAACCTCCTTCCCCTCTCGTTCTAGCATTAAAATCTCCCCCTATTATCACTCTGCACTCGTCTCCTCTTCTTTCCACTCACTTTTCCATTAACTCTAGTTTTCTGTCTAAGTCTTTATTTACGTAGATCCCAATTATTCACCACCACTCCTTCCCTAACTTTACTTCTCTTTCCCTCCAACCCTGCTCTCCACACTCCCCAATTCATCCCAATTTTATCCCTTCCCTTACCTCTATCACCTCCCTTTGCTCTGCCTCTTCCTTTACTCATTTCGGCATCCTGTACCTCCCACTTAAACCCTTTCTTGTATTTCTCCCTTACTTCTTCCCAGCCTTTCTTATTAATCCAAGTTTCTACCATTACTACTACATCCCACGATCTTAACCCTGTCCAGAAGTCCTCATCCTTCCTTTTCACTTCCGCTACATTCCAGAATCCCACCTTACGCACTTCCTTTTTCTTTTCCCTTCCTTTACTCTTCGTTGCCCCCCCCCCCTTTCTCCCCTTCTCCTTTTCCTTCACTACTCGTTTCCCGCTTTCCCCGCCCAGTCCTCTCCCACCTCGTCCTATATCCTCACCTCCCCATTTACCCACATTTTCATATAACCTACTCGCGCCCAGTTTTCCTGTGCCTTTTTTTCTGTGCTTCTCTTTCTATTTTCCACCTTACTTTCCTTTCCTCTGCCATCAGGTCATCTTCTATCCTTTCTACCTTTCTTCTTTCTTTCTTTCTTCAGCCTACTCTTTTCTCTTATTACCTCCTTTTTCTTTTCCAACCATTCTAGCTCCACCCATACTACTCCCCTACCTTCCTTAACCAGTCCTCCTACTCTTCTTATCTTCCTTCGACCTCCTGCAACTCCTATTTTCTCCCAAATCCTATCCACCTCATTTAAGTATTCTTCCCCTTCACCCACTTTTACCTCTTTTATTACTACATTGTTCTTTCTTATTTCCCGTTGTCTCCAACCCATTCTCACCTCCAGTTCTCTCTTTCTTCCTCTAGTTCTTTTCTTCTTCCCTCTAGCTCTACTCTCTCCTCTCCAGTTATCTCTTTTCTCTCCCTTTTCTCCTTTTCTAGTCTTTCTTTTTCTAAGCCTTCCACTTTCTTCTCTACATCCTGTATCCTTTGTTTCATCTCTGCCCTTTCTTCTTCGCACTGATTCTTTATCTCCTCTCTTTCCCTTTTTCCTTCGCTCGCTAACTCATCTACCCTCCCTCTTACTGTTTCACACTCCGATCTCATTATTTCTTCCAACCTTCTCATCACTTTTTCCATTTCTTTAGTTCCTATCTCCTTAGTCGGCGATCTTACCACTTTCCTGCCTCTTTTAAAGACCTCCGCCTCTTCCAACTCCCTCTTCTGCCTTCCTTCTCCCTCTACTTCCCTTTCTTTCCTTTTTCCCTTACTTGCTGTCCTACCTATCCGTACTCTGTCGAAAACTGCATTCTTTCTCAGATCGTTACCTTCCTCACCCATAGCCGTTTCCTTCCTTGCCTGTTCCCGTTACTCCCTCCCTTTCCGACCCACGCTGTTCTGACTAGCTACTCTCTGCACTCCTATCTATCTTACCTACCTCCCTTGTTTCCTTCCTTACCATCTGACTCTACTTGCTTGTTCTTCTTCCTCGTTACCTGCTTCTCTCGTTCCACCGTCCCTCTGTCCTCCTAACCTCACTCTCTGAAAACACTCTTTCTGTACCCCTTTGACTCCCCCACTTCACCCTACTTAATTCTTCTTTTTTTTTCACTTTATTCCCTACCTTTTCCTGAATCTATACACTATTTTCTCTGTCCCTTCATCCGAATTCTACCAAACACCGTTAACGTTTTGCAAACTGTTCACTAAACCGATCTCCCTCCACGTCGCCGGAAACGAAAGTCTCCTATAATTTTCAATAAAAAAGCAGAAGATATTAAAGAAACGAAAGATCTCACCAAAATAAAAGAAAGCCATAAGCTCAATAAAGCAGCGTAATAGAGCCGCAAAGGCAGCAGAAATACAGTAGGATTCGTATCACGCAAAGCGGTACGCTTGACGGAGATGACCGGGCTCTCCCGAGCGTCGAGGCGCAGCGGCGGAATGGCCTGGCCTACGCGAATTCTGGGCCTGGTGGGTTGAGGTTCTTTTAGCGGCTTTCCGGCCGAATGGATAAGGCAAACGGCATATCTCTGACGGCCGTATCGGCAGCGGATAGGCCCAAATGACAATCGCAGCCGGCTGACGAAAACGATGGAGTCCTCTCCCGGGTGCTCCAGGGCTTCTTAGACCTGACGGCAGCATCAGGATCCGGATCCCGGCGACATCCAGGTCGGCTGAAACGGCGGGCACATCTCGGTCGATATAAGCGTCGTGCTGGTCCCTCCATGATCATCCTTTCCAAAAAACTCCAAAGATTGGCAGCAATATGGAATCGTAATCGCAAAAATCCTCAAAACTCCAAAATAGTGGCGTTCTGGCCTCCCGTTTAGACCCTTAAGTCGTCGTAGAGAAACTCCAGAGTCTAGATAAAATATAGCGTAACAGAAAAAAAAGATAGGGCAGCATAAGCGAAAGAATAGGAAATGCTAAAGAATGATAACAGAGGTTCACAAACGGAAACCTTGACAGTAATTTTTAGGTGGAATCTCGTTAGTGGATTGTTGTGAGAAGCTTGGTCTGAAAGAGAGCTCTAATTTTATTGTTTTGTGGCTCGATTCGGGAGAATCACGTCACAGTAATGACTTATGTACTTGGTATTAATAATATGAATTCAATGCTTTTTTTTAGAGAAATTGACAGCCCTCCTATACTTGGCATAGTTTTTTACACATAATTATTTTTTGAGGGTTAAGATATTACGCGAGCTGCAATGCGTATCTAATAATTTGTCTAATGTGATGAAAAGTAGCATTAAACAGACCAAATAATCCACCGTTTTCAATGGTTTAGGCAACGGCACTTTTAAAGAAGACTGAGGGGGTTGTTACGTTGACGGTCTGCAATCCTAACCAAAGCAAAGTTGCGAAAGAAGAGGAAGAAAAAGCCAAAGGAATTAATGCTGATGGAGTTACCAGCGGGGACCAAATTAACTCGAGTAAGTACTTGTTTATATGTCTAATTATTAAATGAAGTATACAGAGTGTTCACAATATGACGAACGTGAATAGCATGATTGAATTCTAGGTGAAAATTTGAAAAATACATTTCTTTATATAATCAGTTTTATAAGTAAAAATCTGAAGGTAGTATTATAAGAGACTCGGTCGAATCTGGCGCGCCGTCGTACAGTAAGTACAGGCAACCCGCCGTACAGGGGACGGCCCGCCGAGATTCTTTACTGGAAGCATCTCTTGTACCTGCATTTCGACTAAAATATCTTATGAACAGCTATGCGTGAGAAAAAGTTATTGATACATTCACTACAGGAATCGAGGGCTCTAAATTGATTGCCAGAAAATCAATGAGATTAACGTACCAGATCAGGGCGTATTGAGATAGCGAGCGAGATGATTTTATTTCAGCTTCGCCGTCGTCGTCGTCGCATGTTCTTCGCATGTTCTTTTTTTTCACACGATAGATCGCGCTGGCTGCTTTGCATTCTTTACCTATTTGTACTGTAGATGGTGTTGGTAATTTACGAATACACAACACAATCAAATACATTCTGTACGTCAAGCTACCGTTTACACCGAATTTTCAGTTAACATTAAGATGCTTTTACAGTGGTGTAGAACTTTCAAGTCTTTAGCCCGCACGAATAGTATAACAAAAATTCATGTGCAGCGCACGTTTGAGGGTGTACGTATATGTGTGGTCGACAAAGCTCCTCGTATTTCAAGTCACAGTTTTTAGAGATATAAGACGTCCAGATGTTCCTGTCCGTAATTTCCTGTATCTAGGTGTCGGGCGCGGAAATCCAGGGTGTACAGATGCTCCACTCCTTAGTTTCCTATATCCAGGTGACAGATATGGAAGCTGGAAGGTGTCCAGGTGTTCCGCTTCGTTTTCTGAACCTAGGTGTTGGACGTAGAAGTCCAGGGTGTTCAGATGTTCCGCTCTGTAGTTTCCTATATCCAGGTGACAGATATGGAAGCTGGAAGGTGTCCAGGTGTTCCGCTTCGTTTTCTGAACCTAGGT
>JARQSV010000189.1:108308-118549 GCA_030142285.1 Calameuta idolon | reverse complement strand
ATATGAAAATTTGCTTGGTTATTTAAAATTTCAATAAAAAAAAAAATATGTTTCTGTTTTACATGTGTCCGTTACATAGTAGCAACAGAGCAATTAGGGAAACATAAGGACCATCTAAGCAGCAATTTTTTTAGATATTAAAAATATAAATTTTTATTTTCCCCAGCTAACTTCCCGACGGTCAAAATGAAGTTCCTAAAATTATCCGATAGATAACAAAACATGTATTACCCTACGAGATGCCAAATCTGTTTTACCATACCAACAGTAGGTATACGTACATATGGTAATCCCTGTAAAAGAAAATTAACAAAATAAAAAATTTTATCAACAAGATGGAAATTTCAATACTATTAATATTTATATGATTTCCTGAAAATATTATTCCAACCCATAGCTAATTAATTTTCATCTACTTGCTTACCAGGAAAACCGCCATGTACGAATGAATCCCCATTACTAGCAGGGTAGTTTCTGCAGTGATTGCATCTATATAATGTAATCGTTACCAGTAAAGTGCTGCCCTCATTCTCTAAATAATTCATACAGTAGCCATAATAGATCTTTAACTCTTCCACAGATCGTACATTGTAGCTCGCACGTGAAGCCTATAAATAATAAAACATTTGTACGTGCGCATCATCAGAATAAGTTTATCATATGGATGAAGAAATTAATTAACACCATGAAATCGAGATAAAAATTCATAAAAAAAAAGAAAAAAAAAACCAAGAACGGCTCTTTCCGTAACGAATAGCAATTTAATTGGCCAAAGCAGAGATGCATTCCGTTTGAAAAATAATTCCATTTAATTAACGTCAATCCTTTCCCCCACCCCGCCCATAAAACGTATCCATTTTCAAAAGTTTTTTTTTTTTTACACCGCAGCATCACAGTGGCGGCAGTGGCAGCTATAGACGATGGATACACGATTTCTCTGGAGCATCGGACGTCCGATAAATAACAATAATCAGTTCGTCACAGGAATAGAACAACAGCGGCAACCATAATCTCCAGTGCTGGTCAGGCCCCCTTCAGACCCATAATTCCAGGACGGTTACGGGGGCTCCCGCGCTTTATTTCGTAATGAATATAATTATTGAGTGGGTTAGGATAGGGCCCAGCTAGAGGTGGGAGATACATAATGACCGAGGGGGCAACGGTTGGGCCCCTCGCGCCAATAAGATGAGTTTGAATTTCGTTTCTCGGGCCCCGAGCGAACGGTAGAAAATTGGTACGACTGGGCCCGTCGATATTTATTCGTGCTCCGCGTACATAACGAATATCCAGGCATCGATCTTCACTACCAATTTCATTGGAGCATCCGTCAAATATTTTGGGACTTACTCGACCTGCCTTTTATTAAACTGTCCTGACTGTTGCATGGATTGCAATTTTTTTTTATTAAACTGCCCAGACTGTTGTATCGATTACAAGTTTTTTTTTAACTGCCAAGAATGTTGTATCGATTACATTTTTTTTTTTTATAAATTGCCCAGACTGTTTCATCAATTACAATTTTTATTCCAATATCCGACTCGTGTTTCGCAAAGGAGACGTCGGACTCGGATCGTTTAGGGTTGGTAGATCCTGTACAAAAACAATGAAATCATTTATAGCTAATAAATATCGAAGACATGCTTTTTTCGGTAGTAGAAGTTAACGACTTTATAGGATACCGGTGCGGCGATAGATCGTTCGGCTGTGTGCGTGCATTGCTGTCTCTCGTAAAAGTCTGCGTCTTCCTCGTGCACGTGGGTGCGCATGCGCCCAACGAAACCCGGTGCAGCCGAATTATCATAATCCCGTGTGTGGAGGAATATTACATAAACATCCACGAGCGACCGTAAAACGCAGCGCGGATGCATAAAAAGATGAGGGTGCAATGAAGTGGACATAATTCGAGGTCCGATAACGTTCGCTGCGAGTCTCTCTGGTGTTTTCCTCTCTCCCTTCTTCTTTATGTTTCGTGCCTTGTCTTCCTTTTATTTTCTCTCGTCCTTTTCTCAAACGGAACAGCCGACCGAGATACTCGGTGGTCGTCTATGGCTCTGCCGTGGGCGACCGGGAGACGACAGAGAGACAGGCCTGGGCGAACGTATTTACGTTGACGCTCCTGGCTTGAGCTGATACGTGGTGGGGGGGTAAAACAGGGGAAAAAATTATTTTCAGCAAAATTTGATACAGACTCCACGTGACTGTTGGACATTTTTTCTAATAATAAGTATTGAACTTATTAACTGTTTCAATGATCCATGTAGATAATATGATTTCGTACATGCTCATATCTCTGACCGTAGGGATCATAATCAAGATCATCAAAATGGGCCATTTATTAGGTGAATTGGGTAAAGACAATCGGCCGTCGGAGATCTGAGAGTCGTAGCTGATGAATCGGTTGAGCGTAATGGGGGGGGAGGGGTGGGTGGAGGGGGGGTGGTGCCTGGTGGGTGCTGACAGGGCCGATTCACAGGATCGAATCTACTTCAATGACATTCGGTTTGGGGCCTGGAAGAGACTGTGGGTTATTAAGCCGAGACCTGCTATTAGAGTCAGGCCCAAAGCCTGGGGGCCCAAAGCCTGGGGGCCCGTAGCCACCGTTGGACCCACGAGAGTGACAGAGACAGAAGCCGAAGAGCCGAAGCGGCTCTGTCGATTTAAGGCGATAATACACGGCCGAAACTTTTTCTTCTGTGTAAAACAGAATGACGCCTCGCGTATAATTATAGATTCGCATTCCCCGGAACTCATTAACCCTTACCTATCATTCCACCTGTCATATAGCTGTATCTCTATATATCTATACAGGCCATGGCATGGGACTTTACGGGATCATCGGTGAGCCCGCGCAGTGGCACGTTTCTTTTTTATTCTTCAGCATCCAACGGTCGCCCTGCTTACGATGGAATCAATAAGCGACAGAGGATCTTTTCCTGGACCATCAAAAGCGCAAGAGTCGATTGAGACTCCTTCCCGTGAACGGTGCAAGAAACAATAGGTGGCTGTAGGAGCTGACGTAGCTCCGCTTTCAGATCTTCAGATTGGTACCCAAGAGTATAGCTATATATACGGTAGGGACCCAGACCTCAAGGAATCGGCATAGTCCAGAAGCCGGTAAGGAGCGGCGATCGGACACCTGAAATTTAATTGCCAGCGGACAGTCAGGTATAGACCTATAAACCTATGGGACCTATAAGACCAATGAGTCCGCCGGAGTGAGTTGGTAGGACTGCGTATAGGTGGAATAGAAGTTAAATGTGGTGACCCTGGTGAACCACCGGCGCATTCCAGCTAACTGGAGATCTCTATCTTGGTAGGCTGGTACCTCGGTACCTCCACCATATGATTAGGCCCGGCACACATTTATACAGCTGTCATCCACCCCACCACCTCGATCCTGGACACTTTGCTTCGGTATATATATATATATACGTGCATGTATATAGGTATAGTCCCGATAGATGTGAATTTTAAGTGGGGCCCTTATCGTCGGATAATCGAGGACAATTTTTGGGCCTGTTTGGCTAGATGCTAGATTGTTTATTAGAATTTACAAGTGGAAACTGTACGGCGAGGATGACGTCGATCGTTAGAAACTGTTAGGGACTGTTTGTTTCTGGAAACGAGCAGGACTAAACGGCCGGAAGCCGTTGGCTGCTCGTTAGAGACTGCCTTAATGCCTATCCCTTGGGGTGTAATAAGGAGGAATGGGGGGATGGGTACTGGATTAGGCTTTTTTTTTATTTCTATGTACACGGTGGCAGAGTTGCTCATTTTTGAATTTCACGTCGGCTTTCACACGGGACTTTTGAAAATGCTCGAATAATGGGATCGCGACACGCGCATCCGTGAAATTTATATTTTTCTTCGTTTCTACGGTACGACCCCTTTTGGCTTGTTTGAAAATGCAAATTAGGCGCTATGCGGTCTCTTGAAAACTGATGGTTAAACCGTTTCGGTACAGAGGAGTACAGAGGTTGCGTTATAATCCCGTCTTTCCCACAGGACCCCTACGGGACCGGTGGCGAACGACCCTTGGCCCAAGCTTAAAAACCCTGGCTGACCGACGCCAAGCGTCGTCCCCGTGATTTAGCCAGATTACGGATCGGCTTTAATGATCTGTGAATCTGGCACTAGCGAGGGAAGGGGTTCAGGCAGAAAGTATATAAAAAAAATGTTTACACCATAAAATTACATAAAATCAAAAAAGGAAGTAATGCTTGAAAAAAAAAATTTATCCATTCACTATGGTAAGGAACGAAATTTTTTAAAGGGCCGAAAAATTTTTTTTAACGGTAAAGGATATTATTCGAACGAGATAGAGGAAGAAACGAGTGAAATGGTTCACACAGAAGGCACAATGCCCGGGGCGCCACCCGTGGTTGTGTCAGCCCTGGGGGTTCACTCCCATGTACCATCCCCATGTATCCCAATATCAAATCGGCGTGTTACACCCCGCGGAGTTAAACGCCGTTTCCAACGTATCGTGTGTTTCTGCCGATTGATGTGAGAGCCACGAATTTATTTACCACCTACCACGTGGTCGACAGGGGGCTGAGGGGACTGAGAGGGTTACGCGGTCGACTCCTCCATGGGAAATTGCACCTCGGGAGCCGGGATCTCATTTTTATTTTTTTTTTTTTTCATTTCTTTTTCTCTCATCCGACCCATAATTGCACGACGGGGGTGCGAGCGATCGGAAAGGAGTATAGTAACTCCTATGCTTTGCCGCCCCTATTATAAAGCGAATGGGGTCCGGACCTATCGACGCTAAAAGGCGAGTCCTTAGATGCGATAGTATGTGCATTTCGTGTAGAAGGGTTGTTTCCTCCTTAGGGGTTGTAACGGGGTTGCATTTGATTGCAAGCAAGTTACAACGAACGGACTGTATAATTTTTGCAAAATTCTCAAATAAATCTACAAAAAATTAAAATCTGACAAACAAATATTTATCCGTAACGAGCATTAATAGGGTTTACAAATATGAGGGGGAGGGGGAGGGGGGAGGGGGGGGGTGAAACGGGGTTCTTAAGATTCCGCCGAAAAGTTCTTAAACATATTTTTTTATTTTTCAATTTCGACTTTATCCCCCCCCCCCCGCCCCCCGGCCAACCCGTCTCCCCCCCAAGTTCGCAATGAATAGCCCCGTGGATCCCTTTTATCCCGAACCTAATTTTGCTTTTAACGTAATTATCTCGTAGCCCGCAGTCTTATCCGTATCGCTGCCCCGCTGCAAATAAATATTTCACATACTAATTGAGAAACACCCGATTCTGAAATCGTACACAGAGACCTAGCTTTATCACTGGCGTGTTTGAATGTTGCAAAAGGAATTTAAAAAATTTGAAAAAAATAAGGGTGAAACGAACAAGAAAGATATTCCGGACTGACATTAGCATATTACTACTACGGTTAGTGGACAGTGTGGCCTGCCCCCCGATGGCCCCCCGATGTCCCCCTGCACTAAAAGGGGGGGCCCCATATAAAAGCGAAGCAGAAAAAGCCGCTCCTGGTATACACACGCTAAATGCTGTTATGCTCCGATCTCGTTCCCGGAAAGTCATTCGTTAGTCAAAGGAAATAAAATTACCGCGAGTGACTCGCGGACTCGCGAGTCCTGGAACTGATTTCAATATAATAACGTATTTTTCATGCACGTTTCCTGACGAACGAATGTAGTTCCACTATTTGGCACGGTAACGAGGGCGTCGCACGAATCGCACGTAACGAACGGTGCGCATGCGCAGTATATCAACAATGAAATTACCGAGAAGCTCGCGCCCGACGAAATTGACATTAATTTGAAATTCTCTATGGCGACCATATCGACTTCCCCGTGGACACTCAAAGCGCTTGACTTCGCCCATTAATCGTGGCCGCGTTAATTATCGAACGCGCGAAGTGTTGCGCTGGGCCACGTGACTTCGGGAAACTGTCATGGCGGCGCGTCGCCTCGTAACTTTGCATGAGGATCGGTTGACGCGCGTGTTAGGAGAGCGTAAAATCATCCAATTTCTATGCGGTTTAGATTAGACGTTTGATTCAGTCTGGCAGCGCGTCGGTATAATATATCATCACGCGAGGTGTCAAAAGGTTCCGTATTAATTGCTAATTAGTTGATAAATTAGCACCGTATCGTCCGCTATCCGTGTTTCCGGTTGTTTGGCGGTCGGTGGTATAGATATACAGCGTACAATATGCAGTATGCGCCTGTGGAGAAAAAAAAAAAGGAGGCAGTCGCTCTCATAAGGACTCGCTATTCGGGGCGCATTTATGCATTAATATAAGAGTGGCCTCTACTTAAGTCTTACATCGTTAAAACGAAATTTCATTATTTTTTTTTTTTTTTTCACATGTCATTCAAACCTCCAGGAAGATCCTTTCGCGTGTGTACATAAAATTAATTTTTTTTTTTTTCGTCGAGTTCGTTCACCAGAATTTCTCGGGGGAAAAAAAAAAAAATATTCACACGTGCGTATTGCGAAGTTGCAAAAAAAATTTTCACCGGACGATGACGAACGATGAGTGATCCCCCCCCCTCCTCCCCCTCCCCCCCACCCCCCGATGCATTTTCGATGCATACCCATATTCCCATCCGTATCTGTAGCGTTTCCAGGGGAAATGGGAATGCCTGAATTTATATACCGAGTGGTCTCCCCTAGTATCTTGGATCTGTTAAACCTTCCCAGGCATCTAGAATTGATTGAGACAAGATCGAGGCCGCTTCCTGGACAGGACTGCCCACTTTATGTCGACAGGACATTTTCGGGGTCCTGATTTTGTGTATGGCGTGGAGGGGTGAAGCGGAGACATGGGACGGTCGGGGACGGTGGTTACCTGGGGAAGAGGGGGGTGGGGGTGGGGGTGGGACGAGAGTCAGAGTGGCCGTCGAGGAGGAAAGGGATGAGGGTCGTTCCCGTATCGACGCGCGTCCAACCCCCTTTGATCTTCGCCGCCAAATAGGAACCGGGTAGACCGGAGAAACATCTTTGTTCGATCTCATTATCGCGATCGGGAACCGGGGTAAAGAAGAGCGCACGTGAAACCGGCCAGCCGCGTTTGCTGGTTAACGTTAAACCGGTTAACCGGGACCGATTGTCGGGCTGGTCCATTGGTGGAAGATTCGACGAAATTTAGGCCTATGTCGATTACGCCCGCGTCTACGGGGAACGGATACGTTAATACGGTTCGGAGACAACTGGACGTCCAGGACGCCATTGGGGTATCGGCGGGCGAATGGAAATTTGATAAGATTAATTTACCATTGAAGGTATCTAGGGGAATTTCGAGTTGTAAGGTTCGTCTTATTTTTAACGGCGGTACCAACCGGTTCAGAAGAAATCGTTACCACGCGGCTGTGCGCTGGAGGAACGTCGATACTATTTTTGCGGGGTCGGGCTCAGCCTATTGGTACAAGGTTGGTATACCTGGTCATTGAGGAAACGGGACTCGAAGAGAAAACGCATCTAGGTCTGGTAGGTTTTTTAAGGTGGCAACGATTGGACGTCTTCATTGGGTAACTATGGGCTTAATTTATTGCACCCCTGACTCCGGTGTCGGCTGGTCCATCCAGCGAGGGTGCGAAGGTGGCTGAGGACCTAAACCCGAAAACCTAACCAAACCCGAGACTCAAAAAGGAGGAAACAAAGCCACCCTGGGTCTGGACCATTCATCGTCCTTGACTCGAGAGTCGGCATCAACGAATCTCAAATCTCTCCTCTCTTAGACCACTAAAACGTCTTTATGAGTTTCGGTTGTTAACACACGGGAGAACGAGATGGGGGCCCGAAGTCCCAAAGGAGGAGCAACTGGGGCCCTCGCGTACATATGCAGGCTGTTATATCGGCAGGATCTCTCAGGACGTCAGTCAGGATGGCGAGAACGGAGACGCATCGAGGATGGAGTCATCATTGCCACGGAAACGACCTATGGGTTTTACCTCGAGACCAAAGACGTCTTGATCTCGTTAAAGATTCAAAATCCGGATTGGAGGACTCTTCGGAATTTTACGATTTTAACACTGACAATTCGATCAGCGAACGTGGACGAAAATTAATTACAGTTTTTCAGCATATCGACGATTTTATGTAATTTTTTTTTTTCTTCCGCTTTTAAACAGTCGGAGTATTTCCAAAATAGGTAATTCGCTCGAGCATGCCTTTCCACTGTCGACAATCAGATTTATCATGACCGATACACGCTCTGCTCACACTCGGGCGTGTTACGTTACGGGTCGCTGTGTTCCCGTCCTGTGTATCGGTACCTACGTGGTATAAGGTAAAGTAGGTTGAAAAGATACAGAAAGGAGATCGTGTAGTTAGCAGTATATACCGTGAAGTGAACTTATGGCTGTCCACAAGATCCGAGTCTTAAGTCAGCGACGGTAAGCGGTCAGTCGTATGGCGTTTATGGGTGCGGTGGGCCGTAAAAAGGTTAGGGTATGTCCCCCAGTCCTCTTTTTCCTCCTGTTCTCACTCTTAAACTCTTCCACTATCCATCTTTTCTTTTCTCGACGACTCTGGGAACGAGACTCTCTCTATCTCACTCTCCTCCACTCGTTCGCCGTGACTCATTTAGCCTCTGACTCCAAGAAAGTGTCCTCGGCTACTTATTCCCTAGAATATTACTAGGAGGTCCTTGACTGGTCCAGTGACTTAAATTGGATCTAAGAAAAATCGAAAATAATTTATCATCCTCTGGCGCAGTAATTTTCTTTCCGTCGAAACTTCCAGGCAATACCAACCTCCGAATCGGTCCGTAGGCCGTGCGATATCCTGAAAATCCCTAGAAAATGAATTTACGATAATTTCCCTAGTTTCTCAAGGATTTCATTACACCAGACGAGACTTTGAATGACAATTAAACGTAACGTCGCTCACGCTCAATTTCCATGGTTAAGGAGTCGTTTCCATGCGTGCGATTCAGCGACGGGACTCCTTCCATGCTTCCTTCTCTCTCGGGTCGATCATAGAGCATAAAGTATGTATAAGTACGACTGGGTAGGAAACCAGTAGTTGAAAGGAGTTTGTTCCGATGATAACGACGGCCACTGCCTACACGAAGCCGAATGAGAAGACCTTGTCGACAAGCTATCGTCCATAAAGTCCGTGACTCCCGTGAACGAGAGGATCGGGCTACGTGGGTGTCAGTCGAGTCGGTGTGGTGTTAGCTTCACGCCCACCATCTTGGATTGCCAATAAATTAACGTATTAAAGATTCGTCCACGTATACGTATAGTCGCGCGCGATAACTTTGTGCGTTAAAGTTAGCCGTCTCGGAGGCTAATTCTCACTCGCTGAGAGTCACTTCGAAATAGGATTACGAGATTTCCTAGTGACATGGGGAATTAATATCAGCATTATTTCCCTAGATGGAAAAAAAAACTAGCCAAGAAATTGTGACTTGACGAAGTTCGCCGCACGGGTCGCGCGTCAGTCCTTGTCCGTTTGTAACAATGTACTAAGAGTACGATTGATGGCGTGACGTAATGAAAAAAAAAAATGGCCGCCGATAACTCACTACAAGGTATATGCCTGGTTACTTCCTTAGAAGCGTACAAGATGCACTGGCCAAGCGTGCTCATAGGATATTCACGTGGGCGTCAATGTTCGCGTATGATTTATGCGAAGTCCCACGCGATTCAAATAGCGAACCGCTTAATAGTTTGATTTAATGATTTTCTGCGTGGGTTGGGAGTAACAAATTGACGCTGCTTACATTTTAATGCACGAAAGAAAGTTCAGGTGTTCCCCGCGTGGACGACACTTGCCATGAATATATTGGCCTTTGGCTGTTTCGAGTATTATCAGACCCCGCGCAATGATACTACGCTGTTTATAGGGTGAAAAAGAAAAAAAAAAAAGTAACAAGATAAAACGACAAGAGAGACGCAATTTTGGTCAATAAAGTTCAAGCGAATCGAGTCTCTCTTGAACGGCGAATAAGATAAAGGCTTTCGCAAAATTCCAGGAACCAATAAAATTCGCGGGAATTACAGTAGTAGGAGGCAGAAGGACGCGTGGGAATATCGAGACTGTAAGAATTACCCATCCAGCCATTAGAAAGCCATTAATGATGATTTACGGGGAATCCCCCTCCAGGTCCCGCCGTGTGCGCATGCGCGCGTCGTCTTCGATGCCGCGAACCTTCGTGCCGATATGCGCGTCCTAAGTTTGTCGTTAAACGACGCCGCCATAAATACGTCCAAGACGAAGTAACGATATAAGGAAAGTTAAAGTGAT
>JARQSV010000189.1:90131-108208 GCA_030142285.1 Calameuta idolon | reverse complement strand
TCCTAAGTTTGTCGTTAAACGACGCCGCCATAAATACGTCCAAGACGAAGTAACGATATAAGGAAAGTTAAAGTGATCGTCTAGCGATATGCGTGCGTAAAAAAAAATAAATAACCCTTTTCAGTAACATCAGCAGCAACGTCTTATTGACACGTTGCTATAAATACATCGGGTAGCTGACTTTTGTGTCTCCTAAGGCACTCCAATGGATACGTAGAGTGCATAAGTATGTATACATTATAGAGCTCGGTGCTCACGCCTATGGCGGATAGCTACACTTTTTTCCTCGTACACTTACTATGTACGGGACACACGGTATATAGTAGACTTTTTAACTGCGCATCTTAGTGGCGAGCATCTGTACTAATTTATTGTACCGTGCGGCACTAAAGTAACCACTGACAGTTTACGATGTCGCGCGCCCGTTTTATGGATTATACTGAAGAGCGCGCTAGTGTAGCGCCCGTGGTGCGCATGCGCTAACGCGCTCCAAACCGTTTAACTCGATTAGTGCCTTTGGATTGGCATTTAATGGGGAGCTGCGTTCGAAATGAAACACCCTGTATATAAGTGCTTCTACGCGTCGTGCCCATACGTAAAATAAAGCGCACAGCGATGCATTCAATTAAATTAATATATTTATAAGTTATTAAAAAAAAAGAACTACAACGTATCTGGGTACGTTGATCCGATTCGAAAAGTGGCGGGAAAATTAAATGATTCCGTGAGTCACTTTAACGGGGTACGTAGCAGGATTAGTAAGCAGGAAGTAAAAGTGCTCGGGACAGATTGTCCGGATAAAATAAAAATGACAAGGACTGTCAAAAACGAAGAAATAAATCTTACCTTCTGACTCATACGTCACGCCGTACACGACACTGGATGGTACAGGTTGGTCAGACTGCCGAAATCTAGGTACCACCTTAAAATGTAACAGTGGATATTCCGACCGTTGTAAAAGAAGCGCAGAGTGGCAGTTTACGCCGCGACATAAATCTCACGCGATAGTTTAGTGGGCGCCTCCTGACGCAGGGTTAGTGCCTGACGCCACCGCCGCGCTGCGTCTGGCGCTGATGGCGCGCGACTCGGTCACGCGTTACAACGACTCGGGTGGATACGAAACCGTTTGAGTCCTTAAGGCGTCATAATGGTAACGCGGAACGACGTGATTGTCGAACCTTATAAAGTGTCTCTATAGGTGCTGAATGCGTTATGGGTACAGGGCGAGTGGATACCAGAGCCATAAGTACCGAGCGTGATAACGTGACGAGTTTTACGATTAGCCACTGCGCCGATGTCCTTCTTATCAATTCGCCCGTTTCACGACCGGTTATAAATATTTATCGGGAGCCGTGAAAGGGATGATACAAGTGTACGTGAACGTATCGATACTTTGTTCAAACTGGTTTTCAACGGTCGACCAATCGCGATAGTTTAAATTGTCCGGTCGCGCTGGGGTATTTTTTTTTCTTTTTCTTTTTTGCCCCCCCCATTATTAACTACACAAGGGTGGCTACTGTATTTTGGATTACGGACGGGATAAGGTTCATTGTTCTTATCTTGAATTTTTTTTGGGGCCTTCTCTTCTCTCGAAATTAAATGTCCTTACCAGGTGGGCCGGGCCTACTGAAATATTTTCACCCTTCGGAGTGGCTAAGCGATTTAAGGCCGTTATCGTCGGATCGTTACCAAACTGAAGATTGGGCGGCATCTAGGCTATTTCTTCTTTAACCCTCGTCCTCCCCTCCTTCCTCCGCAGTCGTCTTGGTGGTTACTAAAAAAAAAAAATCTCGAAGATCTCGTCTCTTGAGGAATTTAAATACTGCCCTTGAGTGAGCTGGTCGCAGCATCCCGGTCAGCCCTGAAGGAATCCAAGGATCGCTCTTAGCTGCACCTATTCGAAGATTCGGGTGGGCCACGTAATTTCTCGATTGAGCGTGCGATATCGATTTAATGGATTAAAGAGGTTACCCGAGCAAACGATCGGAGATTCAGTTGACTTCGGTAGCACGGACTAAGAATCGGATCGTAAAGTGTGAAGAAGTGTATAAACGTGAATGGACCTTTTCATTGAATTATTTTAAAAATACAGTAATTTCATAAAAAAAAAACAATTACGATATCCCTCCATCCCCCTTTTTTTCTCGACTATCCCAGTAACCCTCTTATCCACATGTATCCGTATACCTATAGCTTGATGCGCGACAGTCGACAGTATCGGTCGGTGTCGTTCAGAAGCTGCGAGTGAAATCGGTTCCAAGTGGATATCGACTGCGCTATCTTGTGTCGGTAGCTTGTCCAGGTTCGAGAATACTGGGAGTCGCTCCAGTCCTTACAGCGATAAGATTAGCCGTGAGGCAGAGTCGAAGAGAGAGAGAGAGAGAGAGAGAGAAGAAAAAAATGTAAAAAAAAAAGAAGCAGCAGGACATATCGTGGGACGCGACAGAGAGGGGTCCATTGAGTCTCTCATCTCCGGATGCTGCGGGTCGCGTTGGTAGGTAAGACGCTTTTTTTCGTGCCGGACAATTAACGTGTGGTAAGAGAAAGAAGAAGAAGAAGAAAAAAAAGAGCAAGGAGAAACCAAGAAGGAATAAAATAAATATGAAAAAAAAAAGAAAGGGGGGAGGCGCAGAAGGGGGAGAGAAAGAGACGGAGGACCCAAGAGAGAAATAAATAAGGCAAGACGCGAGAGACCCGGAGCTCTCTAATTTCGTGTGCTCGTCACGGCTACTAGAGACGATAAATCGGACCATCCCAGTGGGACAGGTTCAAGATGAATTTGCGGTAGCGACACGGCGGCCACGTGGAATCCACTTTGCGTGACAGTCTCGTTAGCCTTAGCTGACCCCGACTCCTTAAGAAAGGGCAAATCGTCATTTGCCTCAGGGAACTTAAAAAAAAAAAAAATAATAATTCCACCGAGAGACACTAGGAGGATTTTTCGTTAGATGCTCCGCTTATGATGAATCTGAGGGGAAAAAAAAGTCTCTAGTGGCAGTATTCAGAGAAAAAAGAATTAATTACGTAAGATTTGACAGATGAATTTTGAAATTTGTCACTCGTCAGGATTTATGGGCTTACGGGTTAAATGTACCTGCCACTGTACTTACATGCGTCTAGGAGACGCTTGGCTTGAGGCTTGTTCTCATGGTCTGCGACAAAAAGGTCTCACACGAAGCCATCGGCTATTATCCCGTATCGCGTAGGTCGTAGAACGTTAAGTGCGAATTAAGCAACCGACCAGTTTTACCCGCGTCTGTATACATTTGCAAGGTGTTTGCATTTAAGAGGTTTGCTCGTCGAGCCGAAGAGCGGCGCAACTGCTATCACGATGCACTTGCCCTTGCACTTGCACGCCATGTCCAACCTCGAGTCAGGGAGGTAGAGAAGTTAGGTTGGTAACCGTGAGACATGAGTTACGACAAAAAAGAAACCAGAAATAAAAATAAATTTAAAAAAAAAAACGAAATTACAAAATCAAATGTGTTCGAAAAACCTAAGAGACACTTCGTACAGATTCGTCCCGTCGCGACGGTGGCGCCTGAGGGCCACGCGGCACTCTTGGAAACTGATATTACATTCGTATCAGCCAAGCGGACTAAATTGGTACTAAAGTACGTAGGAAGATGGTAAAGTGTTCTACTGATTGACATGTAAACGCGGTGTATTTTCATACCGGAAATATTAAGTCACGCAACGATATAATAATTAAAATGTTGAGCTGCGCGTTATAATTTTAGCAATAAATGTCAGTTTAACGAACTGGGTCGCCGAAAAAGGACGAAAAGTATGACGTCTAACGAGCTTAAGCTGCGTGCACAACGTCTAAGACCGACGCGTACAGGTTAGGTTAGGTAACCTACCTGGACTTACTTTGCCTGTTGGCTGTAATTTCATAATTAATTAAGCAAGATAACGACGGCGATCGTTTTATTTACTCTTAATTGCAGAATGGAAGCACTTACCGTTTCCGAGCTCGGATAACGATCTTCAGTCGGTATGGAAGTCGGTCTGCAAGCGCCACGCTTACGCTTGCCGATCTTCTCTCTCTCTCTCTCTTAGTTCGTATTTATTTTTCTTTCCTCGTCACTTCTTTATCTCCAGACCCATTGACAATTTGCCCAACGGACTAGAATGAATCTGCTGTTGGCGATTCTCGAATACGTACTGCGCATGCGCGTGGCTCGATCGCTCCAACGGACCCCGACCGAAGTCCAGGGCCGTATCGAATCGATTGACACACGGGGTTGGGTGCGTTATTTATAGAGAAAGAAAAAATTCATAATATATATACAGCGAATCGAGATATGCGCGTGCGCCTTTAAATTAATACCTGCTGCGATGCAATTCCAATCGCAATGTCGTTTCTCCTGGACGCATTGCCCGCGCGGCACGTTACGGATTCGCCCTGCAATTACGGCCGCCCTTTTAATTCATCAACATTTATTTCTTACCCCTGCACCGGGTCCCCTGCCTGCTGGACACGCTGCACGATGATCTCGACTTGCCGGGGAATACGTGGCCAAGGGTGCCGAAGGAAGTTTGAATTGGTCGTAAAAGTATGAAAATTAAAACAGAAATCGTTCTTTGTTGTTAATTCTGTAATACGCGTATAGCTGGAGAATCTCATAACCAACCGCCGGATTGACTGACTGATTACCTAACTAACTAACTAACTAACTAAGGACACGAGTGTGTCTACGTACTCACCTGTTTGGACCACGATGGCAATGTAAATAATTACCAAGATTAGGATTACGTGTTGGAATAAATAATTACTAAGATTTTTTTAATTAAGATACTAACATCGCGAGCGGAAACCATAAAACGATAGTCCCACCTATAAATTGCCTTAAGGGACCTGAAAAGTAGCTTCCTCCTCGTCTCTTTTTTATTTTCATTACCCATATCTACCCGATACCCAACGCCCGTAATGCTGGATGCTCACGGTTTTTCCGAAACGTCACAACATGTTTACCCACTTCGGTCGTTTACTCGTTTCCATTAGTTCGACCGGTAATCGCGATCTGTAAACTCAATATTTCCTAACCACCCGTTACGCGCAACAGCGTCACCTGGCGTCCTCGGTCCGCGCTGAGCCCGGTCCGACGCAACGTTGAAAATTCGCTCTATTTGGCAGGGCTAGTCCAGACCTGCGCAACAAGGGTGCGCAGCAAATACATATTATGCACATATCTAAGCGATAGCCATGCCAGCCCTGTGGTTCGTTGCTTTTATACGGAGCCTACTTACAAGCCAACGCTCGGGTTACATGCCATATTTCCTAATGCCTCGTCGGTAATAAAGATCGAACGGATAGCGTGACGCTGTCGGCTGGGATGGTAAAGTGCTTCCGAGGCATTGCTTCGGTCGCGCACGTACACCTACCTTTGGCTATCTGCCTATATCGGACTCTCTGTAGACACATGTGCCCAATAGGGAACGCGAGTCAGTCGTTCGATCCCCTGGCCCGAAGAAAATTAATTTACCTCTCAAATAAGCGGCAACGATAATCAGGCGCATTCCGGTACACGGATCCTTGTTTGTTTTTCACGTCGCTTAGCAACGTGACGTCGACACGTGTAACCATGAACGATTCCGTATCTTGTGGGAGCTGCGCATCGCGTCTCGCGCATATAAAAGGAAATCGCTTCACTTTGGAGCAAATGGGCTGAAGTCGTATGTGCGTGCCGAGTCTCGTGTGAACCGCTCGCGATTTCCTTTCATTCAGCAGCCTCTTCATCGCGACTGTCGCACGCTTGCGAACGCGCACCTTATACACTGACGCGCCAGCTGGATGCGGATGCGTGTGGACAGTCCTTAAGGCGCAAGTAGTAACTGCGCTGCTGCACCGGCGGGACTTGGAAATTGGGGGGGGGGGGGGGTCGAAATATCGATCGATGCGATTGGGCTGATTATAAAATTTTCGAAAAAAAAAAAAAAAAATTTGCCCGAGAGTAACAGCAATAATAATGATAATGGGAGAACGGTAACGGTTCGCGAATTGAACTTGCATTTGTGCAATTTGTAATTCGCGCACGGTAGTCGTTGCCGTGGAAAAAAATAATAATAACAGCGGCTACCGCTCGACAATTACGATCTCCATTTAGATAAATCGCGCTTCTATTGCAATTAGCTGGCTGTTGCTTCCATTGGGACGTTTTATATATTTCAATGATTATTATTATTCCTGGCTGTATTCGACGCGGTAGGTGCGAAAGTCTTGGGCGTTCAGCCTTAAGGAAATGATATTCATTAAAAAATATATGCGGGCACGTCCACACGTGTACCGAAGCGAGCACGATAATCTACGATGAATTTCTGTAACAGTCGGAGGTAGACGCACATACCGCGTGGGATAGTTTACGGGTGAAATAAAAAAATAAAAAAAAAAAAAAGAAACATAACATATATATATAAACAGAATAAACAGTAATCCCGAAGAGTCTTGTTATCATAATGCATACGTAATTCGCGTCACAGGGTTCGCGTGACGCTACCTGCGAGCACGCGTGAGACCAACAAGACCTGTTCCGCCTACATTACCTAAACCCACTATGGCGCGCATGCGCGCGCGCATGCGCACAGTGCGAACGTATTCTTTTCACAGGAAAAATTCACAAAGCGGCTCCCTTCCGCAAACACGTTAAACCTCGGGACAAATTTCGAGCCGAATTTGAAAAATTTGCCAACGTACGAATAAAGATATTAATAAAAAAAAAAAAAAAAACAATTTTTTTAAATCCTAAAAAACACGTGGACGTCGTTACTGCTGGATACAGGATTCGCGCATGATACGAGGAGAGGCCACGTATGAGAAAATAGGGTACAGGCGGGAAGTGGGATCGCTTAAAGATAATAGATAATAAATTAACCGCAATGGCGGCACCCCCGGTTAATTACGGTTGGCAGGGACTCCTAACGTGACGTTTAACCACTAAAGTATGTGAGCTTCTGGTCTAGAGTCTCTGGCAGGAGAGTTTTAACGCTCACGTGCGTGCGCCACCTAGGCGCGATCTACGTACGCTGCTCTATATACATATATATCGATGCACATACGGGAACAAGCACATACGAGGAGAATCCATGTTACAAGTATCCAACGAGGTTGGCGGCCCGACCGAGCGTTATTATTATCGGGAGCATAAGGCAGAGCGTGAGCCCACCTCCTGTAGGATATACATAACTATAGCTACGACTAGGTATAACGTAAAGCAGGTGAGTCGAGCGGGCGTGGCGCCGGATGTGTATATCATAGAGGGAGCCACGCGGTTTCCGACGAGCGCACCATCTTTAGATTGATCTGCATATTAACCTTTACGCCCTGCGCGCCGCGCATGCGCATAACATTCCTACGACGGTCCGTACCCTTATGAGCTCGTTCGAAATTTTACAGCCAAATAGTCAACGGCCACGAAGTTACGATGCACAAATTTTTTTTTTTTTTTTCATATCAAACAATCGACAAGGAGACACGAGAAAGGGGATGCAGCAGTAGGGTACCTAACAAAGTGCATTATATTTGTTGCACGTAAGAGCTGGATGCACTCGTCGGATCTCACGGAGATAAGAAGCGCGTCTGTCAAAGGCACCGACCCGGCTTGGACGTCCAAAGCGTTTACACGTGAATCAAGTGCATGCGAACTGCATAAGAGTGCACGTATGCAGTTTTGCCTTAACCGAGAATTAAATACGCGGCTGAGCTCCCACTCGACTGCACATCCGTATTTTCCAGGTAATTACTTAAGACATCGTCGGTTTACCTTATCGAGGATTTTCGTATTTATTATTGCGCTTTGCGCAGTTGCACCGGAGAGGAGGGGGGGAAAAAAAAAAATGTCTACCAAGCGCTTTCCTTTCACCGGACTCGTAAGCCACTTTGAATTTACCGCGCTGAGCGCGGGCTGCTGTTTTTTTTTTTCTTTTCCTTAATTTAATCTCATTCACTCACACCCTACGACATGGCCCATTCGCACGACTAATTGAACGATCAAGCCAATCGATTAAAACCAAGTGGAACAACTCCGCGACACGCAACTCCGCAGTGTCTACGCTCTCTGAGCGGCAAGAGCGAGCAGCCTGGTGTGATTGGATCGGCTGGTCCCGTGCAACGCGATCCGAGTAGGCAGACCCGATGCACGTACGTGCGATGCCGCTAATAGTCACTGCCGACTTTACCGACTCAGAACTAACAGCCATGCCGGACTCAGCTATTCGCCTCCTCGTGGAAAACAATGCACTGACTGGATATGGTAATGTTAACTTATATGTACGACGGTGCAAGAACCAAGAGGATATGGGGGGGTCGCATAGGCTCTGGTTGCACGTATCTTTTTACACGTGAGCGGATAGATATATCTTGATATGCAATTTACTGTGTGACAGGTGTTGCGTGTGAATTTCTTTTTTTTTGTACTAAGGATTTTGGATAATTTATTTGAGCACTTTTTTTTTCTTTTTTTTTTCGTACGTTCAAAATATGAAATATCATAGCGATTGTTATCTTGTCTGGTTGAATTTTGAGGATTTCTTATCTGAGTGCGTTATGGTTCATGGATATGGTTTATGTGTTTTCGCGAGGCAATTATTCGTAGGAATAAAGAGCGTTAAGAAGCCAACGGTAATCGTTACGAGTTACATGTATATATATATATGTGTGTGTGTACAGTGAGGTTGCGCAGTCTGCGAAAAAAAAAAAAGGAATAAAATTCCCTAGGGATCCAGTGCAGTTTAAACGGGCAAAACCACGATCGGATGTTTACCGTTTTGTTCCTCGAGCGGAAGTGACGAAGGAATCGCGAAGACTGTCTTCCTTTCCCGCTCGAATTTTCTCGCGCTCGGTCATGCGCACTGACGTGCGCCATTCGCCAATTAGAGGGAACTCGTTAGGGAACCTCGAAAAAAAAATAATAATACCATATTAATACGGCAAGGAAGTCTTAGCGGGTGAATCGGGTGTCTGCGTTGAAGTTGACAGTGACAGTTCGATAAACGTCATCGAGTAGAGACTCTCGTAACTCGACGGGACGATGGAAAACAAAGAGTACACCGGGTATCGGAACGACCGAGACACCTTGACGACTTCCGGTATAGCGAAAAATAAAAGAAAAAAAAAGAAAAAAAAATGAAAGCTTCCGACAAATTAGCAGGTAGCGCCTTTTCTCAAATTGACGTCGACCGCGTTGCTCGTGCACGTGTATTATATCGGGTAAGTACAGGTCGTTACAATTGCTCTTTCGAAATTGTGTTTTATTGACGGGCCAATTAGCAGTGTCCGTCTTGCCGAATTCGCCGCGGGAGGAAGTTGTAAAACGATTTTCGGACGTATTAGTGAGACGCGCTGTAATTCTCTCGCTATTTGTACAGCACGCGAGGGGTCGCTTTTTCTTTTTTTTTAGCTTTACCGAAGGGTATAGATTTTTGACACGGACTGTAATTCAGAAAAATGTAAATTATCAGTCCGACCTAATCTAAGAGAGAAAAAAAAAATTCTCACCCGAAGCACAGCGATAGACTCCGCGAGAGGAAATTCAATTCGAGAAGATCCGACGTACGGCGTCGCGACGACATTCAAGTCGGCCACGTAACGTAAAGGCAGTATCACAATTATCCTGGTAAGCAAAACTGGATCTTCTCGTACTTGAACGAGCGTCGCCATGAGGGGGGGGTGGTAAAGGTGGTAGCACTGGGAACGGCGCTCATAGGTGTTGCGGGGTGCGAGTGACGAGGGGGAAGTGTGACGGTAGCCAAGTCCTCATTAGCGCATTCCGACGCGACGCCCGCGACTCAAAGCGTCGTAAAAACAGCTGAGATGTAGCAAGCGTCGCGGCGCAGGCATCGCGGCTCTCAAACGTACCGAAGTGTCGCGATGGGTGGCGAGGAGGGGAAGGGAGGCAGAGCAACCAGGAAAGTGGCAGTGGCGGCTCCGTTGTGAGCCACCCTAACATCCAGCATCCAGCATCCAGCATCCAGCATCCAGCATCCAGCATCCAGCATCCAGCATCCACTGTATCCAAAGTCTATTGCGTCCGCCGGCTGTTCGACATATATATGTATACACGTGCATACAGGGAACCGCATGTACAATACGTAACTATCAGAAACCAATATTATATACAGTATATATACCCTGTGTTACAGTATATATACACTGTATGTATTACAGAATCATACGTGTCGTGGTGACATATTTATAAGCTTGATACTTACCGATTCTGGGTTATGTGTGAATTTTTACAGTTTTTACATACTTTTGAGATGACAAATATATTTTAATTTTTTTTGCTGAATTCATGAATAATTTTGATTTTTTTTTTTTATATAGTCAATACGTGATGCGTTCATAGGGATGAGTCATAGTTAGGATGAAGATCCGGTGATCGGTGATGTCCTAATACGATTCTGGTATTTCTGATATTTTCGGCGTGCAGAGTTTTCTAGGATTTAATAGACGTTTGATTCGAAACGAATTTTGTTATTGGTTGAAATTTTTATTTTTCCTCTTGGGACCCTTAAAGACCGAAGTGGGACCGAACGCTTTCTGAGGAGAGAGAAAGAGAGAAGAAAAATGCCCAGCGGGTCGAGCTCTGGCGGACAGTTTTGGAACTAATAAAAGCACCGGACTCGGGATCGGGCCCAATTTTTCAGGGTTTCTGACGAGATCGTTTTACGATAACCAATAAAGCAATAAAGGAAACAATATTGTATCGCGGTATCGCTTGTAGTTTTTCCTGCCGAAGTTATAAATTTATTGGGGCCTCGGTCGAGTTCGGGCTGAAAAAAAAAAAAGAAAAATGGCTGACAGCAAATAACAGGCTGCACGCAATGCACGGGGCCTTCCCGGAAAGAGTCAAAACGCGAAGGAGGAAAAAAAAAATAATTTCCCAGGATATCAGTGGCAACATTGTTAAATGGGGCCTGATGCGCTCGCGGCGCTTCTAACGTGTACAGATACACGATACGCGTGGGCTGATCTCAGGAGGCCCGGGAAAAATCTCTGGACCGAAATCAAAATCATTTTCCAGCCTCCACGTCGAACGGCGTCGTGTTTTCTTCGGCGGCGTTCAGGATTTGGTAACGCGTGTCGCGTGACAGTGTTTATAAATACTGAGAGGCCCAGAGATTTGTCTCGGGCACGCTCGGTCGGTCGCGTGGCAACTTTTAAGACCACGTGCGACGCGAGACGTCGGGACGCTCCGCGCCGTCACACAGCCTCTCGGAGCGCGAGTGCGGAAGAGTTCCAAAAGGGTGACTTTCTAACGCGGCTACGAAGATAGACGCCGTTATTTGCGGCGACTAATGATGCCTGAGCGGCATCCTCGAGGTTCTGCTGTCCTTCCTTGGATGCTGCGCTCTTCTTCTCTCTCTCTCTCTCCCCTTTTTATTCTCATTGTCGCTCCAGGTCCACCGTTCTCTTTTTCCTTGTCTTCGCAGCTTCTCCTTTATTTTTATTTTACGCCCAGCGCGAGGGCGCGGAAGCACGAGAGAAAAATTAGAATATACGAAAAAAAAATGTTTCTTAATCAAAAATATCACAAAATCTATTTACGTAATGTAAAATTTTTTTTAAAAAAAAACCCAAAATCAATGAAAAATTGTATCAAATAATTTTGCTTACCCAAAGTCCATAAATACTGCCCGATTGAGAAGTCTGCGCTGAGGAGCAACGTGGCTGTTGAAATTGTCAAGTGCCCTCAGCGCCAAAGCGATAATCGCCCGATCGAATACGCTCCTGCGAAGATGCTCCAGTCTGAAAAACAATCAACATACATTACAAAAGCCAACACCCGTAGTACAGAATATCCACTCGACCGTCCACGAGCAGTAAATTGAGACGTCTTACCAAGAAGTCAATTGTTCCCCAAAGATATTAAGACAAAACGTCAAGACGAGAGTAAAAAAAAAAATAATTTGGAGAAACATAAAAAAAATTCCAAGCGTCTCTTCTGGGAAAAGCATATCGAACCCATATGTGAATGCACCTTCACCACTCGTGGGATACCGACTGGTCCCTGTATCAGGTAGTCATTCAGTCTTCCAAGAATCATTGACCGATCCCCCCCCTCCACAGCCACACGTTAACGATACACGATGAATTTTTTAATAAAAATTTTTTTTCCAAAATACAAAAAAAAACTAAAAAATAAGTCTAAAAACTTTTAAAGTGTCGTAGGGTAATTCATAGGAACGTAACATGTATGGAAGCGTCATAAGCATTCGCTATATATATACATATACCTGTACGCGATGCATGCATAACACATGTGGCTATGGAAGTGAGAGAAATGCATCGTGGAAAATACGGGAGAGGCAAAGTGCAGTGCAATAAGGTGCATATAGGCTGCGTGCAACGTGTGCGTTTCACGCCTTGGTACAAGCTGCGCTTTTAATCATTTCTCATGGTAAGTACCAAGGCGGTTCGCGCATGAGCGAGCACGAGTACTCGGGGGACCACGTTGCACTTCGAGCGCGATGTATTAATTTTTCTCCTCCCACGCCGCCCCCTCCCCCCCTGCCCTCCCCCCTCCCGCCCTTTACTTATTTGCCCGTAACATTTTTTTCCAGTAAAACATTTAATATGCCTATACGCGTCAGAGTCCTTGTGCATCAAGTGCATCGGACTTGCATAATCTGCATCGCGATGCACTTTGATAATGCATCTGTAACAGTGTACGTACGAAAATGCATCTGGCTGCAAAGTGCATTGCAAATTATAACGCTAATCCAAAGTGCATTGAATTTTAAAAATCGGCGCGACTGCAGCCCGTCGTCGCGTCACTGTCAGATGCACTTTTGACAGATGACACTTGTCGAACACGTGCGTCTCGCTCGCTGGTCACATTCGACTGGAATAAATATTAACGTAATTGGCCAACGGTACGGGGCACTCGTTGCAAGCGCGTGTGAAACTGCACTTAGCAAGTGCATCGTGTATAATTGCATCGGACTGCTTGGTTCGCGGTTTTATTCTTTATCGAGCAGTTCCCGGAGGTAATAGAAATTTGTCGGGGGCCGTTTAACGCAGCTTTAACGCGTTCACGAGAAAGATCGGCGAGCATAGCGCAATATTACGAAGCGTGTCTTAGCGTCGTTACTCGTTGCACTTATGCACTTGGGCGATGCTCAACTGACTTTATACGCCTGTCTGCCACTTTTCTTTTTTTTTCTTTTTTTTTTTTCACCACCCACTTCTCATCCACAGTCGTTTAACGACTTTTCGTTCCATTTCCAAACTGCAGTTGCAGAATGCACCTGCAGCTGCATGCATTTTCAGGGCACTTGCGGGACTGATTAACCTGTTCGGTCCCTTGGGTGCACAGGGCTTGTCGAGCTACTGCAACTGCAAGTGCATCCAGTTCCTACTTAACTCTTGATACCGATACGCGACTGCATACGTAATATCGAAATGCCCCTAATCGATAACGCTATCGGTGCATTGGAGAAACTTTAAATGCAATTCTAATTAGGACGGAGTCTCTTAATGACCGGACAGAGATTTCGCCTCTGACATTCCGGACGCGTTGGGTGCAGTTTTCTTGCGGTACGGTGCAACGTGCTGCACCATATGCACGCGTGCATCTTATTTTTTATATATATATATATACACACACAGAAATATATGCATCGACCGATCCACTGAATATGAATATGCAGATGCATTCGGTACCTGTACCAAAGTTCCTCTTGGCTCCCTTATTAAGAACGGTATTAATTACGCAGATAAACCCTCGAGGTGAGAATTTATTTGCGCAGATTGCGCCAGAAGTCATTAGCGCGCGCGCCAAGAGGACCCGGGCCACGCGTACTTACGGGACGAGACGAAAGATCGTCGGGCGACGCTCGGCGTCGCGAAAATGCATTCTGGAATAATAACATTGAATAATAAAATGACCGAACGTGGCGCAGTTTACGATGGAAACGGACGAAGCTGAATTTTTGTGGAGTAAAAAAAATGCATTTTTTGGGAAATTTTAATTTTCTTTTTTTTTTTACATAAAAAATACAGTAATCACCACGTTGGCTACAGGAAGGAAAATTCTAAATCACCAAGAAATTCCATACGTTTCCCCATACCCGTCTAATCGGTAACGACGCTTTGACAAGGACGCCTCGGCATCGCGACGAAACACGAAGATGGATTCTCCTTAGGGCGGACATTCGCGTTGACGTCTCCCGTCAACGAAACCAGCCCTGAGAGCCGTCGCGACGCCCACGAGTATTTCCAAGAGCGCGGCTGGTTTCGTTCCATCGAGTGTATTAGCTTAAATAGATTGTAATTACAGATAGTCCCGGAGCCAGGATGAATTTTCAAAAATAGTTTCGTCTATTCAAAATTTTGATAGATAAAAAAAAATTTTCAAAAAAATCAAATCCGTCACTTGGTTCATATCTCAAAAATTCCCTATATTTATTACAAGCCTCGTAATCCCGCTGACAATAAAGGATCCCAATAAGACCAAACCTTAACCCACCTTAATCCCCATGCATTCACGAGAACGACCGATCGGCCGCTCGGGTATCTCCGTGAGACACCGAACAACCGCGAAGGTATATTTTGCGCAAGAGACCGGAAGTCCCTCGCGACACTTCACACGAGAATCCATTCGGGACATTCGTCAGCATCAGTGAACATCCGGTAGGTGGAGTTTACTGTTTTTCATTTATCATTGGTCCCACCACAAAGAAAAAAAAAAAAACTAATTTCCCACCTACCAACAACAGTGTCAATTCGTTGCTCGAGGATCCAACGACATAACCTCAAATTAATCCACGTCACCTGGAAACTTTCTTAACCGCAAAATTAAATAGTCACGAAGCTGAGTCAGTGTTGCGCGAGTCGAAAAAAAAAAGAACTAGAAACCAACAAACCAGGCCTCTCGTTAAGCGACTCGGCAACGACGAATCGCTCGATTCTACCGTTAGATGGTGCCACTGTAGCGTCACGTATTACATAGAAATTACACCGTACGCGAGGCGCGACATGGCGTCGTACCAAGAACTAGGAAGTACGTCGAACGAGTACAAACCCACGAGTACCAACCTACGAAGCGTGGTAGCTCGTTTGTCCAAAATAATAAAGCCATTAGCTAGAAATGTCATACATTCGGCGGTACAAACTTAACAATTAATTCAAATTGTCCGACTCTCTGCTGGGTCTGTCCCTCTCTGCTCGGTGCTTTATAATACGTTACCGCAGTACGTAACCACAGCCTGGCGTTATTCCCCCCCCCCCAACTACCCATAGAGCCAACAACCTAGAACCCACTAGTTAACGCCTTACGAGGATGTCCCCATACTCATTGGTACCAACGTGACACACGCTCGCCACTGTATCGCATTACCGGGTTTATTCCCCATGAAATTGCCACCTAGCTGTCCTCGCTAACGTCTTCAGGAATTTCTGTCCAGCGGACAAGTGGACGTCTGACTGCAGCTCCTGGTAATGGGGATCAGTTATTAAAAAAAAAAAAAAAATATTTTTTTTTTTTATATGCATCGTGAGAAACCACATACGACAGGTAATCGTAGCTGCACGAGTGTTCGTTAGCATTGACGATACAGATAAATTAATTTTGCTAAAAAAAAATTTATCGAATAATTATATAATAATTTTGAAATTACCTTATCAGTATTTTACGACAGATAAATGCAGTGCTGAAATCTCTGCGACGGAAGCTGGTAGACGCATCGCAAGGTAGCTGCACTGTACTATTATGCAAATCAGCTGGTACACTGATTATATGCATTTAACGTTGGCACCGAAGTGCATAAGTGCATTTCAGGGATTCTAGCTGGGGAATCGCTGCACGAAAACCGGAAGACCTAATGACTCCAATATTTGCGCAAGTCCCTTTTAACTTTCGAGTCCGAAAGGCAAACATGATTTGACGACCCTCCCTGCTGATCTTTTTTTTTCTTTCATATGTGTATATGTATGTCATATGTGGGGAATGGGCGCACACGCATGTCGCGTTAATGTATCGATTCGTTAAGTATTGGTCCCTACATCCCTTAATCCCTTGGCACGGCCATTCAACAAGGCTGATCCCTCTCCAATAAGCGATCCACCCTTGAACACACATGTAGCGACATATTGTCGCTTTGCAGTTGGACAAATGTTTGCGGCTCCGCCTTGATCTCTTAACGCGGTTGAAGCAATGTAGCCAATTGATGCTGCACTCGCTCGGATCGCTTTAGCCAATTTTACGCTACGTCGCATCCGATTCATTGGGTAGGTCGCTTAACCACTTTAGGGCTGATACGAAATAATACGAAATAATAGCAGCGCGTTACGAGCCCTTTCAAAGTGGACAAAAAAATTTTCAATGGGGTCCAAAAAAAATTTTCACGGGTTATTCGGGATTGATTTTTGAATTTGATTTTACAGTGACGGACCGATGAGAAGTCACGTGGAGAAAAAAGGGTGTAAAATTTTGTCTGACGTTTCTGATAATGTTTGTAAACAAACGCACGTGCTTTTTTTATTTTTTTTTAACGGGACTGAAATTTCTTTTTTTTTTTCAAAATTGTTATTTCAGGCTCGCATATTTTGCTTGTATATTTCGTGCACAGCGATGTCATAACTGACTGCGAAGAACGGACGTTGCTATTGTTTGGCAATGGCAACAATGTGCACAGGTGGCCTTTTGGCGGGAACAATGCCCAGCGGGTGGGGGGGGGGGAAGCCCGATTATTATTACACAACAAAGGATTGAATGGAAAAAAAGAGGCTCGGGAACGATTCGAAATAACTACGGAACAAAATGTTGAATTTTATTTGTTTATTGGTTTACGAGCCGGCATCGCGTCTGCATTGGATGGAAGTTTAGCCGCGCGAGTCTGCATTCCGACCGTGGGATAATAATTTACGATTCCATAATCACGCGCCATAATGCACCGGCTGTAAATCTTGACTCTCTTGGATGCGCTTATAACCGAACGAAGAAAGAGATAGAGAGAGAGAGAGTGAAAAAAAGAATTCAAAATTTAATTAAAAAAAAAAAAAAAAATAGCAAGATAGAAATTGCCTTGAAAAAATTAAATGCACTATTGCATTCTGATAAAATGCATTTTTTTTAGCATCTACTATGCACCCGGTGCATTGTCGACGCATTAGCCGGAAAACACGAAGCGTCGAATACGAGATACGATTTTTGTTCCATCAACAAGCATCTTGTAGTGGGCCCTAGTCGAAAGGGCCCTCGAGCCGACAATGGGCCTTAGTCCACTAGAGACACCCTTCGCCTAGTACCAGTTGCAGTCCCACGATATACCGTGCGGATAATAATGGCGTGTGGATTACTTTTCGGCAAGATTCACAGGAACACTTGAAAGACAATGGGTACTTGTCAATATTGTATTTGATTTTTATTGTTTTTGGCTAAAAAAATATTTACAAAATTTTTTCCAAATTTCATCCTCCAGTCAATGACATTATTGTGCCGGTTGGACGTGCTCAGATTTTTCATGAATAACCTCGATCCTCGAGCTTATTGAAAATTGAATCGACCCTCGGTGCACGTTCTGGTGTACCAACACGCGTAATTACGCAGAAACTGATAAAATCAATGGCAATCCTATCGACACGATCACCCCTTCTGCGGCGGCAGGGTGTGCCCTATCGATTGATCGTCGATGCTGAAACTATTTTTTTTTTTCTCTTCTTTTTATAACGCAACTACCTATCCTTTGATTAGGTCCCATTCACAAGGGTGAGAAACAACCCTTGAAAGGATTGAAGAAATTCGTTGGGAAAATTCGACCAGTGATACCAGGCATGATTAAGGGTGGTAATTCTATACTGTAAATTGGTACCGTATGGTAGGGTTAAGATATCGATCAGAAATTTTGACGATGTGTCTTATTTTTTACACGTAAAAATCAGCGAATGACGTAATCACTGATAAGAAGTGAAAAACACCCTTGAAAGGATTGAAGAATTTTTTTTTTGAAAATTCGACCAGTGATACCATGCATGATGAAGGGTGGTAATTCTATACGGTAAATTGGTACCGTATGGTAGGGTTAAGATATCGATCAGAAATTTTGACGATGTGTCTTATTTTTTACACGTAAAA
>JARQSV010000189.1:78661-90031 GCA_030142285.1 Calameuta idolon | reverse complement strand
ATCAGCGAATGACGTAATCACTGATAAGAAGTGAAAAAAAAAACCCTTAAAAGGATCGAACTGACTAAGGAACGTAATTCTACACGGTAAATCAGTGCCGTATGGTAGGGTTAAGATATCGATCAGAAATTCTGACGACGTGTCTTGTAACGTAAAAATCAATGGATGAGGTAATTGTTGATAAGAAATTTTTTTTTTTCAAAATCAATACAAAATACTGTCAGGAACTATAAAAAATAATTCGTGAGTCGGGACGGTCCCGCAATATGTGTATTTTGTGAAAGTTTTGTAAATTTGAAACTTTCGAAAACAAAGGAAAAGCCAAGCGAGAGAAATAGATGGCGAATAGGTAAATTCGTAGGTGAGCAAAGAACAAGAGAGAGAGAGAGCTGAAAGTTAGGAGTCCGTCTGGACGCCGACGCCTGCTGAGACGTCTCAAGGAGCGACGCGACGCCACCTGAGATCCACTGGCAGAACATCGAAACGTCCACGATCTTTATTACCCTGAGAAAAATATTTTACAGCGCGAACGTATCCTCCTTCCAACCCCCCAACCCCCCACATTCTACGGTCATACTTTTCCTACCTGCCTCCAGAAACATCTCACTTTCCAACCAGAAGTCAACTGCATCCAAAGTGCATGACCGAGGATGCACCGAGTGCAACAGAATGAATATCATTCCCAAAAACCATAAACCATTCACTAAATCCCAAAACTGTGCTTCTACTATCTGAATGATAAATTTAATAAAAATTTCCCAAAAAAAATCTTTGCTCCTGCACTGCAGCCAAATCAAAGGATTGCACTTGGCTGGACCTGAAAATGCACTATTATCTCGGATCTGAAGATGCATTCAGCCTTGCACTTTCCCACAGTTAATAAAACTATTAACCTTATCTCGGTTCGGAAACTCATCCGGCCAGGTTAACCCGATGAATATAATTCACGTTGTCATCTTATCGGCTAGGACATCTGCGGGTAGTGGCCTGAGCCTGAAAGAGGCCCGGGACCGTCCTGTGGGCCCCGATCGGGCCCATTCGCTACGGGTTCGTGGTCGCGTGGCGCCTTGTGCCTACCTAGGCTCGCCACGCTTTGACCCTTACGGCTTTACTTTGCTCCCTACGTATTCGAGCGTACTTGTGCTTTGCTCCCTCGCCTATTCTATAGGACTCCGTGCCTAAATGCTATCCGATGAGCTGTCTCTGCCAATAAGCCTCTTAGACTTTGAACTGGCCAATCAACCGAAACCACCTTATGCTCCAGACTCCGGAGCCGTTCCGGGATGTAGTTAGGTGCGCACGTGTATTTCCCATAAGATCTGTAGACACGGCGTAAATTAGAGATCGATATTAATTTGCATTTGCTATACCGTGTGTAGGATTACTCATTGTCAGAAATGCCGCGTCGACCCAGATTAGCCTGTTCGTTTTGCTTCCCGTAGCAAAATTCGATTGATAAGTCGATTCGTTTGATCGGTCATATAAAAAATTCAAAAATCTTTGGCACTGTGGCAAATTTTGAAAATTCAAAATTTCCATAACAGACACTGTGAATGGACTATGGAGTCTCTGGAACGCACACCTTGGGTCAAATAGGCAGACACGTTATAGAAAGTACTAAGTACAGTCCGGTATAATAGATACAGTGTGGCACTCGTGGTACAAGCTAATCCTGTCATTTGTCAATAGTAAATAGTAAGTCGAACCGTGAAATTAGTCCCGCTCAAATGTCATTAGCCGAGCTCGTGAAGCTTCTGGGCCCTGTCCACCGCGAAGCGGGCCCACTTTGTCGAGCCATTGTACGGTCAAAGAGCTGGGTCTTCGAATGGGCCCATTTTACTCGTGGGGATAATCTTTCGGAAAAATAGGAAACACGCGCTGCCTATTTGCCAGGAGTTTCAGCCGAGCGCCTAAGGACCCAGATATATAGGTGTTGCTGGTCTAATAACAAGTGAAAGGAAATTCGCCAGCGGTTAAATAAGTGGATGCTTATCGGCGCGAATTTTCAATACGGCAGAGTGCAAAAGGGTGTAAAGGGATTAGAGTCCCTAATACGTCGACAGCTGCTACAAGTATAGAAAAATCGAACATTGAAAGGGGTAAGGTAGCAACAGAAGAGAGAGAGAGAGAGAGAGATAGAGAATCACTGTACCCAACCCCCCAAGCGTAATGTACCAAAAGGTACCAATTACCAAAAAGGTACCAATTACCAAAAAAAAAAAAATACCAAAAATTAGAAATTACAATTTTTATCAATTAAAATCTTAATATTAATTATAGCACTAATTGCATTAGCAAATTTTATAATGATACTTAAAAATAAATGCTGCAAACCATACATTATATGGGTATCCATATGTATACGTGTTGCGCATGACGCCCGTAGCTGGTATTATTAAGTGATAAATCCAAGAAGGTGCACGGGCAAAGTGCATGCGTGCACGAAATTGCATCGGTCGGTAAGTGGGCCATTCTAACTGAAAAAGTGCAACAAAAAAAAAGGAGCGGAAAAAAAAGAGAGAGAGCAAAAGCTCAGACACACGAGCCGTATTACGTTTACGCGACGGCGTCGCGACGCCACACGTCCTTCTCGTGACCGGGATGCGTTACGTAGACGCAATTAACGCTCGCAAAAATTATCGGACTTCATTCGAGAGCGACGCCTTTACGTTTCTCGCTCGCGTAGACGCCCGTGACGTAATTGGAATTGCGGGCGGCCGACACAGGAGGGGGGAGGGAGAAGCTCGTGAGAATTTAGGCGCATACGCAACGGAGCTTTTATCGCGAACGGAGTTACGTGCGAAATGCACTTTTCTGAATAACAATTATACAAAATTTAATTACTGCAATCAAGCCCGCGAATTTCGCGTTGTCGCTCGCAAAGGTGCACCAGGGTAGTGAAATTATTTTTTTTTCTGAAAACGCACCTTTACACTAAAAAATGCACCTTTCGTGCACTCTGTGTTCGCGGTCTAAGCAGACTTCTCTGCTCGCACTCGTATATATATATTCATACATGCAAAAGATGCACGACGCGATTTCTCAGCCGATGCACAAGTTGCATTAATTAGATCAGAATTTTCTACGAGTTCCCGTGGCTCTTCTCTTGTTATTATTATTTCTTTCTTTTTTTTCTCCCTGCACAAAGAATAAAGCAAAAGCGAGCAGGTAAACCCTGTCCCGCGTCCTGATATTGTTTCCCAGGTTTCGCCCACGTGGCAACGTCATTATCGAGGCTATGCACTTCCTTCGAGCTGCATTGCTAAAGTCAATGCAACGCGATGCACCGGTGCATCCTTAAGAAAAATCTTCTCCAAAAGAATGCATCGCCCGGCGCAGCCAGTCTCTGTTCAGGAGTGACGCGAGAATCCCATACGCAAGGATGCACTTGTGTGCAACCAAGTTGCATCGGTGCATCGTGATGCATCTCTGTTGCGTATTAAATAAAATGCACTAGCGCCTTCGCCACGCTTGATTTATCGTCGTTATATGAGGTTGCGCGCCAAGATTGCGTGCGTAACGAACGTTTAGCATTAATTGCATATCAGTTTTGGCAGGTGGCACGACTGACTATCGCTGATAATATCTCCGGCCCGGTGACCGGAACCTGTATCATCCACGAGTATGAGTAATTACCGATCTCGGTTATCTGCGGTGGCTGAAAAAAAAAAATAGAAAAAAAAATTAAGACGATGAAATTTTTAAAATAACACTCGACCAATTCGTTCGACAGATTATCGTTAAAGATCGACGTGCCGACGCTTCGATCATTTCAGATATCGATCGATCTGCCACCAGTGCCATAAATAATTGGAGACGCGCACACGAGCACTTGGAAAATAAACGATCTGACAGAAGCGTGGTCAAACGTCGCGTACATATGTACATGCGGGTCGGACAGACAAGTACTGTCGTATCGATTATATTCGATTGCAAAAAAAAAAATTTGCAATAAATTGCAAAAACATATCCGGGTAATTTATGCAGTTTGAAAATCTGTCGGATCGCTTTGCATGCCAAGTTTATAAGACCGAGCTCGATCGACGTCTTCGGGATAATCTTCGTGCATTCGCTACTGCATCCGGCGCCGGTTATTAATTGCAGTGCACGATAGGCCAAGGAATAATTAATAATCTGAAATTTAAAAGATTCAAATTAAAGCACGGAAAAAAAGGCCGAATCTAAATTACAATCGTTACTAAATATTTATTAAAAAAAAAAAAATTTCTTTTTATTTAATTCCTTTTTTTTTTTTCCTTTAACACGATCCAGCGTCGACGGCCGCCATGCGAAAATTTCGATTCTTCCATCCGTGACATATTCATATGTATATGCTAATACGTGGCAGATAGCGTTTCTCCCAGATGATCCTTCCGGCGCCACGATCCGCGCCGGGACGTCGTAGTTAATAAGTAAAATCGGCGCGTCACGGATCGGCAAGGGTCCATCGATCCTGCGCCGATGGACCTGCGCGTTAGACCTAGAGTCATCTGCGCATGCGCGGAAGATAACTTCGCTCTCGATGCATCGAACGCATCCGCGTCGCAGGACCACTGCGTCCCTCGTAGGTGCGTTGCTCCCAGGACCGGCCAAGGCTCGTGGCAGCCTGATGGTCAAGCGGACAGGTAGGCAGTCAGGCACAGGTAGGTATAAGTAGGTAGGTGTCTGACTTACCGAACCTGAGAACTTATGGCGCAAGTGGCAGGTGGATCCTATTGGTGCGCAACCGATAGAACAGCGGTCGGTCGGCTTGGCCTCATCTTAATAGGGGAGCGTGTCTTTATGGGCCACTTTGTACGGGCAATTTTACCGTAATGATTATGGATCATTTGCTCAGTCATCGCACGCGTCTTGCTCATGAAGATAGGCAGAGACCTAACCTATCGACCGATCCCGGCTGCTTCATGCACAAAGGACCCAGAGGTTAGGTATGACTTTTTAATCATCGTTACTTCGCGTCATAAATATTTGCCTCGAAAATGCAGATCGCTCGAGCAATGAATATTAAGTAATTT
The DNA here is from genome assembly GCA_030142285.1 of Calameuta idolon. Taxonomy (NCBI): domain Eukaryota; kingdom Metazoa; phylum Arthropoda; class Insecta; order Hymenoptera; family Cephidae; genus Calameuta; species Calameuta idolon. Next base: position 85,016 of record JARQSV010000189.1, on the reverse strand, counting down.
TTTTTCTTTTTTTTTTTTCTCTTCCGTTGCCGTTCGCTCCAAGTGAGAATCGTAGCAAAACACTTAAACATACAAGATCGTTATTTCTTCGTATTTCTAATGTATAATAAAAAGATCAAGGAAGCGCGCATATCCGATTAGCCTTTTTTTTTTTTTTTTTTTTCGATGTTTAGCTCTCGACTCAGGCATCAGCCAAAGGAGCGCAAGTCGATCCACGTTAAATTATTAGAAGAGCTAACGTTACCGTAACCAGTCATAATTCTCTGAAGGAGCCAACGAGCGCATTTACATCCATCCGGGCATTCATCAGGTCCCCCGCCTCCCCCCTTCCCTGGTCTTGGCTGCCAGAATGGCGTCGACTAATTAATCATTGCTCTAAACGAAAGCGCGAGTGTCTTATCTATAGTTACGATACCGGAGTCTCATCCAGTCTCAGGTCCTCGACTACGTCAGGCTGCCGATGGTAGAAGCTACGTGCGGACCCCCCGACCCCCCCGGCCCTGGCCCATCGTCCCGCCACTTGGGCCAGCATAGGAATCATAGTTAAATGTACTTCCCATAGGGAGACCAGCAGCTACTGGCGCTGAGGTGGAGCCTCGAGACTCACCAGGGCCTGACTGATCGTTATTATTTAAATCGTGCCGATGTTTGCCCATTCGACGTGGGAAGGGATGCGCGCGCAGGAAGCGCGATGAATTACAGGTTAACGATAAATTAGATTAATTAATATTTTCTCAACGCCCCCCACTCCTTCTCAGCTGACAGTTTGCCTGGTCCGACTTGGAATCACGGTGCATCGTCATGCACCCTTGTTCGACGTGACCCATTTGGCAGCTGGTTCTTCGGATGACGTCAGCTGGTATTACGCAACTGTAAACATAAATCCAAGCGAACACTGGTAATTACAAGAGCGCGGAGGTGTTTTTTCAAAATTTTCGAAATAAACGTGTCATTGGTCGACTCGATAAAAAAATTGTCTATTTTCATCACTTGTCGTCGGTCTCGTCGTCGATTATATTTTTTCTTTTTTCCTCTTTCTGCCACGTCCACTCGAATCCAGAGGGAGGCTGCGGTTCGCTTCTCTAATCTAAAAGAAGCCTTATTTCCCGCGCAGTCGCTAATTCGTCCGGCGTTGACGTGACGATACGCCTTCGGAAACGAATCTAAACCGAAATCAGCCGCCGTGACGATATGATACCCAACCGTCCGTCCTATTCCTTGTAGTAGCACTTAATAATGGGTTGTATAGATGGCCAGATAACGGAGCGCGCATAGCATGTACTATTTTGGTAAATAGGCAAGATAAGCCGGGATGTTCTTGTCGCAGGAAGCGCCCGTTAATGCCATTACTGTTGATTTCAAAGGTAACCAAGTCATGAGCCACTGCGGTCAATCCGTTAACGAGATGGGTTAACGCCATTGTCTGTAATTGGGGAAAAAAAAAAAAAAAATTTTTTTTTTGACTACGACGAACGTATAAAAAAACAAAAAAAAATATTAGGTCAAATTTTTTAAATTTTCAAAAAAAAAATCCCCCCCCCCCCATCCATATATTGTATATACCTGTACCATATTTCATTACACGAAGATCCATCACCCCGAGTAAGGCCGTATGTTCGTTCTGGGTTCGTTGGGTTCCTCGGAGTCAGACACGCGTACAACGCATTCTTATATACCCGCTGTACATCAACATCCGCGAGCAGCTAGACGCATATAAATTTGATTGCGCATTCGACGCAGCAAACTGCGTTCTAGCACGCGAATCACGAGAGACCCCCGACTCCTCCAGTACCCTTACTGTCTTCAGGATGAGCACGTATACATATATATATATGTATATATGTAGAGTACAGAAGCCTTCTTCTTGCACCGTTGCTCCTCGAGTTCGCGACTGTTCCCAAACTAACGGTTGGTAGTCCTGTGATCGCGATAACGCCCTGGGACACCACTTCGATCCTGGGACTAGAGATCATTGGTAATAGGATATTATGGTGACGCAACCTTTTTAATTTTCACGCATCACGGTTACCAACTGTTGCGTCGCATCGAGGTGAGAAATAATTATTGACGAAACCGAGAGACCACGTGAGAACGTTCGGCAGTGACGTCGGCCGCGAGCGACTGCTCCTTTTCGTACGCGATGCTAAAGGCTATCGGAGGTATGGATACGGCATTACGTACGGTGCCCATGGTACGGCGGTGCGCGGATACGGCCCTGGGCATAATTTTCGCTAGACGCTGAAAGCTTGCACTCGCGGGTACGACAGTGCGGCATATCTTGAGAATCTTGCATAGATCTCACGGCTCTGACCTCTGTAAATGTTGAGCGCGTTACTCGGGATAGGGAAAGTGAGGAGAGTGCGTGCGCACACCGTGTGCGCGAGTGTTCGCTTCTGGTTGGACATGGTAGATGGGTGTGCGAGGGACTTGGGGGGAGGGGGAGGGGGGGCTAGGGGCTAGAAAAGACATAAAAGAAAAGGACGAAAAGAGGGGAGGGGAGGGGAGGGGGGAGGAGAGGATGGGGAACACAAGAAAAAGAAGAGCAAGAGCGACCTTATCAGGTTAATTAAAGGTGAATAATGGTCAGTTAACAGTATTTATTTATGCATTATGCAGAAATCATTGTAATAAATAATGCAGTCGTCGTGGAACTTTTTTTCTACAGATGCGCAGATTCGTTCGCCGATATTTTTACGCGTAGCGTGGAAACTGCGACGTGGGCAAAGGTATATCGAAATGCGGGAGGTTAGTGCGCATGCGCGCGGGCGCGTGCAACCGCGCATGCGCAGATACTTCGAGTATCCGTACGTGAAACGTTGCGCGAGAGGCAAAGCGCATCCGCAGGGCCGGCACTATCGATGATTGTCGGGGGGCGTTGAAACGCGCATGCGCGCTCGCTCGCTTAATATACATAAGGTAAAAGTTTTAGAGGCAGCAGCCGAAATAAATATGCAAGGTTATGAGCTCGACACGGGTACGAGCGTAACGTATGCATATCTTGGAATGGGTATGGCGTTTCTTCTGCGGTTTTGTTTAGGCTGAGAATTTTTAACTACGTTCCCCGCTCACGCACGCACGCGCACGCACGCACGCGCACGCACATAGTCAGTCATATTTATTCGTCTTGCGTTAAGCAGCCCGAACGCCCACCTCACGCATTATCCATCACGGGGCGAATATGGGAAGCATAAAGTACGTCCAATGTGGAAAAAAAAAAAAAAAACGTAAAACAATAGGAATTATCTGTAAGACCGAATCGAAATATTTATCCAGGTATTGCAATAATTTTTGTAATAACCACGACATGGCTACGTTGCTGCAATCCGAGTCTCATTGTTTCCCTTATCCGGAGTAATCTCAGCGAACGATAACGATCGATTAAAAATTATCCAAGGCGATTTCCGGCTTCCGGATCAGCAATTGGAAACTGGGCAACGCGTTAGGTGTACCGTGTGTCTCTGGTACGTATATCTATCTGCGCGAGATAGACCGGCTGACAGTCAGCGAGACAGAAACGTAGTCGAGTTTCGTCCGGTAGCGACGTGCGTGCCCGACGGCAATTCAGGGCGACTAGGCGATTCGCGATTCGCTTGGGACTTAATGTGGAAGGAAACGGGCATAGTTGTTAACCGTGGCTCCTATGGGCGCACACGGGGTTCCACGTGGTCTTGCCGTGTAACCGGGACTGGCAGCACCAGCAGCACCGTAGGCACCCGCTGCCGCCAGGAGGATACATAAAGGATACGGTTCACACTGCCGTCTAATGGGAGCCGCGAACTAGATCGGTAACTCCACTCCCGCACGGCGTATTTATTGTGGCGGACATAAGAGATGGCTCGCGCATAAAATTACCGATACTTGGTAATTGTTATTGCCTGCGCGAAACGGCCACGACGTGATAATGGCCCCATCCCTTGCCCATTTACCATTTCGCATTACCATTGTAATGCGTGGACGCGCGTGTCACGCTGCATCGGTTGGTACGCCTGTGACTGTTTTTTTTTTCTCAAAATTTTATTATTCAAAAGTCGCTCGATGTCGATCGGACGCACTGCAGCAGTGTATCCCGTCCCACCTCACGGGGAAGACTGTCGAGCACTGACTCGTAGATCGCATTCCTTTTTTAAAGGCGTCAGGGATGCAGATGCGCAGAACGATATGCGCAACCCACCGGCTGTCATGCGTTTAATTACCAATCAGAGACGCTAGGGTTCGCGCGGTGCGTCGGATTCCGTCGAGTAGCCTATCTGCCTACATGCCTTTAAGTGATCTGTGCCTTGTACATACGCGGGGTACCTTCGTGTACGTATTACGTAGCGTGGCGAGGGCGGCGCTTCCTACGCGTACATTGCCAGGACGATACCTTCGTTAACTGCACCAGGGATGCGCTTTATTATTATACATTGTTGCTGCACGCGAGAGCACTCTACACAATCGGACGATCTCGACCGCGTCGATGACAGGTACAAGGGCCTCCTGTAATCTCCTGCCGATGCTCTTCCGGTTGGCTTAATATCCTTAGTTTTATTCCTTTTAGTAGCTTTTCAAATTTCCCGCCACGCGACAGTCACTTATTTTCGATTACTGTTCAGCTGCTCCTTTCATGTATGCTGGACGACGCGATATTTTCGCTGGTGTACATCGTTCTTTCTCGTTGCTGGTTTTTCGTACTACTTTGTTCGGTGCACGCCCTGGAGCACGACGGAATCCGCAACCACGAACCTAGCGGTTCCTAACCGAGATCTAGATCTCAGATTTAACTGCAAATATTAATTGGCCACCTCCCGGTGCGCAAGAGTAGATCTAACGGATTGGGGATTTGATTATCTTGCCTCGTTAACATCTTTGCTTTGAATACAAACGGATTTAGCCCAAGACTCGTGTGTCACAGGGCTTGCAAATAATTATCAACTGCGTACTTACGTACGTCGTAGGTAAAACGCAATCAATATTATGTATCGTGATATAAACACAAAGCACTGTACCTGAATTGATTCCGCAGTCGCATCCATCTTGTCCGGCAGTCGGTAGCACATTGACAATTCACCACTTTTGCACTGTTTTATTACCTCGTTCGGTATGCAAGGAGCAACGTACGATTTAAAGGAATAATTTGCGAACAGTAAAACGAACAAAAATCGACATCTCGCAAGAGCAGTCGCAAATGCGCGATATGTTTGAGGTTATATATGACGGCGGGTATGTCGCATATTGGAATTGCGGCTTGCTGCTTACAAGCGGCATCGCGCCATACCCGCTGCGCTACCAGCACGTCGACGCCACAACACAAGATACGGCCGACTCATCCAGGGCTTCTCAATTATCCTTTTCGAATTGCACGTATTCACGGATCCGTCCCGGCGCGCTCGATTGTAAAACACTCCCGTGCGACACTCCCGCGCGTCGACTGGCCGCCATATTGGATCATGAAAACACCACCAGTATCATACTGACATCTCTGAACACAGTGATCGAACCGTTGTAAGAAACAGAATCGACCAAAAATATCATATCAATTTCTTTTTTCCCTTTTAAAGAATAACTGTAAATAATATAATTTATATTGGTGCAAAATTTGCATAAATAATTTTCTCTCGATAGTCATTATGTGTTACGTAGTATTGAAGGGTTCCGTGACTCTGTTTTTCACGACGTATTCGGCGTCTTCTCGATACTTTTGAAGTTTCTTAACAATATAAATCCCTGTGCATAAAATCGGACTAAACATTGAGTATCACTGCTCTATTGGGACCGCATTCCCGGCCTCGCCAACACAGCATTTGAAGACTGCATTTGGAGCGGCGATGTAATGTAGAAGATAACATATATGAAGAGCCGTCGTTTGGTCGCGGGTTATGCTGAATAAAATACTTGATTTGCTGTACAGCCACCGATTCCGATTCCCAGACCGCTGCCACATTCTCGGCGATACTTGTGTTCCTCACGAGGACACGCAAGTAGAACACTGGGATTGGCCAAGGACACGCGTGTACGTGTGCGATTGTCACGTGCGAGATTTTCATGAGCAATAATCACAATAATTCACGACAAGGAACACCGGTAATCATCATTTTTTTCATAATGAAAAATTCCTTTTTACTGTCATATAAAAATCCATCGCTGGGACACTATGGAGATAAGATTCTTGATTCTTTATTTGACTTCCTGTTTATTATGAAAATTATCCTGAACCCGGTATAGCGCTAGCACCTGACTTTATAATGCTGCCGAGTTCTGGGCCCCCTCCCCTGTTCCTGCACCGAGTCGTTCAGTTCAAGAAGCTTAATAGGAACTGATCTAATACGTAGTTCCGGTTCTCCAATGAAGTTCAGCCCGAAATTTAAAAAGGCGAAAC
>JARQSV010000189.1:53970-78561 GCA_030142285.1 Calameuta idolon | reverse complement strand
GAAAGTTCATCTTCATCCTCCCTGGTGTGGTCCAAGTATTACGAGTATGAGAGAAACTTGAAAATCTGGGAAGCATCGGCTGGGCCCAGATCGTAGCAGGTAGGGGGCATCAAACTCCCAGGGTCCCAACGCCGTGGGCCCTACAGGGGGTCCAGTCATGCTGACATGTTTATCACACTCGTTCTCTACACTCGTGTCGTGCGTTATGCGCTTTGCGTTATGTGCCGTGCCAGCCCCACTACCTTTATGACGTTTTACGTTACTGGTGACAATCCTACTACGGTTTCAATCTCGATTATGCGCAGGTACATAGAAGAAGAAGAAGAAGGAGGAAGATTCGGTAGATTTCATAAGGCCATTTTTTCTCTCTTTATAGGACCCACCTTTATGGGGCCTTAAGAGGTCCCCAGGTATTTAAGCGCAAACTAGAATCACAAAAAATATCATTCAGTTACCTTCCAGCATGAAACTTCAAAATTATTGTTAAAAAAATTTTTTTTTTCTTTCAGTCTTATCTTACACGCACCGCAACCACGTTAAGATGCACTGGATGCAATAGTGCAATGTAAATGCATCCAGTGCAAGAGGAATAATATGTTCTGCCAATGTCCATGCCTACTTGCATCCGGCAAGGTGTTAATTATCATACGGACTTTAATAATAATTCAAGAATGAGGAATGGGTGCATCGCCAAGGTGGATACAGGATGCGTTCTGGCTTTCCACACATGCTCGATACCGAAGACACGTGGTCATATGTGGATGGATGATCGTCGGTAAGAACGAGTCCTGGTATGCGTTCCTGCGCACTAGCCGAGTGCACTCGAAGTAGGTGCAACGAATATGTGAGCATTACGTAACGCGTTAAGATCCTGGAGATTGTCGAGTGCAACAAATATTACGTTTTATTATTCATCTTCCGGTTATCGCGCCTGGTCATCTCAGGACGCCGTACACTACACGACGCCGAGGGACGTTTCTCTCGGGTCCTCTAGCTGGGCTGGCTGGAGCGTCGCGCCGCCCGATCCCTTCCTCCGGTCTTCTTGTCCTCCCGTATCTAGCTATCTGCCCGCTGTTTTCTTTTTAAGGGTGATAACTTACAGGACACCGTTTTAAAAAAAAAAACCCTTTCGAATTTGTTTTCCAGCGTCCTTTGAAATTCCACGTGATACCTGAAAAACCATTTTTAAGGTAAATTCTTGTTTTTCAAAATTCAAGCGCAGCTTGATGTCTCAGTTTTTTTTTTCACATTTATATTCACAGAATTTCTAAACGAAATATTTATGTGGTTTGACGTTCTATATATTTTTTTTTTTTTCAGTTGATCACTACCGATTACATTTTTGTAATTAATTACGTGCTAAACGGCGATAACGGGCTGGGCATTAATTTAACATGGCTGCCCGGGGTGATAGGAGCGATAAGGATTTTCAAACGATATGTTTAAGTGCCCACGACAACGTGTGCGCCTTGCGGGCGCATGTGTTCATTTTCACCTGTCGTGTTGCCTTGCGCAGATAAAGACTCCGTGCGAGTCGAGGTACCACTTCCATTTCCGGTATGTTCGCATTTAGAGGACACGTCATTCGAAGACGCGCAAGGATACGAGATAAGCTTAATGGTATAATGAAGTATCTCGATCAACATACTTACGAGTGACTGTACAGATTCTTTCAAAAGTAGTATCACGTGTGTCAATATATATACACATGTATATACTCTCGATAGAATCAATTTGTGAACACACTGACTGGGGCTCCTATATACAAAATGGATCTGACAAACTCCGTCAGTCCGGCATCGACTAGGCTAAGTTCACGTCAGAGAGTGGCGCATGCTAGAGACTCCAAAAAGGACGCCCGGCGTCGCGACGCCAATGATAGAATGCTTCCGAGAAGTAGCTGTACGAAAGCGACCGACACTCAAAGCACGGCTGGTTATCTGCTGGTCCAGATGTTCGGTAAGCCTCCAGTCAATGGTCCATGACATTTGGAACGAGATAAAGTCAAACAGTACACCGTGTATATACATACATACGTATATATATATACACAGACGGAAGATCCTGTATCACTTGGGAGTTTAGGAAAGTTCAAAAGTTACGATATCTTAGCGCGTGTGCGGAGCAAAGATCCGCAGTGAGAGAAATGGTTGACAGAAAAAAAAAATAAAAAAAAATGCACTCGGTGTAAAATACAAAAGAAAAATATGCGGCCATTAAGCACGAACCGCTGGATATGAAAAATGCATGTAAGATCGCCAAGAGAAATATTTCATTTTTTTTTCTTTTTTTTTCATCATCATCGATCCTCCATTCCTTAGGGTGAAATTTTCGTGAAACCGACGTCGGGCGTCCCGACGTTATCGCACGGTAATTTGTTCAGCATCCCTACGCTCTGACATATGTAAGGCAATTAAAAATGATCGCACGGCCGAGAGACGAAAAGTCACGGACGATTATTTTACAGTTCGTTATTTCCAATTTATCGATCGCCACTTGGCTCCTACGACATATTTATATGCATATAAATTGGGACTCACCGAGAGATAAGAGCGGCGGCCTCCGCTATCGTCGTCGAACGAACAACAGTCTAATCTGCTGACATTTTGATAAATAATTAGTGGATAGGGGGGTGGGGGGTGGGGGGGGGGTCGTAGGGTCAGAGAAACGAAGGAGCAGTTAAGCATAATGATAACAACAACAATAATAATAACGGTCAGCCACTCCGAAGGCGTGCCGCCATTTCTTCCCAGTGACACGAGACGGGCCCAAAAGGTAAACGATAATTCAATATTTACACGGTCATTGTCTCCATTACTTTTTAAGTAGCTTCTCCACGAGTCCGAGATTACGATCGGGGCGCCACCTAAGAAAATATTTACTTGCCGCTCGACGTGCCAATGGCTCCACGGGGTATGTATCTTTTGTGTTCGAAAGGTATAGGTTAAGGGGCCCCGTAGCTGCTAGAAACATGATGACTCGATGACGACGGCCCTAAGGCCCAAAGTTGCCTCGCTCAAGTGGATTCGGGCCCATTCTCTTACTCCGTCACTCTCAGGGGGCCGGTTCTTATTTTGACACTAGACTCTTGCCATTCTTCGAGTCGCGATAAGCGCCAGGAGAGCAGCCCGGTGGTGCTTCTTCGAACTAAACTAAATATTTCTTTTTCTCGACTGTCCGCAGCGCCGTCCTCGTGGTAGTGACGAAAATTTGTACTAACATTTATTTTCTTCCGAAGCGACGTCCGCTAACGCGTTACCACAATTAGTGCAAGATTTTCCGTGTATCGTCATTAAAGAGAGCGAAGCATCCACTGACCCATTTTTCCAGCAAGAATGGGGCCCAATGGGTCGGCAATGCATGCCCCCAGGAATAAAGGCATTTCCGGGGATGCTTCAAGTCCCAAAAGTGCGCTGATCGGACCGACACGAGTTTTCCCGAGTGACGTCGGGTACCGAGAGAGAGAGAGAGAGAAAGAGAGAAAGAAACACGGCTGAGTTATTTACTGCACGTAAATGAAGATATATCGCAGCGTGGTCTTTTTAACGACTGGCCTCTCTCTGAGGCCCATGAAATATTGCTGTGTGAATCTCGTGGGTATACACGGCCGTTGGTTTTCGAGTATACAGCCTGAGAGAGAGAGCGAGAGAGGGGGCAGCAGCGTAGTAGGCAAAGGGATAAATAAAGAAAAGCTACGCATGCGCGTAAATCACTACGGACTTCTCAATATTCCCTGGTTTGTCCGGTGGCATTGAATTTGATGACTCGCTTTCGGATTTATGTAGCCCTAACCTCGCGTGACTGTCGATACCGAGTACAGGTCCTTTCATTTGACGCCTCCCCGCCGAGAGAGTCCTCTCTTTTCTGGCCCAATGAATTTTTCTTTTATTTCAGTGCGAAAAAAGACCGCGGCGCTGGTGTCGTCTCCAATAAGATTCTTGGAAAAAAAAAAATTGAATTTTCATCTCAAACTTTTTTTTCACCCTGTATGCACGTACGCGCGTATTACGCTACACGGTACAGTCCTTTGAATAATTCTTTCCCACCAGCATGGCTTCCCGGCGCCCCTGTAGTCACTTTCAATACGCGCGCTAGGCGCTACGAAATTTACTGCCTGCAGAACTGTTATTATTTTTTTTTTTTCGACAAAAGAAACTGCCAACCACTTTTATTCTCTCTCTCTCTTGGTCTTCTCAGCTCCTGAATCTCCATATACATACATAGTTAGACACTGGTGTCGAGTTTCTTTGATTTTTCGGTATCGCCAAGAGACCCAATTTTTGGGCCCAGTCGGACCTGCGGTCAATAACTTTGATTTATCGCTCGCTCGGACTTTCCTTTTGACAAATTTAAATCGTTCCGGGCCTTATGGGTCCATCCTATTGGTACGCGAGGTCGAGAGTCACTCAGTGTAGCCAACCCTCAGGTCTCACAGGTCAAAGATAACGTCTCTCCTCTCACACTCCTTCTCTTTGATCTTCCATCCTTTTCTCTCTCACCAGGTTACCCCCTATACATACACATATATATATATACATCTATCTCTCTCTTTCTTGCAGTGACAGATGACCTCTCCGGAAGTTGACACCAATTTTTTGTACCCCGGGTCGCAGCGCATGCGCGTAGCGGCTAAAAAAAAAAGTTCCCAGGATGAAGTAACAGCGAAAGTTTGAAGCTCAAAGTCGCAAGCTGCAATTTCGATCGAAGCTAAGCTTTTTTTTCTAAAATAAATTATTTAAGATATAAATCTCCGTTCAGCGGTATCAACGGCCCGACGCGGAAACTGTCAAAGGCGTCGCGCCTTCGCAGGGCGTCGGGAGGCATCGCGACGCAAGGGACAAGGCGTCGCAGCTGCGTTAGCCGTGTCGCATAATTTATAGCGTCGTGAAGGCATTAAGATAGCGAGAGTCCCGGCAGCGCGGATGAGCCGCAAGGCAGTCCGGGTATTGGTGAGCGGCACAGGGACGCCCATGGCAGACGCGCACGGACGCCGAGCGTCGGTGCATCGGTGTTGGAAGAGCCGGAGAAACCGAGCGAGGAATCGAAGACGCGGTGGACAAGTATTCCTTATGCCTCTTATCGGGCTTATCGAGCGGCCGGCAGTGATGTGACCCAAGGCGACGCACTTCGTGCCTTATTTACGAGTAGCGCGGACGCGGCCACGGGGGTCTAGACGCCCGAGACGTCCCGACGCTCGCAGCTGAAACCACGTCCTCCGATACGTATTTGTTTTTTGCTGCTCATCGCTATTCATGGATTACCAGCAATAACACGAGAGAGACAGAGCCACACATATATATATATATATATATACACATATGTATGGATAAACATAAATCTCCTGCGTGACCAACGTAAAAAAAAAAAAAAAAAAAAATCTTTAGTACCGTCAGGTTGGTACCAGCCTAGAAAAACGTGGTATTTGTTTCCAAGAAGGACGCGCCAGAATATCCAATGGCAGAGCGAAGGCGTTAGCGCGTATCATCTAGTACGAACTGGACGGCGCAGCAGGGCGTCGCGACGCCGGTGCGCGCTCGGGGGCCCACTCCAGAGACGCTCAAGGGGCCGTACCCTCGGCTTGGCCGTCTGATTGATATACGGACTGTTAAGTGTCTGCAATACCGACATTTATATCCACCTCTAATACTTCCAGCCGTAAATAACCGCGCACTTCGAATGCTACAAACTGCACGCGAGATACGATACTGCCTTGCGCCTACGGTCAACACAGGCGCTACGGTGCAAACAGGCCTTAAGCTTCGCGGTGCGTCTGTAGGAAGGCGCGAGCGGCTATCTATGACGCGTACGGGAGACACTGTCCAGCAGGCGTCGATTTATTAATAGGACCGACGCCGGCGAACCTGATGCTCCATTCACACGGACGATCCTCTGCCCCATTGTTTGGGCTACACGTGTGTACGACAATGCCGACGGGCGATCAAAGACAGTGAAGTCATTCGCACTTAGTGTCGCACAGTTGTCACGCCTTGAAATTGACAGCGGTCACATGCGGGCTCGTCTTAAGGATTTCGACAAGCAAACAAGGTTAATAACTGATCTTGCACGATATCTCATAGGGTCTCCATGTCTTTGGCGTATCGTGAATTGGTCTTCGTACAGTCCACTTCCTCCGTGCCCAGGATGCTATAGGGGACAGGTGAGTCGGAGTTGGATCGACATTCGAGCTTCTGCGCATGCGTGCGATACTTTTTTATTATTTAAATGTGTCAGGAGCGCCAAGGTCGTTCTCAAGCGAGGTTCTCTTTGAAAAATTGAGAAAATTTATGTTTTTTTGAATAATTTACAAAAAAATTTATTTTATGGACTGAGAATTTTTTTTTTTTAGTTTGAAAAATATTTTTAACATCGATTTCGGAGGTGGACTGGCAATGTATAGGGTGGTCGAAAAATTCCATCCCGAACAGCGTGACTGGCCGGTCACTGGCATTCATTAATAATCGATTTTTCTAATGGTTACGAATCGGAAGCTTCTTCGTTGGAATTTTCGAGCTTATCTCATATTTTGATCTGTCGCATTTCACGTCTCAACGTTGGCTACCTTGCGCACCGGTATCGGCCATCTCACGAGATACTAGACGCGAGATGTCTGTTCTTCGGTCATCTCGAACGTTGAAAATTATCCTTTTCCTCGTGGGAAGCGTTACGGTAGCTCTTTCGTGGGGTCTTTGATTTCGGTCGTGTCAACTTGGGGCCCGTAGGGCCCCGAGAAGGCCCAAAATCGACTTCCACGATGACTGTACACTTCACAATGGAATTCCACGAATGCTTCTGTCTTTCGCTGATGATTTTTTTTCCTCTCAATCCCACGGCTCATCCTCGAGGAATCCGTTTTGTCGGGGGTCCTTCGCGGAGATGCAGCTTCCGTCAAATTTTTGGGACTCGTAAAATTTTTGTATTAAATTTTTTTTTTTTTTTTTTTTCAATAAAAAAGAAACATACTCCATGAAAATTCCTGAGGCAATGTCCGGAGATAAGTAAAATAATGAAAATGGTATCTGACTGTAGAATTTGGAGATCTTTGATGCAGATAAGAAGATGCTACAAAAAGCCTCCCAACGGGAGACGCGAGAGGAGAACGTGTGGGATGTAAATTCAGACGACGCATAAAGTCGGCTCGTGTGAACTCGTGTGTGGAAGGTCACCAAGGTCGTCCTAGAAGAATTCTCAGGTTGGTCTCCTTCGAGGAGCGAACGTGAAAACCAGCCCGAAGAATGTGGGATTACAGGGAGTTTCAAAAGCTGGGAAACCCTCTTGACGAAATTAAGCCACGACGCTCGTAATTTTACGAAGATCATTTTTTTTTATCGCGTAATCATTCTACAGCCGTAACGGTAACCGAAGAGGCGGCCATATTGGTTTTCACATAAATCCGAGGACCGTGGGTCGAGACCGGTGTCGAGTCACAAATTGGTCCATGATCTTATCAGGCAATTTTAGATAATCTCGGAATATTATCGTAAAGCGTGAACTTTGACCTCGTGGGATGCATAGAAAAAAAATGACGGGGGGCCCAAAAAAATATCGAGGACATTTTTGGGCCTGACAGTAACAACGCCGAATTGTCGAATTTTTTTTTTTTCAAAATTTTTCAATCTTCCTCCTCGACACTAAGTAGATTAAATATGTCTCCCTGTCTCAGGATCGTATCAAGGTCGGGCAGCTGGTGCGGACGCTGGTGATGGGGCCTCATCGGGGCCTTAAGTACCAAGGTGGCAGGTTGCTGCCTCGAAATGGGACCACCTGGACGAGACAGTTTAGAATTTCGTGTTCATCATCACCGAGGAACGCTTTTTTCCTCCCTATTTAGAAAAGCATCAATTTTGCACTCACTTTGCACGCGAGATTCGCGCAGCATCATTTGGTCCAACGTCACTCTAAATCCGATTTACACTGCGAAAGTGACGACCGATAGATGCCATTCGATGCTGCGAACACAATGTGACAGAGTGTGATCATTAACGACAGATCCCGGTCAGTTTATTCAGTGCCGGATGACGTCATGAGATGATGTCATCTCAGAGATTGGCAGCATCTCTGGACCCAATCGTACTTATCCGACGGTATCATTTTTCCTGGCCTGGTCCATTCGATAAAATCATCAAAGGCGGTTCGATCACCAAGAGACATTTTTGTACGTCGCTCGATGGATAAAAATTGAAAACAAGATAAGATTTTGAAAAAAAAAAATCAATACTAATCAATAAATATCTTTTAATAATCATTCGATCTTTATAGAGGCTGATTCTAATTTGTTTAGAAAAAATTACATAAATATAGGTATACGATACCGAAGACTCCGTCTTACGTGCCCCGTGATTTCGAAACAGGATAAAGTCGGGTTCACTGGTTCAGAATGAAGTTCGCATCCAGCTTTGGATCCTTTAATTGAGAATCGTCGAAGCTTGTAATCTCGCGCGTGCGCACCATGGGCCCCGTAATGTACCAACTATAGCACACTAGAATGATTGCGAATGAATGCGGTCGCGCTAGGTGGCTGCACTGGGTGGAAAGCGGCGTCGTCCGATTTTACGGACGCCCGGCGTCGCCGCGGGGAGTGCGCGTCCCTGTGGTCGCGCACGTGTCATCCCCGGGACCATTGTCAGAGATTCCAGGTCGTGCAGGGACGCACCTACGTGTCCCGATCGATCGGATCTGCAACGGGGATCGATAAATTCGAGAGGAAATAATATCACGAGCGGGCTTATGCTTTTTGTCTTTCGATATTAATAACTCACCGACCGTCCGAATTACTTGGTGAAGTCATCATCTCGCGTGGGATCATCTTTGGTCATGGGGAAAAAAAAAAAAATACTCTATACGAACTCCACTGCGCTATATGAATTCATGACTAAAAATGTATCTCCCATACCGTATAGACTTTTGGACTGTGTATCTACAGCCCTGGTTTAACTGTACAGTAGTTAGCAGGTACCCAGTATAGGTACTATGGCAAAGGACAAGAACAGCCAGACCAGCAATTGGGTCCGTCGAATGGACTGACGCGGAGTAAAATGACGAGTGAACCGAACCGCGTGCGGCTTTGGGCTAATTTCTGTTAAATCACTGGGTTCACCCTTGACGCCCGGCGTCCCGTCACCCCTGTGACGCCCGGCGTCCCGTCACGCCGTCACGCTCTTTTGTCAGGTCTGACGCTTTTTCGAGCTTTCGGCGCCTCCCGTCAGCATCGACACCGTCGACACACCTGCTCCTCCCTGCAAAACCCGGCACCAGGTGTCCTCTTTACGTACTTTTATTTTTTCTCTTTCTCTTTTTACTTTCTTTCTCTTTTTTCTTTTTTCTCGTCTTACTCCTCACCTTCCACTTAGCCTGAAATTTCTTTTGACAGGCATTTCCTATATCCGCCTTGCGGCGTTTCATATTTTTTTTTCGACCCCCCCCCCAAAATGCTATTTTTTTTTTTTCATTTTTGAGTTTCCGGTTACCCAAGCTCCACTTAACGACGATGCGATCAATACTTGCATAATTATTATGGGATTTTAATGTTTCGTATTAGCCGAGGCAAGTCATGTGCTCCGTCCACACGTGCGCACGTGGTTTAATGTTACAAAAAAAAAAAAGAAAAAAAAAATCTCTCTGGCTAATTTGACGTTTTATCAATAAACGAGCGAACCGCCGACACGGGACGCACGCGTCAGGCGCTGCTGCGTCTTCGCGCGGCTGATGGATGAACTGCGTAACGTCGAAACGGGATTCCCCCTGGGGACCCGCAGCTATTCGTATTGTTTATTGGATTCTTATGGTGATTTCACAGGGGAGCCAATATAAGCCGCGTCGGTCTCCGTATTCGTTCGCCGTCTCATATTTTCTTTTTTTATGACGATCGTGAATTTTTTTCTGTTTATGGACGATAATCGTCCAACGTAAATAATACGACGAACATACTTCTTTTTTTCTTTTAATCGTATCCACGGAATATCCCTGATGTCAAAGTTCACGTTGATTCCTATGAAACCGAGGTACAAGATTCTGGTTGTCCTTTGACGTTTATGTGACGTATAAAAAAAAAATTTTTTTCTTTTTTTCATTCCAATAAAATTTTTCGAATACATGAATTTGGTGATCTTACAGTATTTTTTTGTTTTTCAACGCTCAATTTTCTGCCTTTATTTTTTTTTTGTCAAAATAATAAAGAAGAAAAAAAAGAGCCGTAACAACGTGACCGTAAATCCTGGCAAAGGGCCGTTCACGTTTCCCACAATAAAAAGGGACCAGTTCACGGCTCGTACGATGCCAAGAGGGTGGATCGCTTCTTTTTTTTTTTTTCTTTTTTTTTTATGGGGTATCTTTTACCCCCAGTCAGATCGTGTCTCGTCAAAGTCCTAGTGGTATCGCTTTACACGCGGGATTAAGCCGTCAAAGCGTGAGCACGAAGACACCATATAGGAGCTCACGTGGAATTTGATCTTTACGACGCGCAGCATCGCGTCACTCTTTTTCACCGTTCAATTTTTAAATACCAGCCCGACCTCTGACCTTTCGTAAAATATTTTTCCGAAAAAAAAAAAAAAAAAAAAATGGATCAGTACCAATCGGATTTGACTTTTGAAAAGCATCTTCGGAGATAAAAAAAATTTTTTTTTAAATTTTTTAATTTCTCTCAACCCACAGATTTTTCAACCCGAGCCAACCCGACGCATCTTCGGCTTTCGAGACGAGTTCAAAGCGCGCCTGGAGCTTTGAAGCAACCGGATCCCATTATCTCAAAAAAATTCGCGTGGGGTTCGAAATCCGACGTGTCTCAAATCTCGCTTAATTAATAGCCTTATGGGATCTGAATTCCCTGCAACCCTCGTTGGGAGTTGGACGCGCGTGTTCACCCCCCCTACCTCTCCCCTCCCCTAATTCTCTCCTCGCGGCCCTACCACCCACACCACTGCACCTCCCCATCCACCTACACACACACACACACCCGCCAAAGCACACCTACTGGCATCTCAGTGAAAAGTAAGGCCAGTCCCAGGCACGTGGCTAGCACGTGTCCGTAAGAGGATACCCATTGGCCCCTTAAGTCCCCATAGGCTTTGCTTTGTAAGGCCCAGAAATTCAGGTGTCCGATTGTCGCTAAGATTTCTGTAGGCGCGCTGATAACGGGCGTACAGGGGTGGGGGTAAAAAAATTTTTCGATAAAAAAAAATTATAAAGTGCCCACTTTGTACGTTAGATTTTTTGGGGGGGATTTTGAAAAAAAAAAAAAGTGACGTTTCATATATTACGAAAATATAGGAATAAGTATATTTATTGTTCTTAATGAATTCGATCGGCAGGAAGTATCGGTATCGTCGGATTACCGTATTCCTGATGTTAATTACTTTCGGTAGTTCGTTTACTAATTAACAGATAACACTGCTCTGTATATATAGATATACCAATTAACGGATCCTATAGTATGCGGGACCTGATTTCGATTCCCTTCACGTAGCTCGCTACCGAATGCATCGGTGCGAGAGAAAAATCGTGCGAGAGAAATACAAAAGGAAAAAGGGTTAAAAGGTGGAGGGCAGTGAGGGGAGGGGATGGTGGGGTGGGGAGCAAAGGAGACTCCGGCTGGAATTGGGATTCGTTAATTACTGAGATCCTGGCAATTAGTCGCGACAAATTTGTCGAGCCTCGAGTATACGTCGGCGGCTATTACGCATAAACTGTACACTAATATAAATATATACAGTTTGAATATACTTTGGGTAAATCTTGGCGGATACTGTACCCGTATAGTATGTTCGTGCTAACTTTACGAATTAAAACAAAGCACAGGCACTTTTCGTATCCGCCCTTACGCGACGCCAGTCCGTTGTCCTTTTTCAGCGATTCAAACCCAAGTGGAAAAGTCCAGTGCCGTATTAGTCGATAGGCGCCAGGGCACCCCGCGCTTACCCGATTCTCCTTACCTTCGTGCTGCAGTCGCTTTTATGCTGACCATGGCAGTTTTATGCGCGGTCCTTCGCGCATAGGAATCGCCCGCATTAAAACCCGCCAAAGGGACGGCACTTGGTGAGAACGTAAGAAACCGGAGCGTCAGGAATCTCGCGCGAAGTGGCCGCGTCAGTGTAAACGTCCTTAAGCCGTGAGCGATTCTTGAATTTCAATAGGAAGGATTACTTTAGAGGTACGTCTTATCGGCTGCTTATGTTGTTGCTTGTTGAGACAATTTTTTTTTTTTTTTTTTTTTTTTGGAAACTCGTCAGATTTTGTGGAGGGGGGATGTATTTTGAGATTTGATAGAAATCTGAGATTTCATTAATTTTTTTTTTAATTATTGACTCTTATCAGATATATAACGCGTGGGCGATAATACCTGACGGCTGTGCAGTACGTAATAAATAGTATCGAAATGAGATATTATTTTTGAAAATTATGAAATTTTTAAATTACATCAATAATGAAAAATAAATGTAACGGAATATCAATTAACGTAACGATAACTTGATATCCTTGGAAAATAGAAAATGCACGAATATTCAAATTCGTAGAGAATCTTTGAAATCTATTAGCGGGATAAATGATACGACTAAATCGAATATCTCTGGCATTGTATTTAACAATTTCAAAATTAATAACACCGACCAGCCGCAATGAAACGGACGAATATCAATAAAAAAAAAAAAAAAAAAAAACCAAAAATATATATTAAATTCAAAATGTACTTACGTCCTATAAAATAAATCAACTTCCTACGACAAATACAGGATAATCCTGTGAAATCGTAAAACCCACCCTCAAAATGCGAAAATCCACGTAAAAGTCAGAGCGACGGGAGTTAATCACGTATTACCAATCACGTGGAGCGATCTCAGTTTTCCGAAAACAAATAGTCCCTAGACGATTTGCCAATCGGTCCGGTCGATCATTGTCGCCATTGTGCACTAATCCCCCATGTAATCCTCGGAGTTCGCATTGAGAGACACGCGCACTCAAAGGAGTCCTAGACTTTGGAAAAAGGTCCAAAGCGACAGGGGAGGGAGGGGTGGGGAGGGGGTCGTAAAAATTTTCGAAAAATTTTCTCAACAGAGAAAATCGGACCGACAAAGTATCCAAAAACGTTGAAATATCTTAATAATAGATTTTCAAGGCTTTTCCTCCCCTATTTCACTAGGCGCAGTCCAGTATATCTATACACTGCGCGACCTATGAATCCTCGAGACGTCAAACGGCCACGTGGTCCAGTCCTACCGGTTTCACCAGTCTTGCGCTACTATTGTCATTTCCCACTGAAACTCATTGTGACACGTGGCCGTAGCGCGTGTAACTGGTCCATAGGCATTGTCCACTCTTCCGTGCCAGCCTCCTACTATGCCGCTGCTATTCTGCCCCGTCGCCATAGTGCACGTCGTACACACCGTGTCTCTTGCTTGTGGCTGGGCCAGTCGAGGACAATGACGACAAAGTCCTTAGGGGTTGGTCGTTTAGTCTGGCCCAGAATTTCCATGAAGCGTTTACGAGGGGCCCAGTATTGACGTCGAGTGCGGATACACGTGTGTATGGGCCCGTACATTTCACCAGAGAAACCTTTCGCCATTGTGAGTGCGCCCTTATGCATGGATCCTCTACCTTAAATTTGACGCCCGTCGGGAACCGACGCTGGACGTCCCGACGCGTGACTTCCCTTGCAGGAGAGCAAGTTCCGTTACGTGTTCATTGATTTACCATAAAGGTACGTATCACAATTTTTTTTTTTTTTTGGAAAAACCAAAATTTTTTATTTATCCACGATAAATCGATCAATCTCGTAGTCAATTTGTGGCCTGAAAATTTCATAGCTCGTGATCTTAGTATTTTCGCAAAGTAATTCTTCGTTGACGTTTTCTTGCCTTAAGGCTGGTTTACATGTCGGGCCCCTTTTTTCAAAGCATCGTTGCACGCTAAGATCACAGGCGGATCCCATTGCCGCTTTGATTCCCAAGGGATAACCAAGGAGCGATTGCTCGACGTCCACATGACGGTGGTTATCGCCGTCGCGACGGCTGACGTCGTTCTACTTGCTGTGTAACGAAATATTTTTTTTTCATTTCTTATTTCGGTTATCGTCGTAATCTCAGTTTTATCTCGCGTTCGGTTGCGAAAGTCAACGTAGGCTTATCCGAGTATTTCGGAGCAATCGATTCTACAGCTAAGCAAATATCATCGATAAACCGTACATATATACATACGTGTACGTTTATGTAATTGCCAGGCCCAAAATTTTCTATTAAAAAAAAAAAAAATAGTGATCGATAGAAATAAAAATATAAAAGAAATTCTCAGTAACGTCGAAGTCGATGTCTTTAGGGGCCCCTGGCGATCAGATGTGGCACGTAGCCGTGAATCACGGGGCCCTGTAGTAAATCAGGTCCTATCTTTCCCGAGACTTTCGAACGTTTTATTTATCTCTTATTTTACTCTCGCCACCTCCTCAGCATCCACCATCTCTCTCTCTCTCTCTCTCGCTCTCTTTCTCTTTATTTCTATATATTCTCGTCCCCAATGGCTTCTGGCTTTATACATGTAATATGTATATGTATATGGGACTGTGCTCCATATCGCAATACTACCAACATAATTCTCTCATTTAGCATTGGGGATGGGAGATGTAGATACAGGGACGCATTCACGTTAGACATATAGGTATAACAGATACATGCTCGTACGTACCAAATTCTAAGTTTAGTTATCGTCCTATTTATCTGAGCTACTGCTTATTATAACTCAGACTGTGTCTGTCATTGTATTTATTTTTGGTGGCAGTTGGCCCATCTTCTGGGGAATTTTGCAAAAAGTCGGTTATTTTGCAAAATTTACTTTTTTGTTAAAAAAAAAAATTTTTTTCAGCCAACTCGTAACTCACGATACGGCCCTGATACCGATGGGGTGGTTAACCCTTGTCGGCGAATTCGATACTGGCGTTTCAAATTTAATGCGTTTTGGAAAATTTTGTATGACGTAAAATCGGTATTGCAGCTGGTCTGCATTTTTTTAATTAATTTTTCAATCCGCCAAACGACGCGCTCGATGAATAATGAAAATTGGGTAATTTTCGAAAAATTTTAGAACCCAGTGAAATTTATTAGAGATTTTCGAGAGTCTTTTATAGTACATTAAAGCCGTGCCGTTGGTAGTATTTCTTAAAGGAGAAATAAAAGTCCTCTCTTGATTTTTCCAATAAAAAGATAATCACGTGGTCCTGACTGCTACGGATAAATTATTTCTGTCTTTTTCTTTCTCGTCTCCGGATTTGCCTCGATAAGCGGCTCGTACCAAAAGAACCGAATGATGCCGGCCGTGAAGCGTCGAGACGTCGATCGTAGGCGTCGAGGCGTCACATGAAAAAAAAGTCAGCAGCCTCTCCGAAGGAGATTGCATTATTCATTTGCTCGGTGGTTCACGGCTGATCGAAAATCATACGCGGAGCATGAGGATCGGCAAAGCTAAAAGTCCCTAGCCTAGGGAATATCTAGAACTTTGGTGAAAAAAAAAAAAAAAAAATATATATTCCAAGACACGAGCGACCATTCTCCAAGATAAGTAGGACTGTCCAACGAACAAAGAGAGAGAGAGAGAGCGAAATGAACGATAAAATACCTTGAAAAAAGAAAAAAAAAACTAGACAAATAAAAAAAACACCCCAAAGATGAAAAGAGTGCGAGTGACGAAAGAGCGATAAAAAGAAGAAGAAAAAAAAAAGAAAAAAGATAAAAGAAAATCTACCTCGCCGACCACAGAAAGTGCGTCACCGGATGTCGCTGTTGCGCTCGATCGATCATCGATTTGAATAGAATTCCCTATAGGAGGAAGACCGCCGACTTTTCTCTATCTAGTGACTTTTTTTTTATCCAACTCTCTCAACTTTATGCATTTTCCTGCATCCACTCCATCTCGACTTTCCTTATCAAACGGCTGAATTGGATTTCTCCCTGTCGCGATATACCTATATATACGTACACCCATATACACAGTGTACAGTTATTAAAGCATCCGCGTCCTATTTCCGATTTTGAACGACGTTCGATCCACGATCGACCATAAGATTTTTGGACGATCACCTATCCTCGATTTATCGATCGCTATCGATCTATTGACTCGTACAGATCTCGATAGAGCCGATCGGTCTATTGCGTGTGCCCGATAAAGACGCTGGAACTTTAATTAAGAATCGGAAATCGCAGAGTGTCTTATCGCTCTCTGATTTATATATCTGAGCTGCTCGTGCGTGACGAAGGCGACACCTATAGTATCGGAGTGCGTAAATATAGTGAAAGATAGAGTCCTGTAGTAGAGGAATATAGTGTAAACTGAACCCACCTTAAGTAAAGGGTGTTGCATTCATTTGAATCCTAGACTACCAGTCTTTAATAACATTTACATAGTATAGATATATCTGCTCTCACATATACACGGCGACAGATTTACATTCGATTAACACTATTTATTACAGTTATAAATACTTTACGCACCGTGTATACGTAATCTCTCTATACGCAACGACCATATAATATAAAGTGTTACAAATATAATTCCAATCGTTATACGTAAAATATCTGACAGGAATTGACACTTAATGATTAATCAAAATTTCCAAAATCAGTATACATATATATATATGTATATATATATACTGTCAATAAAAACACACTATGTCTTGTGGATTAAAATCTTGCAACGATCATCGGAGTTATTACCTACGGGTTATATATTTTTCTTACAAGACTGTCAGGAGCTAACGTACTGGTTCTGACAGCTGTCAAGCGAGAGGTCAAGTTTGACATAATTATATTGGCAACTGTCAACGATGTTTACCACACTCGATTTGGCAAGTAGCCGATCGGATAGTTCGATCGGAAGAAATAAGGATTTTTTTTAAACGTCCTATGACACTCGTGAGTGCGAGAGAGACGGGGTCATCGGTGATTACGTGTGTAAGAGAGAGAGGGAGATATCGGTAAGCTAAATCTTGCAGGTAGATTACCCCAGGATTGCGTATTCGAATGGTCCGAGCTACTTATGTCAGTTTGATAGTTATTTTTGAGCAGTTCGAGTGGCACTGAACGAAATTTGGAAATACGTCTCTTAAGTAAATGGACTTATCTATTTTCGAAATCTTGGCACGGAGTGTACGATAGATATCAATTAGAGAATTTCAAAACGAAGATGTCTGAAAGGTGTATTATCGATTTTCGATACCATCGATTACTTATTGACACTCGGTTATTGAGTGATTTTTTTTTTTTCACAAATATTTTATTATATCGAGCATGAAAAAATTTGAAAAAAAAAATTAAAAAAAAATTTTATTCCCTTCCACGTTAATATTGAATTTTGACATTTTTTTAAAATTTATGAAAATTTTTTTTTTGTTTGTTCACGGATCCTTCATGCAAGCGCCTATCAAATGGATCGGCTGGACGTCGATTATAACTATTAACCTCGTCCATGGATTGTCGCTGGCTGTTATCAGCACTTATGCAGTCGTCGTTTCGAGTAACCCTATAAGTCTATACGTACTTTCTCATTATCGCTCAGCGACAATGAGTTCATGGCAAATTATCAGGTTACGCCAATTACGTAAACGCATATATTCAGGTTTCAAAATACCACACTGTCTTCTCAGTGTATCACAAAGTTTTCGCCTGCTTGACAGTGTGGAAGAAAATTTTGAAAAAAAAAAAATTTTTTTTTGAAATTTTAATCTCGAAATAATAGACGTCAAGTATATTCTGACGAGGTATAAACAAAAAATAAAATATTTCCCAATCGACGTTTCCCAAAGTGTCACGTGGACTTGACAGCTGTCTCTTTTGACAGTTCCCAACAGCCGTCACTTTGGCAAATATTTATAGCTGTCAGTGAGGGTCGCTGCACTCGTTCCACATACCCGGTGACTTATCATTGCAGTACCGAAAGTTATGACGAACAGATCCCTCGGTGGCCTGTAGGTAACGTACAGCCTGCCCAGAGAGGATGTTCCACGTGCCAGAAGAATCCGTGTGAAAGTTCTCACCGAGAGTTCCGGGCCTTGCTGGAAATACAACAGATATTCGTTGGTGAACTTAGCTTTGGGAATTCGTAATGCGATCGTAGCCGTACGAAGCGAATTTTTTACCGGTACTGTACACTGGTAAGGGGTGGTGTTTGAGAAATTTACGCGTAGCGGTAGATTTCAGGAGCAATGGGACCGATGGGCCCAGGCGTAATTACATTAATGGGACTCGAGTCAATGGGCCCAATTTTCATGACTATTGGGACTGTAGTTAATATGGGACTAAAAATTGCTAATTGTATTTTTGCAAGAGGTACCGCATTGTTCTTGGCTGAGTAGGTAGTAAAGTGGGTTGGGGAGAGGGGGGGTAAGGCTTTATTACGTGTGACATTACTAATAATCTTGATAATCGTCATTTAGGTAGTCAAGAGAGATTAGAAAGCGTATTTAGATTTTTAGAACGATATTAATGCATTTGCGAGGAAGAATGCACTTTTGAATTAGCCAATGACAGTTTGTTATGATAAAATATTTTAAACACGTGGTTTGGCGAATATGAATAATTTTTTGACAGATGCTGACCTTATATGGTATGAAAGAATGTGATAGCGAAGATATGATTTTGTGTATAAAGAAAAAAAAAAAGTTTCTTTTCTCCCATCGCCCATCGATGCATTCAACTGCAGTTCAGCAGTCTGCGAGCAGAGTGCAACACGGTCAAATGCATGCTCCGCTAAGAATATTGCGGTAAGAGAGAAAGGGAGACAGATGTATGGTCGAAGAGGATCGATAAGACAGAGAGGAGAGATTCGTGGCTCGTGAGACTCTGTCGGGCAAAGAACAAGGCGGGCCCGATTGTCCACAAAGTGGGTGGAGCCATTGTGGTCGGGTGGTGGTGGGGGTAGCCGTCGACCTATAGTGGGGAGAATAGCGGGCCGAGTGGTGGGGATGAGCAAGGAGGCAGTCCGAGCGTATCTGGCCGCCCCACTTTTTTCAGTGCCCGAGACTGCCGCCAGTGGCGCTGTCTACGTTACTGGCCCTAGCTCCGGCTCATACCCTCACTACACTTCGCGGCCCGAGCCGAGTCTGAGCAGCCGTGTCGTTTGAGCGTTTTGAGCCGAGTCCGACCGAAGTCCTGTCTCTCGCCGGGAGCACATGCGCTGTACTCGCGCGGCCTGCCAAGACAGATCCCGGTACCCGTTTCTTTCCTTTTGACGTTGGTAACTATCGAAAGCAAATTCACGAGACACGATAGCCGAGTTTTTCGCGCTCGAATTTAATTACGTTTTCGCGGAAACGACCTGTGCGACGCTGCCGAATTTACAAGTTTTCGGTTAACGGGACGCATTTCATAACCTAGAATCTCTATAAATATCCGACAGAGCTTAGACCAGAGCTGCAACGACGAACCAGTACGATATCGGCGTAACGTGCACGTACACCCTCGGCTGAAAAGTTATTTAAAAAAAAAAAAAAGAAGCATATCGAGTGAAGGCTAAACCAAAACGGGGTAACGTGCTCGAGAAGGAATGGCAGCCGGGTGTTGTTCTTGCAAGACATAATAATAAACGTTTAACGATACCTGTGCGGATTGGCAATTTTTTTTTAATTTCCTATGTAAATATAATAAATGTACACGTAGAGTCAGTGGTGCGTGAACTGTACAGTGTTTTATCGAATCGAAATAATAAATGTGACAAACGTTGAGACTCGCCGCGAAGTGCAAAGAAGAAGAATAATATTGGTTCGAAAAGCGTCGAAGAGGTGGCGTTATGCGTCTCCGCAGCCGACGGCATCCACGGCGTCCACGTCCTGACGTATTCCTGGATTGATCCCGAAGGAATTTCGACGATCGAATCTCGTTTTCTCCTCCGACGCGAATTACGTCAACGACGACGACGACGACCACGACCACGACCCCCCTTCGTCCCGTTGTGAAGTGTTGATTTGTTTCGATGCGCCCCGTCAGAGTGTACCGTGTTCAGAGGAAGATTCCGCCGACGTTATTTCGAGGTTAAACGAGGAACCACAAAGGACGAGTGGGACGACGCGCGGCGGACGCCATCTCCGCGTCACCGGCGTCCAGCTCCCACGGTCCACCTATACCTGCTTCGACGTCTCACACCCTTGGCGGGAACCACCCCGCGACAGCAGCCACCCTGATGGGAGTGTATGAGGAGCGCGCCCCTCCCAACACCGGCATGCACTGGGTGAGTAGGCAATCTTATCCTGGCGCTTTGTTGTTTTCGTCGGGAGGACAAGTCAGGACTTGTCCCGACGCTCCGCGACTCTTCCAGTTAAGGGGGCGGTGGAAGTGACGGTTATTTCGAAATCGCTGTAGGATCGTTTCTTGCGTCAGACTGTACTCGTGGGGGAGTTCTTGACTTTATTGAATTTTGGCCTCGAGTCTACTGGGGGTTGAGCGTTCGCAAATCTGTCAGGTTTTGACTTGACAGCGAGAGTCGGTTGACCTCGCGTTTGGTTCTGGATTCGATTACTCTCGGGTCATTGAATTAAGGTTCGGGAGTCCTTCGACGGGATCGGATCACTGCCGTAGAAACTCGACGTAATCGTGAAACCGTGAAGTGGTCATTGAGAATATGGGCAGTCAGTATCGATTAACGACAGTTTGAAAGTGAGAACGAATCTTTTAAATTAAGCTAACTGCACAGGTTTCGCATTGTTTTCTGTCGCGATCAATTTTTCTTAGGGGGTAAGGAGCCCAAGAGCAGTATAGGCGATATCACCGTAGTTAACCGTGACCATGTGGACTCGGCTTGAAATCCGACGCTCGGAAACGCTTCGATCCGTTCCCCATAAAGTCTAGGCAATTTCTCCGGGTTACCAGAAACTAATAGGGATACCGAAGCAGGTGTACCACGACCTTCCACGTACTTTCTTATGGCTGCACTATTATGTCCTTCATTTGCATATTAAGATACAGGAATAGTATCCATTAGATACCATTCCTATATAGTCCATTCCGGATAACGTTTTCCATATTAAGGAGTTACGTCGGAGACAACTTCCAGAGCGTTCCTTCAGTTTTGAGAACTGCGTCTGGTGACGCCGTACGGGCTGGAGGACGTTCCGCGATTGCAAACGCAGAGGCTACATTTTCAATTACATTTATTGTGTTGGCATGCGTGCGCGGTTCATTGTTGTTGTTGCGGGAAAGTCGGCCGATCGGGCAATATATTTTGACTAATTAATTGGCCGATACCATTTAACGTAATACGTTCGGCAAATCGACATAAATTTTCGGGACGATTTCGATCGTCCGGAGGAGCCGACGGATTTATTTGATCATTTTTCTTAAGGCCTCGTACACACCGCCGTCGATTTGTTTCTTCCTCGTCGATTTAACCTGATTTTCTTGTATTCTCACTGGGTCGCCTTAGCTTGCTGGCAATTCGAAACTGTTGATTGTTTTGAATACGAGCTCTGGCTTCCTCCCGGCCGGGCTGGATTTCTCCGTACGTAAGTCGCGAATAATTAAAGCGGCGCTGCTGGTACCTAATGATCGATCTGCGAAACAAGGTCATCTGCCGGGGGTCATTTATCTTTAATCAGTTCGTATTAAAAAATGGCCGTAAAAATTAGGGGGAAAAAAATTGAAAAAAAAAATCGTATCTTTCGTCTCGGCTACGGAATTGTCGATCTGTGATCGAACTCGTAAAATAAATGCGAAAATTCCGAAAATTCTTATCGATCGATATAACGAATTTTTAAGATGTTTGCACAGTGTTAATGAATTTTTCGCGAAATTAGGTAAAACTGTTAAAAACGTTGATTTACGTAACGTGCGGTATGTGTGTGCTTACAGGTAATTGAGAAATCTAATCTTTCGAGTGTATCGGGAAGACTGTTGTCGCTGTCATATTTAATCAGCAGTCAATTCGGCGCCGTTTTGTCTCACGAGAGACGCTCGGCGTCGAAGCTTTATAAACAGCGACATTCCAATATCGGTTTTCATGATTATTATGCATTTCGTTTGTCTGCGATAAAGAAAAAAAAAAAAAGGAACGACTGGAGCGTCTCGGTGCTGAGCGTCTACGTGCGATAATAAGAAAATTGCCGGTCGACCCGGGATATATAAGTAAACAGTTATGGAATTATTATTATTAATGCCACGGCGACGCGATATCAACAAAATGCTCGGCGGTGGGACTATTTACGCCCCTGTGGATGAAATTTATTTTGTCAGGCCGATTCTGAAACTGCCGGTAGCCGGGGGGGGGGGAATATCGTTTCGTGTGACAAGTCCAAGAAATATAATAGAATAGCCGGGCGTTGGCGTGCGTGTATAATTTATAGCCGCAGGTATTAGACGATATGATATATGCAATTTGTACAGAAAGCATTTTTTTTTTTTTTTCATATCCCTGTATACATATACAGTTTAATAAATTGTGCATAAATTAAATTTTTCAAAAAAAAATTTATTTACTCCCATAAAAAAGCGACTTTTTTTCACTTTTACCTAAATTTCAAGTTTTTTTTTTCTTTTTTCCCCTCTTTCGTTCGATTTTCACGTTTCCGCGGATACTGAAACACTCCGCAGCAGACTTGACCTCTGTCTCGCGAGTATCAATCGGCCGTGCGATAACGATAAGGATGTCGGGTCCACAGAGAGCAACGACAGACGAGAGCCGTTTCTTTTTCGCAGGAACCGTCCGTCGCGCGAAGAAGCGTCGGGACGTCGTCCGTCCGTACAGTCGGGTTGGAAAATTCAAAAAAAAAAATACCGTGACACTTTCCCTGCGCGAAAAAAAAAAGCTTAGCGGATTCGATTCACGTGAGTCGTCGATATGGTAAAAAGCGTCAGGACGCCCGGCGTCGCCGTCGGTTCTACGTGCAGCCTAGAAAGTAAATGCTTCACGATAACCCAGCGACGCGACCTTAAAGATACACGCCTCTTATCGCATAAATTCTAATCGTTTATCCTGCCCCCCCCATTCTCCGACCCTCGTCATCATCATCATAATCATAATCATCATCATAATCATAATCATAATCATCGTCATCGTCTATTCCACTGATATCCATATAACATGTAACCGTTGGATATTAAAATTTTTCGATAATTCAATTCAAATTAATTCCATATACCGTCCCGAGTCGAACCTTTGATCTCCAATTTTCTCAATAGAGAAATACGATTTGGTTTTGAATTACGCGCTCGGTTTTTATCGATTTCCTTTTTCTTTACACGACTACGACGACGACGCCCGGCGTCCCGACGTCTTCGAGATCACGTATACCGATTTATCGGTTGGACAACCCTTCAATGACTCGTGCCCATTGGGGGCAGCAGATGCAACCGATATATATATATATATATATATTGTATGTAAAAATTCTTCGAGTATAACTCGACTTATCTTCCACTCCCCCCTCCCCCTCCCCCAACCCCCTCCCCCTCTTATCTCTCCGTTCGTTTTATTTTAATTTTTGTCATGCAACCCACTGAGCCTTCCGTCTCGGCCATACGAATTCTCGACTCGTTTTACGGGCCCGTTGATCCTCCTGTCTATTTTATTTTCCATCTTCGTTTCTTTCCTTCGCGACGCTCAAGACGATCGTAAAAACGCAATTAAACATTCGCGCGGCGCTTCCTTTGATTTAGCCGAATGTGACGTCACGCGCGCAACCGAAGATCAGACACATCACAATTCCCGCCAGACACGAGAACGATCGATAGTAAATAGAGAGATGAGCTTCGTTACGAAAAATCATAAATTTCCATATTGCGTAAAAAGAAAAGAAAAATAATAATAATAATCTCATTTCCCACGAAACAATAAAGTAATCGTTCGACCGATAAGGTCGTGCGGTTCTTATCGCTAGACCGTGTGCGGTTTCTCGAATTATTGAGTGCGCGACGCACGTGTCAATTTTCTGACAGCTCGGCGCACGTGTCACCGCGATGCACTGACAGTGACAACAATGCGCGCATTTTATGATCTAGGATCGCTGTAGCTCTACGTACCATTGGAACGATCGATATCGCCTGCGATCTTTATGATCAATCCTTATGCACATCGCACATGCGTGGCTATGAAAAATGAATTTTCAGTCAGTGACCTATGACCTGCATAGGACGCTGGCACCACGTGCATCTCCTGCACCAGGATTCGGTCCTTCGTAGGAAAAAGCTTCGGAGTGTCGAGATTCGTGCGCGAGTCGGTCGATGCGTAGAAAAACTAAAGATAGCGCGTATCGTGTCGCGCAGCGTTAAGAGTCGCCCACGCGGCAACTAACGGGGCAGAAACCATCGAGCTATGCTCACGGAGTCGCGTGTAATGTATTATACTGTATATATGTGCGATATACAATAGTCGAAGTCAGCGGTGTTATCTTGTGTCCGCATGGTGGTCGAACCGAGGAAGCTGATAGCGACGACTGGCAAACTGGCTTCCCATGCGGCTTTGACCACTGCCACGAATGTTGACAGTCGCCCGCTATATGTATATAGCGTGTGTCGTGGAAATTCGAATCATCCGGTCGATCCGGCAATCGGGTGGTTAAGTTGGTAAGACGGGATCAGGTGGCCGGAAGGAGAATGAAGAGTGTTAAAAGATTTTTCACAGGGTGCAGGC
>JARQSV010000189.1:17859-53870 GCA_030142285.1 Calameuta idolon | reverse complement strand
GGTTAAGTTGGTAAGACGGGATCAGGTGGCCGGAAGGAGAATGAAGAGTGTTAAAAGATTTTTCACAGGGTGCAGGCGGGGCACGAGTGTTTAGGTGTTCGTAAATTTGATGCTTTTAGTACTTAGTCGGGGTAGTACGGGGTACGAGAATGCTCAGTGATATTTTTTGACGTCCGGCAGCCATTTTGCCTTTGACGAAGTGTCTCTTGGGATGCTGTTAAGGGATGCTGGGATCTGACGGTTACCGTATCCGAGGTCTCGTGTGTCGTTTTTAATCGTTTCTATGGGTCTTGTTTATCTCTGTTGTGTCCGTCGGGTCCCGAAGGAGCACGTGGACGAACGCGTCACGTCATTCTGACACTTGGACCGTTCGCGTGGTTCGGTGTCTTAATGATCTTGCCGAGAGGAGTTCGGTCAGGTTGCTCCTGTGCGTTCGGTCGGTACGTTTTGACAAGTTGATGAATTACGGGAACAACAGGAACGACAGCGAGGAGGAGGTAGGGGGGGGGGAGATCGTGTGCCGGTGCGGAGGAGGTGGGACTTTTGTGTCTAATCGAATTACGTCATACAAGGAGGATCGTAGTTGCAGCTGCTAACGGGAAGCAGCGGACGGGGAAGCTTCTTCTTGGGCGATCAGGCAGCGTCAGCAAGATCAGCGACAGGAGCAAGATCAGGAACGGTCCCTGCGCCTCTGCTGCGGTCAGTCCTCGCGAATTCCAGAAGGTGTCTTACCCCGGGGTGGCCGCTCGGTATTTCCTTCACGTTCGCGAAAGAAAGGAAAAAAGAAAAAAAAAAATGAAAAAGGCCGAGAATCTTGCGCAAGCGCGCGAGTCCGTTCGCTCGCGCGAGTGAAAGTCGCGCGAGCGCCGAGCGTCGAGTGCGAATCTCCTCGAGGGCCGGCGACGTTCTCGCGCTCCCGGTAAGGACACTGGAATCCTCCTCCCAGGGGGAGGACGAGGACAACCGGGAAGGCGCAGGAAGGAGACTGGGAACGCGTCTCGTGGGAATCGAAGTGGAATCTCGCGGGTGGACGGGAACAAATTTGTAAAGGGTGGGGGGGTCGAAGAAGAAAAAAAGTCGTCCTGGTTTGCGATTTCGCGTCGGGCGTCGAATTTCCTTAACCCTGACCTATCCCAAACTCTAGGGAATTTAGAGACCCATAGAGGTTGGTACTGATGGAGGTTAGGTCCGAATAATTGTACGTGTCCCTTCGTAGTGTGTATGTCGAGGTGCGCGTCCGGCTGCGTGCAGACTCGCCTACTGCGTCCAGGGAGTGGAATTGTCTCTGGGTATTGCAGCG
This sequence comes from Calameuta idolon, assembly GCA_030142285.1. NCBI lineage: Eukaryota > Metazoa > Arthropoda > Insecta > Hymenoptera > Cephidae > Calameuta > Calameuta idolon. The sequence goes on along the minus strand of JARQSV010000189.1, from coordinate 52,570 downwards.
CTGCTGCCGCTGCCGTTGTCGGTCGGCCATTGGCTAGTCGAACGGCGGCGACGCTGCTATCCCGGCATAGCAGCCACTAAACCTCCTCCTGGCAGTTGGCGACGTCGTCGTCGTTTGCTGAGTCCACCGTAAATACCGGTATCTGCAATCGTAAAGTACGGCATTGGTTTTCCTAGCGGGCGACTCTCTCGCGGCGACGATAATTTATGTCCGCGGAGTTGCGCCGCGGCGCGTTGACAGTTGAAACACGGCGGGCACTCCGATTGGTGGACGTTGGCGCCTTATAGGGTTGTCCCGCGCTCCCGCGTGCGCGCGCAGCTCCTCGCCTCCTCGCCTCAGCCTCCTTCCTCGTACGATACGTGCGCGTCCATCTTTCCGATATGCCTTTCTTTTAACGTGGAATACGGAGCCACCCTGACATCCATCAGCGTCGCGACGTCTACGGCGTCTCATAGGGTCGCGCCGCTGATTCGCCTGACTCGCTGCGCGCGCGCACCTTTTTCGATTCGTCCTCGCATAGCTTCTCGGCTGGATTTATTCCTCTATTAACTCGGTAGCTCGGCGCTGAGGGGGATTCCCCGGGAGCTCTGTTCTTCCCCGGTCCTCGCGATCGTCGCTTCAGTTGGGGAATTTTTTTTTTTCTTTTACGTTCAACTCACTTCCGGTCGGCCTGATCTACCGGGACCGTTGCCGTTGGGTCTTGTGTGATTTATATGTTTTTTTTTCTTGTATATTTTTTTTTTTGGTAATTTAGAAGGTGCTCCGAGCAGATGTCAAGTCAGGGCAGGAGAGTTCGACGATTCGGCCAATGAAAATGGACGATTTAATTTTTTTTATTGGTTTCGCGCTAGGACTGCAGTTCGGATGGAATCGAAGGGAAATCGTAGGAAGGTTGCATGTGCAGTCCCCCACTGGGAATTGCGGCGCGGAGCGTAGTAGTAGATTTAATAGTTAGGGGGAGTGTCCCGATGGAGAACGTACAAGAGGTACATAGGGAATATACGAAGAAATACTGGAACGCCCGTGGCGCACTCTGGCGGCTTCACTTTAAAGAGTGGATACCACACGGCAGGAGCTGGACGGGGAACGACATTTGTCATGGCATATTTATGACGTCGCACTCGCGACGCGCTCGGCCTGTAAATTTGCTCATGAGGAAACTCGTTGCCACGTTTGATCGTTCCAACTGGGGCCCAATTAAATGGGCGGCCATCGGACTTTCCATAATTTCTCGATGATCGGTGAGAGCAGGTGAACCTTAAGAGAGAAAGAGAGAGAGAGAGAAAAAAACGAAGAAAAGGAACGAACGAGGTAACAGGTGTCGTATGGAGTCGTAGAAACGAAGGTTACCACCGAGATAGATAATTATTTATCGATAAGGCCCAAATTTTTGTTACTGCTTTACCTCCTCGACCTGTACCGCTGGTTCAATTCTTACACGTTCTCTGTGATTTGTTTCAGCAGCCGCCAAGCTCTCAGGAGCGTGGTAGCGGCTTGGGTTTGGGGTGCCAAGGAGGGCCTGGCAGTACGGGTGGGCCAGGAGGTGTCGACCAGGCCCGTGACCTTAGCCCCTGTCTCCCCGCGTCGATGGGAGACGCCGCAAGACCTACGACCTTACCCTGCAGTCCACCCGCGGCCCATCATCACGGGACCAGTCATCACACGGCCCTGACCCATCAGACCCACTGTGGCACCAATAACAATTGTTACGACAGCACCACGACCCCCTACGATTCCAGGGACTACGGATCACCCGGAGGTTAGCCTTACGTGAACAAATTACACAGACAAAGAGCTACCGGTTATAACGTCTTTCGATCCGACATCTTTTCGCACTGAATTGGGCCTTATTTATGACACGATTCTGGTTCCCCAGGTGGTACCGAATATCGTACGAGCAACTACGAACACTCGAATGACCTCAGCATGCCACCGCAAACGACGCATCACCATCACCATCATCATCATCATCATCTGCATCAGGCCCAAGAGCACCATCCCCAGGAGCAACAACAGCAACAGTCGGATCATCTTCACGCGGTACCCAAACTAGAACCACCACCCACACCTCCCTCCCAGTCCGAGGACGTTCCGGCCGTCGTCTGCGCAGGGTGCGGCCTCAGGATATCCGACAGGTTTTATCTTCAGGCTGTGGACAGAAGATGGCACGCGGCCTGCCTCCAGTGCTCCCACTGCCGTCAGGGTCTCGACGGCGAAGTCACGTGCTTCAGCAGGGACGGAAACATCTACTGCAAGAAGGATTACTATCGGTGAGCCTTTTTTTTTTATTTTTTTTTTTTTCAAAAAACCCAATCACTTTTTCCTGTCAAGGATGCCTGAAGACGAACTGCTTTACTCTGTCGCATCGTTCTCGACGTCCTCACGCGCCGGTCCTGACTTCCTTCGGCGTCCACCTTCTCTATCCTCGACACCTTGCGTCGCGACGCCCATGAGTGGCCCCGATACAATTTTACGATCTCGTCGTAAAGCACCAAGGCAAATACCGAGAGGATCCGCTGCTATCGGCTTCACATGTCGGTCGACTCGTGGACGCGCTTGTAAAACGTGCATTAGCGCCTTTACGAGACGTTTTAACTGTTATAAGGCGTCGTTTCGTTCGCGGGACGACGTCCTCTTTTTATTTATTTATTTTTTGTTTCCCTATCCATTTTGTTTTAACGTGTAAAGCATTGATCGATGATTTTGACAAACGAGTCCCACGTGGGTGTTTCGATCTCTTGGTAATTCAACGTCTGACAGACGCGAAGCAAAATAGTGCAATGTTGTTATTATTGCAATTCGACCATAAATACGAGCGGTCTCAAGGAAACCATGGAAACCGCGGAACATATATCTGGATTCTAGACGTAAATCCTTATCAGAGACTGTAATCGGCTTAAGACGTGACTCGCGGAGTGCACTCCGGTTCTCCAGACTTCCGGTTTACATTGCCTCTCAAACGATAATCGCGCCGTTTCATCATTTTGCCATATGCAGCTCCTAGTGCACCTACGTGCACTATGTGCACACCCGAACGAGTGCCTAGTGCACTCCTTAAGGTTATTTTCATGCGGCGACGATCGATCTTTTTGCAAGGACGGTTAATTGGCCGATTTCGATCGATACGATGCAATTAGCGATCGAGGATGATCCGAAGATGGATGCATTTACGAAGGAACCGGCTGCAGTTTGTCGTCAGCCATTTTTATTATTAAAATTTTTCGAATCCATTTTGTCATCGGTGTAGAAAAATGTTGTTCGTTTCGTGTCCACCAGGCAGCGCTCTCTACGTAGGCTCCCCGGTATCTACAGATATACAGGCCGAAGAGCCTCGCGTCGGTATCGGGCCCAGGCTCTGTGCAGGTACAGGGGGCCCCACACGGCGCGATATTAGCGCATCCACAGTGCCTACTGCCTCGCTTCGCGGATCGTTCGTTGCGCGCGAATCTTTTTCTTCTTCGCTTCTTCAGCTCCTTTCTTCTTCCTTGGTTCTTCATCCTCCTTCTTCCTTCTTCTCCTTCTTTAACCGAACTGGCCCGTCTACCGACTAATGGTCACGACTCAGCCATTTACCTCCGGCGAAGCGTCGATACCCGATAAATCAGGTCCGATCTACATTTCGCGACGATAGTCGCGATAGTTGGCTCGGCGATGCTCGTTAGACAATTTCCGGTTTAATTTCGGCGAGGAGCAAAAGGACACGTGGTGACCGTCGAAAGTATCTTAAAGACGATCGCCAATGAGAAATTCGAGTCGTCGTGTGGAGATCCCCCTTTAGGCTCCGGCGTGTCTTTTAAAATGATTTTCAAAGTGAAAGGCAGTTGCGAATCGACGATCGGTACTGTCCGGTACGTACGAGCGACGATACGCAACCGGCGAAATTTTACAGTAATAAAAAGCGTCGCGCTTTCCCCCCAAGTAAAATCGCTTTTGCTAGTCGCAGTTCACACGGGAGCGATACGCGATGACTCCTAGGATAAGGACGCACGTAACGAATGTAACGACGATAATGAAGCCGCTTGTCGCGCCGACGATTTTGTCGTTCGCGATGAACGTCTCAGTCGTCGTTTCAGTTTCCATAGCCGGTAGGTACTAATGCAACGATGCGACAGGGCGCATCCACACGTTACGACGCAGCGAGATAGGCACACACACACACTACATCCATATGTGCGCAAGACATTATGCTCCGTACACAGTGTCGCCAGGATCCTTCATGCAGCCGCCGCTCCGCGCCTCTCGCGGACATCCCGTCACGACACGCTTTTGGGCCTTAAGCCTTATCTCGTGGTTCGCATGCGCGATCTGCACGCCGAGATTCCTGTTATTAGTCGAAAGACATCGCGTGCGTCCGGTGTGAGACTCTCGCGACTCCTGCTCTCTCTCGTCCTTTCTCTAGTTTTCATGATCGCGACTGGGCGACACCTTCCGCCCAGCAGTGCGCGCGACACAAAGGCAGCTTAGAAGAAGAACTCTATCGAACGGTCCCAAAATCCTATCAAATCAGGCCCCTATCAAATCCCAAATCACACTATGCACTGTGAACTCGCCCTTAAGGCTCGATACGCGAACTATTAAAAAAAAATTACACTGGAACGTCACTACACGTATGTATATAGGTATACGGAAAGAGCAAAGGAAGAGCCGAGAGGAAAATGAAATAAAAAGAAAATTAAAGCCTGATTTCCACGACCGCGACGAAGACGCGGCTCCGTGATCTCGCGTGACGTCTCGGGTCGGGTCGCTGATTCCGTCGTAAAAATTGCTTGCGCGTAAAGAGATCGTTACCACCACGGGCACGGTTAACAGCTTCCTGGATTACACGCTTCTTCTCCTGGATAGCTATAGCTATGGATGTGTGGGTGTGTGTAGTACCCATATATATATATATATATAGGAAGACACGTACGTAGGCGGGGAGGGGGGTGCCCATACGTACCTGCTTCTTCTTGTTCTTCTTCTTGGGCCTTATGCCAGGGCCCACAATGTAAAGCGTCTTCTTGGGACCAGTCGAAGCGTGGCTCAAGAATACCTAACGTTGCCACTCATGTACATATATAGTTTCGTACTAATATATATATATATATGTAGAAACGCACACACTCTCTCTCTCTCTATATATATATATACACACACATATATATATATACCATTCTCCGATCCTACCGCGATAAAGTGAATTCGCTATGACTTAATTGAAAGTCTAGACCTTCGTATCGCATTCAGGATCCGCGACGCCTCGTTAATCACGGGGCCTCTTTTTTTTTTTTCTTTTTGATACATGATTTTTTCGGCACATTTTGGGTCCTCATCTTCGGGGCCTCTTCTTATTCATCAACCGATTTCCCATGTGTCTTCTACCTACCGGGTATACCTATACTCACTCTGCCTACCTAACCGTGGGTCGAGTCGCTTCTAGGTATTTTTTTTTGACGCCATTATCGTACCAACAACTAGTTTATGGTTCTCTGGTATGTAGCGTATATGGCATATGGAATTGTTAGGCTGGCACCCCTTACTCTCTCTCTCTCCGCGCTATAGTTTATATCCTGCGATTACTATATGGAAATGGGTATTTTACTGTAGTTGGCACTCGGCTGGCGCCTTCGTGACTATCGGCGTGGTATAAGTGTACTTTGGTAACCGGTCGAAGAATCTGGATAATTAATCTATTCAACGCGACGATAGATCACGATAAATGGCGACCGCTCGTAATCCATGGAAGGACCTGTAGGACCCGTGGGACCTGTAGGACATCTGTACATACGACACACGTTATAATACGGAGATGCTGGACTTCGACCTGAGAAGCATGTGCCATTTGAATTGGCTTTCGTTATTTTTTGGAAATACGTGTCTCTTCGTTGGAATCATTATTCTTTTCACATCCATTTCTTGACGAGTATTTCCAAAAAAAAAATTTTTTTTTTTTTTTTTTTCGACACACCGCTCCAAGACGCTTCGAAACGGATCTTGTAACCTTGTTCGTTAATTTCTTTTTTTTTTTTACTCTCCTTATCTCGACTCGTCCATTAGGACCAACAATTAAATTTCTTTTCTCGTACTACGCGATGATTATCGTTACGTAACGTTATCGACCGACGACCTTGTCCTCACGTTGATCCTTTCGTCGCGACTCGACGTACCAACCGTCGCGCGATTTATCGATGAAATTTCCGTATTTTTCGAATTTTCCAAAATTCTGTACGACGACGTGGAAATTATTTTATGCGCGCGCAACCCGCACTCCCTCTGTCGTTTGCATTATCGAGCGAAGCTCCTTCCAAGTTCGCTACTTGTGTAAGCAGGGTGTGTGTTTAAAAGAAAAAAATTGATCGAACAAAAAGATAAATTATTTCTGGATAAATTGTACACGCCGAGTCGAGTACCGCGTCCCACGTGGTACCGAAGTGCGCCGAACATACCCGATAAATAACGAACCCAAGTCATCCCGTTTCTCCACTTGGGATTCGCTCACCCTGTCACTCCCCCCTCTCCCACCCCCCTCCGCCTTCACCAGTACTTGTCCTCGATTGAAGAGTAAAATTCACAAAGGAAGAAGAAGTACAAGAACCCCCCCGCCCCCCCCGCCCCCGCCCCTCTCATCCCTCCCCAGGAACACTCGAGTAAAATGCAAAAATACCCAGAAAACGAATCACTCTCTAAATTCGACGTGACTTCAGCCAAACAAGACCGAAGGAACAAGAAAAAAAAAAAAAAAGAAAAAAATCCTCCAAAAATACAGACTCCTCGGTTGCATACGGAAGCAGCGTAATTTCAACATCATGGCGCGTCTTGCGGTAACCGCTAAAATATATTGAAGGAGCGACCAAAAAAAAAAAAGAAAAAGGTTGACGCGTGCATTCGAAAATTGTTTTTCCGAGCGTAGCGGTACGGGTATTTCGAAAAAAAAAAAAAAAAAAAAAAAAAAATGTACGCAACTGCCTCTACTCGAAATTTCCGACGGGCCCCGAGAATCGCGAAATGGCCAGGATGCAGTTGCGCTCTCGGCGGCGGATACCGCAGGCGCGACCGAGCCTCCTGGTGCACCGACGGCGTCGACGGAGTCGACGGCGGGAGAGGAGCGAGCCAAGAGGGCCCGATGGTCACGCGACATGAAGATGGCGTGCGCGCCCGGGCAAACTAATAAAATAAAATCCAACGCTCTGGAAGCTACGTGCGCGCATCTCCGTAAAACGGACTCCTTTTCTTCTCTCTCGCCATACGTGGGCATACGTGCCGGCGTCACGAGTGAGCTGGATACGTTATTGCCATACACGTGTGTGTGTCGCTTCTCCGCGATTAACCGTAAGAGCCGATGCCTTTACGCGTACCTGTGCCTATACGTGTATATATATATATATACACGAGATCTATAGTCTATTCATGTACACTTTTACACGTACATACACGTGGTCGATGACTTGACGCGTGTAGGTTAAGAAACACACGAAAGGCAACGAGCAGCGAACCTAACCCAACTTTCAGATAAGAACCGACATCGCGTGCTCCTTCTTCCCCATCGAGTGAATTTACTTTCCATAATCTGTATCTAACATCTTTACACGCTGGATATATATCGCGGTGTAGCAGTGTGCGCATGCGCGCGCGCGCGCGCGTACGGGTAAACTCATAGGGACAAGTATGAATTATTAAAATGAACGCACAAAAATTATCGTACCGATCCTCCACCCCCCTCCTCTTGCCCCCTTGAGCCTTATCAGCTCGTAGGCCTGAATCCACGCTGAAAATTAATTCTGACCCTGTCCAAAATTTCGGCCGGAATTTCCGGACGATCGTCGTTCGCTTCTCGAGAGACTGAAGAGGGAATTTTTTGATTCGACCGATATTGCTATTGTTATTATCAGCATCGACACTTCGACGTAAAAGGATCTCAGGACGTTTTGGTTCTCCGCGATATTATTATTATTATTATTATTATTAACGTTATTGCCCGGTAGGTACCTGCCCTGTAACTAGATACGTATTTTTTTATTGGAAACAGAAGGGATGCCCTTGGAACCGTTAAGGGGGTCGCCATCTTTTATTTTAGTATCTTCAAAGGGGATCTCACGGGGTCCCAGCTTCCCTTTTGGTCCATTAACTCGACTGTGGCAATGGACCGTGTCTAGTTTGGACGGTGCAGTAAATTCCGATCGGAGGTGCAATTATGTGCAGCGGCAGGGTCGAGGGTGGGGAGAGGAGGGGGAAGGGGAGGCAGGGGAGGCAGGGGAGGGGATGGACGATGCAAGTCGAGGTAAAGAAAAGTATCTGGTGCAGCAGCGGCAGGAAACGGGTGAGCTTAAATCATAGCGCGCAAAGGAAACAGCGAGTGGTAATTGAGCCGTAACCCTCGGCGCGGTGAACACACAAATATTTCAGCGCCGGGAGCCTCGCTCATAATTTAGCGCAATTAAGATGCGCAGGGCGCGAGAGCGCTCTATCTCTATCTCTCTCGCTCTCGCAGCGCACAGATACACTCCGGTGCATCCCGGAGAGGCGATACCGCATACGCGCGCATGCAACCCGACACTCCGTGGATTTTTCTGCGAATGCGGAGGGAAATTTTTTTTGGGGGGGGGATTTTTCGAAAGGGATAAAAATTTTGAAAAATGAAAAAAAAAATTTTTTTTCTCGAAAACTTACGAGAGATCTATTCCGTCGCTTTCAAGACGACGATTCTCCTCCTGGACGTGAGATTCTTATGCAGCATCCGTCACCGTACGAGTTAACTTGCAGGTATAATGTACCATTACGCGGAAACCTAGGCTAGCAGTTATTCGTTTTTCTTCTTCTTCTTCTCTTTTTCCTCCCGGCTGATAATGCGCGTCCTGGACGCGCAACATAAATATAATAGACTCTGGACCAGCGCAGTAACATAATACCGCGCGTGGTTACACGAGGGACATGTATCATCGGTAGCCACCACGATGTCGCCGTATATCCCCGGACCCTCATCCCAGATTACGAAGAGGCTTAAGAAGCTTCCCTTGGATTTTACGCGTAGCCACGTATAATCCTGGCGAGATGGATTTCATCTCGTTTCGAGATCTCTTGAGATGACTTACAGAAAGACATTGAAATCGCGGGGGGAAAAAAGGGAACTTGCTTGCTTGTCAATCGTCATCTTAAAATTTTCACCAAATTTCTGATAAACAGCATCTCCTTTCTTATCCTACTCAGCCATGTCACGTGTAGGTCCATTGTTACGTCACAGCATCCGTCCGTAATGAATCATCAATCGGACCATCGGATGCTGCAACAGCAACCTCCCCGGGCTCTCTGATCGCGGTAGCGTATGATTTACATGGTTCAGTGGAAATATAGATAGCTGGACCAGGTAGACCACGTGATCCCATCTGGTCCAGCCTCCCTCCTTCTCACTCTCGCAATCCCTATCTCGATGTAGTAGATCTCGTGAGATAAAAGCGACGAGCGTATTTGTACGGGCGACACCTGCACGCGAGACTCCATGCATCATCCGCGTTGGACCCCCCCTCAACGCATAAGGGGGCGAAGACGAAGCAGAGGATGGACCCCTTCTTCATCCAACGGGAACGATACCCAGTTGATCACCGTATCAGATCATCCAGGTACAATGCCGTGTCGACGGGGGGTCTTCCTCCTCTTCCTCCGCTTCTCGAACGTCGGTCAACCCGGGTCGCCTCTGATCAGCCGAGCACTCTGTACACGGAGTACTCTTTTTTTTTTTCATTTTCTTCGGTCCAATTTTTTTGAGGTGAATTTTATGAAGAGAAATTTGAAAATTTTTTCGAAAATTTATACCGATAATAAAAACCATGCAGGTCAACGAAGCCCGGGTTATCTATATGCAGCGTAGAGTCACGCCTCGTCAGTCATTCTTCATAAAACACCGAGAAAATATTTCGGCGTATCTCTGCATGGGGTCCAGAGCGTAGGTTAGGTTGGTCCTGGGGTACGTACGTGGGGTCAGGTTGGGGTCGGAGCCTCGTGGGTCCGGCATGAAGTCGCGCCAGTGTCACCGCATAAACCATTCCCGTATAAAAGTATCGTGTTACCATGGGGAGGCGATGGGTAGAGAAGAAGAGCGAAGGGGCCCCCGTATTAAGAGTGGGACCCATGCGGTACCGGGGAAGGGCACGTACCTGGGCTGGAGCTATTATGCATTTAGGCGTTGGGGTCCTACGGGGTGGGTTCTTCCAGGAGGCGCTGGTGGCTGTGGCCGGAGACAAATGCTAGGACGCCATGGCGACATCCTGGTTCCTCCGACGGTACCAAAGTGGTACCACTTGGGTACCAGGTGAACCAGGACCAGAAATCGTTCCCGGCTGCGTCCTGTTGCGCCTGTCCGACTGACTTCGATGATGTACTGCCTATTTTGTTCCTTCTCTTTTTTATACTTTCTTTTTTCTCTTTCTTTCGCTCACTTTCTTCCTACGCTCCTTACGTGATCCCCCCCGCCCCCATCCTTAACCCTCTGGTACTCGCGCTCCTACTCATTGGTACTCGTTCACTCTCGTAAGCGGGCTTTTCTTTTATTTTATGAATAATGTAGTGGCCGGGGCTACCGCCCTCTCCTCCTCCGCCCCTGTCGCAACGAGCAGGGACACCGCTGCGCGTGGGACGCTACGTGACTCCTGCCGGCTCCCTGCATTAATCTAGATCGTAGTATTATATTACCAGTGTCTTCTTATTGGCATTCCGTTTACCCCCCGGGCGAGATGCAGAGGCTGCGACGACTTGGTCTGGACCATTTTCGCGGAAAATTTTGAAAAATTTTTTTTTCGCCTTTACAATCGTCTCCCGGTGTGCTGGATGACATGACGTGTGTAAAATTTTTTGGAAAAATTTTAAATTTTCTCTCTGTTCGGATTTGAAATTTTTTTTTCTTTAAGCGAGGTCAAAGTTCAGCGCGAACTCAGGTGCGCTGGGTATTTTGAGGAGAGTGCATCCCTGCATAATCGAAACGGGCACCCGGTACTTTTTTTTTTATCAGTGACGTATGTATACGCGTGCGCTTGTGTATGGGCAGAATAATTTACGGCGGCGCGCTTTAAGCGTTCCTTCCCATTCGAGTTTGCGTCCAGTGCGTCGATCGAAGGAACGCAGGAACGCAGGAACGCAGGAACGATGGAACGAGTTGGCGTAAGTGCAGTGCCAAGTATGCATATAGCTGCACCGGGTGGCCAGCTTTGTATGCAGGCGCTGACTAATGCGTCGGGAACACGACATCGCAAGGTGCCTTTGGGATCTGTATCAAGGACGCTAAGGGCGTATCTTGCAGAACCGGGTTCGAGGCTAAATATATATACATATATATATATATATATATATAAATATAAACAGTATATTATGCATCATGTACCACTATGCCTATAAGAGCATATAGGCATCATCATTAATGATAAGACACCCAGTCCCTTCTGATCTTTCCTGAATTCTTATGCTCCTTATCGTCCAAGGAGCCACAATTATATATATATATATATATATATATATATAATTGTCGCCGCATTATCTCCATAATATTTGTACGATTCGCGGTACTTTGAATTTTTGAAAAAAAAAAAAAAAAATATGACTTTCACGCTTTACCTAATTCTCCCAATTTTTTCGCTGTCGTCTCGCCGCTCATTTCTTAGGCACTGTTCATTATTGACTTTTGGCTGGACCAGGTTCAGCTCGCTGTAACTTCGTTTTGGCGACCGGATGCTGACAGCTGACTGGTGAAAATTAATTCGAAAAATCGTACCGCGATCTCGTTACGAGAAATCATGGCGGATCTCTCAACGTACAGGATAGATCTTAAAGTTTCGATCCTCGGCTAGTAGTTTCCTTTTTTTTTTTTTCTTTCTCTTCTGTCCGTTCCACCTAGCGCACCCGGTATAAGAAACCGCCGGAAGACAAATCATCGACGGCCACCTCCCGAGCGTCGCCGTCGCGACGTCGTCTCCGGCGACGCGTCGTTATGAAAATTATATTCGCGTCTTCTGACCGCGAGTGGATCCGATCGAGCGGAACTTGATTTTTGAAAAAAAAAAACCGGACTCGATATTTCGGTAGCTTCGTCTCTCTTTCTCTCCATACTTACCAGCTTGTTCGTCATGCCGTTTTTTTTCCCCCCCCACCGTTTTTGTCTCCTTTCAAATGCTTTTTGCCCGGACTCGCGTATTTGCTCGGCCATTTATTTCTTCCTTTCGACCGTACCTAACTTGACAGCAGGATTCCTTGAATAATCGCGACAGTGAAAACGCGTCGTGATATTTCTGTCGTATTGCGCGTATTGAAAATTGTCTTTTTTGTCCTCAGCCTCCCCCTCCCCTTTCCCATCTCACGCATGGGATCTCTGAAATTCCTAGAAATTTCATTATGACATCCAAGTCCCCCCCCTCCTCCTCTTATTAAGGTTTTATCGCTCGTTCTCATGAGACGAAGAAATCGTACTGTCGCAATCTGCTCCTTGTCTTTTATTGAGTCTCGCTGAATACGGACTTTACTGGTTTCCTATCTTGTAACGGCTAATCATAATGGTCCATTTGACTGGGACGTGGCAGCGGAGGCACAGCATCCACTGAGAGCGACAGAAGTCAGTGGTCACACCGTGACCACTGGGTATCCCGTAGTACAGGCAGGCAGGACTAATAGCAGCAGCCAACAGGTTACGTTATGGTGCCGCCATCTTTTGCAACGGTATATATAATGCCATCGAGGTTTTTTTTTTTTTTTTTCGCGACGGCGAATCTCCCGGGAAAGGCGACCTCGCGAACGGACGACAAAAAAGATCGAGGGTGTTGCGCAACGCGTTCGAAGACTCTCGCGAAGCTCCTTTTTTTTCTTTATTTATTTTTCTCTCCGTTCCGCTCGCAAAGTTCCTGTCGGTTCGTGAGACGAAAGAAAAATAAGAATTCACGAGAAAAAGATCAAGTTTTAGTCTTCGCCGGAGTGAGGCGACGCCGGATCTTGGAATCTCTAGTCTGTTCTGGACCATCGATAGCCGTGCGAGAGGCAGCGGAGCAGATTCGCGTCATCGTAAATTTTTGAAAAATTTTTTTCAAAATTTTGAATTCATCGCTACGGGATCCCACTTGGCATCCTACGTAAACGCTACGTAAACCAATTAAGGAAGAAAAAGAAAAAAAAACGTTAACGTACGTTCGTTGAAAATTGGTGCATTAGCATTAAAGAAAAGGACAAAGAAAAAAAAAGAGAAAAAAAAACATACTCAAAAGAGAAACACAAAATATTGGCGGGTATCCACCGCAGAGCAGGAACCACGTGCTGCTGCGTGAATGTTGCCGAGTGTGTGAACGCACGGCAAGTGGTCCCCACAGTGCACTGGGACGTGTTTTCATTTTTCTTCTCTCTCTCTCTCTCCCTCTCTCCCTTCTCCCCTCGACCCTCATCCTCTTCTACAAAAGCCACCGTTTCGTTTCCATTGTGGCGAATTGTGTTTAGGCGCGACTCGCTTTCGCTCCCGCGGGAGTCTGCGGCGCCCCTAATAACGCGACGCATATGCTCCTCCGACGTCCTGTAAAACTCTGCGGGTCGTCCCGGTGCCGGGAGTCGCGACGCATCGGCGTCGCATCGGCAACGTGTTACGCGTACGAAAATATTTGAATGAGCCTTCCCACCACTCCCGTGGAGTGAGGCCGATTAGGTGACCGAGGGGGAAGAGCGAGTAAGACGTGGTCCATTCATAGGGACGGAGCCTAAGGGTCTTGGGGAGGGGCGGGGAACAAGCAAGACCCAGGTGAGTTCAGGAACAGCTTGAAATTGTTGCTTGAAGAAGACGGTGAATGAAGGAAGTGGGGGGGGGGGGGGGGGGGGGCACCCCCCCGGTTGCACAGGGCGTGGGGATAGAAAGGGCAGACCTTGTTTGTCGGATTTTCCTATTTTTATATTCAGGTTGGGTTAGGTTGATGCACGATTACCCAACCGCGTCTAGTCGGATCCGATTAGGTGAAAATCTGTCGGTTACCGTATAGGCCCCCCCCAACCCCCCTCAAGCTCCCCGCTGCTTAAACATTTCCCTTGTGTTCCGGTTGCACCTCGTGGCTCCGTTTCCGCCAGGGAATCGCTGGGTCAGGTTAGGCTGGATCGATGCCTTTGCTTACCTATTCGATGGGATCAGGACCCGTGACCTTAGCCGTGGATGACCCCCTTGACCCTCCTTCGGTCTGCTACAATGGATTCGGAGTCAAGAGACCTTCGCTAGGGATTTACACGTTTCTAATCCGTTAGATTAGGTTAGATTAGGATTGCGGTCGATTCATGGGACGTGCTCATTGAATTTGACAGATTTAACTTGACGATTTGTATGTCGAGGGTCGAGAATCCCTATGGGGATGGTAGGAGGGATGCTTTCTGTCGGGTGGCCTGATCCCCGTCAGGATCCCGGTCCTCGTTCACGGCACTTGATAATTCAAGAGAGGGCCCATTTTCACTTACTTACGTACCTTTAAGACGTACCTGCTCCCTCGGAGTATAGGTACGTACCTGGACCAGGTTCTTGACTGGAGCCACGTGAAATTCATAATGTAGCCAACTAATCAAGAGACGCGACAGAGACCTGGATGAGAGCTCTATCGAGTTCGGTAGCAAAGAATGTAATATATTTGTTAGCCAGGAGGTGGACCCGTTAGCTCTCTGTAGTTGTAGGTTAGGTTAGGTTGTTGGATAGGTAGGTAGGTAGGTAGGTAGGTAGAGAAGAGGATATCAAACAGATAGGGAGTCGGCGTCCGTAATGGAGACCGTAGGCAGCCGCTAATGCAGTAGCTATGTCAACGTAAGCCCAAGAGGGAGTTGGGCCTTAGGGCCCAGTCTTCTCATCCTTCGCATCCGCGCACACCAGAGGCTCCATCCTATCCTTACGAATTGACTGCGTATAAGACCCCAGATAAATAAACAGTCGGAGGAGTGGTCACGTGGTTCGATACGTCGCCCGTGACAAGCTCATTGTTCTTGTTCGATGGAAGAAATTTTTATTAATTTTTTTGTTTTGCTTTTGAATTTCAGAATGTTCGGCGGCATGAAGAGGTGCTCCCGATGCCAGGCGGCCATCTTGGCCTCGGAACTCGTCATGAGGGCCCGCGAGCTTGTCTTCCACGTGAGGTGCTTCTCCTGCGCGGCCTGCACCATCCCCTTGACCAAGGGGGACCACTTCGGGATGAGGGACGGCGCCGTCCTCTGCAGACTCCATTACGAAATGGGGGCGGATTTGCATCCCTCGCAGAGTCCACCGGTTCCTGCTTATCCGCCGGGACCCCATTACCCTGGACAACCATTTCCATCGCCCGAATTCCTTCACCATCATCCCCATGGGCCCCACGCCCCTCATCCCCATCACTCGATGCATCCTCAGCATCCCCATCAGCACACGCACGTCAGTCCCGTTCCTCTGCAACCAGCCACCCCCTCCGGACCGGATGCTGGTTCCCCACCCAAGGTTCCCTACTTCAATGGGGCCGCTGCGGGGGTGCCGCCACCTAGACAGAAGGGCAGACCCAGGAAGAGGAAGCCAAAGGATCTGGAGGCCATGACAGCCAGTCTGGGTGAGTTGAGACCTCAGTGAAATCGTTGGGTTTTTTACAAAAAAAAAAAAAAAACCAATTGTTTACCACAAAAAGGGCTGCCACATAGATGGCGTCGCTGTAGGATAATTTTTATAAGGTTCCTGTTTATTCAGCGAGACTCTTGGCGTCTCGGTTACCTTTTTTATCGATTCATTTCTTCAGCGATCCTCGCCTCCGTCATTACCATCCGTATCCTTGGTACGCTCTGAGAATTTTCTTACCCAAGCGCCCGATGCTTCTGACACTTTTTCAAGGCGACTCGTTCCTCGATACCGACAACATAATTTTTTGGTCTACTGAACCCGATTGGTGGTCGGTCGCGTGTCGCTACACGAGAATGAACCTCAGGGCGGCGTCCTGACGTCACGCTTTATCGCCCTCTCGGCGTCCGGTCGCGCACGCAGTCCTCAACCCGGACGACCGACTCGTTCGACATCGACGATCAAAAAGGGGGGAAGAGCCTTTGACTTCTTGCCTAGATATCAAGAACCCATAACCTAACCCAACCCCGATCCAGAGAGAACGATCCCCCCTTTCAGCCAAACGACGTAGTCTCGACTCCTGGCAACGTTCCATTTTCATATCTCAATTTTCCCATCTCGAAAGTGCATATAGCCACAGCTTTTTTTCTTAACTCCCACGGTATATATAGACAGATCGAAAAATAAAAGCTCTACACACACACACACACACACACATAAATATTTATACGAGCGCGTGGACGCGCGTGTGGGATTAAACAGGGTCCTGAAAGTGTCTCAGGTGGTAGTACGCGTCCTGGGACACGCCCGAGACAAGTAACATTACCCACAGGGCATAAAAGTGTTGTAGCAGTCCGAAGACCCGATCACAATCGGCAACGACAAGAAACCTCTCGGGCCACAGGGACACCGGTACTGCATTTCACATATAGATATATATTGCCCTGACGGGACAGAGTGGAAATTGGCGCTCTGGCGGCGAAAAGCATAACTACCCCGAGAGCCCCTCCGTCTCGCGGGCCGACGCAGCCCAGGAACAAGAAGAAGAGCCCGTCGGCTCACCGTTCTGGGTTCCTCGTAGTTCCGTTCCAGAACTCCAGATTCGAGTGGCGGCCTCGCGCTGTGTCCCTGGTGATTTACGGGTGCGCGTGGGCGTGCGCCGTTTGCCACCGAACCCTGATAAAATTTGTCGGCGCGACATAAATTCACGTACAGTATACTCGGGCGCACGGATACAAAAGCAAAGGAGATACAAAAACAATGCGCGTAGGTGGGCCCCCGCTCGCGGCTTGGACGATCCGGCGACAATTATTCTCGTATGGGTTGGGAATATCGTGGGAACGAATTCGAGGGACAGTTTAAGAGGTTGGCAGCAGTTCTCCGCTTTTTCGTTATTACTTTGGTAACACTTATTTTCTACACGCCTGATACACGAGCGACGGGCCCAGACCCAAGAATTCATGGCTCTTCGTGACAAACGACCGCGCACGTACAGTCAGTCCCATCGCGGTGTCCTAACCTAAATGTACAGGACGTTCCAATCAGGCCGAACCCGTGTTCGTATGTTTATCATCGAGTTATCGTGCGCAATCGTAAACCCGTTGAAACGCTCCCCCTAATCAATTATCGGTAAGTCGCTCCAGACGTTGCGAGTCCTTATTTTCATGAAGCTTCAGGGTGGCTCGATGGAAGTTGCTTACGTTCGAATTATCTCGGTCGGTAATTACTGGTTCTGAACTCGAGCGAAGCGTCAGCGTTTACGTAGGTACAGTGCGCGCGACGCGCGGTCTACAGTGTGTGGAGCGGCATTTGTCTACAGTACGTTATAGGGTGGAAATACCCAGAGGGAATTTAATGTAAGTTATACAAAAGCACTGTGGCTTCGCTTTCAACTGTCTTCTTGTGGGCTGGTTCTTATGTGTACGGTTATGTATGGACGCGTGTATATGTATGCACATGTATTAGTGAGCCATGACTCTAGCACTGTTCGATGCGTATCATAGCTCATTAGCTCCTCCGTGTGCAAACGAAAGGCACGATAGCGCCACCACGGAGAACGACGGAGACACGAGCAATTACAACTCTATGTGCAGCAAATAGTTTGTAGGCACGAGATAGCCGACCACAGACTATTTACGAGTCAATTTCCACGCTGCGTCTACCTTCGCTCTGTCTCTCTTTTTTTTTACGTTCTTCTGCCTTTGACTTTGTCGGGTGAAAAATTAATTTTGAAAATTGAAAAAAACAAATTTTTTTTTTTTTCCCCCTCAAAACCGGGGCGCTGCTATCGCAGGGCGTCCGACTTTGTGCTATTTTTACACTCTAATCGCGTAGCGTCGAGTTTATTATTATTGTATAATCACACCTAAACGATAAGATGTAACATTTATTTTGACGTTGCACGGTTATCGGGGTCTTTTATTATTATTATTTTTTTTTTATCAGGTTCGGAGTGTTTCAGTGGACGCTCTTTTTTTTTGTCTTGACTCAGGGTTGATGGTGAATTTTTAATTATTACTTCATTACGACGAATTATCGTTGTTCAGGAGGAACGATTAATTTGTCTTTGACGAAAGTTGGGGATGATCCGAGAAATTAATTTTTTTTTTTCTACTTGTCTGTTCGCAGATCTCAATGCCGACTACATAGACATGCCCTTCGGCAGGGGTGGTCCAGGTACACCGGGGATGCCAGGATCAAACAGTCGAACGAAACGCATGAGGACGAGCTTCAAGCATCATCAGCTCAGGACGATGAAGAGCTACTTCGCCATTAATCATAATCCTGACGCGAAGGACCTGAAGCAGCTTTCGCAGAAGACCGGACTGCCAAAGAGGGTGCTTCAGGTAGGCGCTCATTAACTTTGAACGAGCCTGTACATGGAATCAGGCATATCGGAAATACAGGCGTCCGGGACGGCCGAGAAGAATATTGTTGACGGGTGCGAAATCGCGAGAGTCCGAACAGGCTACAGGCTGGCTCGATGACGGCCAAGGCGGCGCGACGGGGAGATTTGAAAAGTGCTGTAAGCACCCGGGCATAAATTTGAGGCGGGATACTTTTGAAATATCTCGCCATGTCGCGTAGACCCTATAAAAATATTCACGGTGCCTCCTCGGCATCCTCCCTCTCCTCTCCTCGCTGTACCTATAAGCGGTATATATACCGCTTCCCAATTAGTGACTCCTAGTGTAGGCGACGGCGCTTTTTGGTCGGCGTCCCTGGATCGACGTCGACGATATTTCCGTCGACGCCGAAGCTTTTCTCCGTAACTACGGCCCTCCGTCACTCGGGCGACTTCGAAGTCCGACGGAGCGCGAACCGGCTGCCGCCTTGAGTCGCTGGGTGAAAAAAAAAAGATAAAGAGAAGAAAAAAGAGGTGGGAGGGAGGGGGAGGGGGAGGTGGGGAGGGGGGAGGGAGGGCAAAAGGATGGAGTAAAAATAAAAAGAAAGGAGGTTCGGTTAAAACGTAGAAATTACATGGACGAGCCCTGACGTTGCTAGGAAGAGAGCAAGAGAGAGTAAAAAAGAGAGCAAGAGAGAGAGAGAGAGACGGGGAGAATGAATGAGGATGACAGGGAGGGATTGAAAAATGGAAGCGGGAGGGGGGGAGGGGGAGAGGGGGGACACAGAAAGAGGAAACGAGGAGAAAAGAAAAATCATAAACTGCCTTCGCGTTGGAAGCGACGATTACACGGAGCAACGGCGACTCTTTGCCATTTGCCGGTTGCTAAAGTGTCGCAGCTACTGTGCTGCCACCTATGTTTAGGGTCCGAGCTATGCAGTTACATGCGCGCTTAAGGATTTCACTGGAAAAGGACTTTAGCTTTCTTTGATTTTTCTTTAAGGGCTCGTTTGGCTCGAGGAATTTTTTTTTCTTTTTTTTTTTAGTTACTTTCTGCCCGGAAATTGGCTGGGACTTTTTTTTTACCGGAAAACGTAAAATAGACGAAGTCGAAAGTTTTCGATGGAATTGATTTTTCTTTTTTCTTTTTTTTTCAATTTGTTCTTCATTCATTCCGTAACCAGCAACTGTCGGATAAGCCGGTACTTTAGGCCGGGCACGGCCTAGAAAGCTCAGCGCGCGTGTGGGAAAGGAGGGTGAGAAAGAGAAAAAGATTGAGAGGGGAGAGAGAAATTCTATTGTACTGGGAATAATGCGGTGCTCCTGGAAGCGCCATCTTGGATGATATTGATCGCGGGACGCGCGAATGCTCACCCGGTAGGTTCACCTTCGTCTTCTCGTCCTGTCGCGCCTCTTTTGCTGGGGTCGGCCAAGACGCGGGGACGACTGGTGGCTCCCTGAAGGGTGGAGACACCCTCGAAGATGCCGCCCCTGGCACAGGGACGCATCCCTCGTCGATTCCAACGAGTGGATTTGTAAAATATTCAATTTTTGAAAATTCAAAAATTTCCGGTCAAATATTGAAATTTTGCCGAAGGACGAACGTGGATGGGTCTGGTGGCTCGACGCAGGATCTCATAGGGCCCATAATGTCTGTTACAGGTCTGGTTCCAAAATGCCCGTGCAAAATGGCGGCGCATGGTGCTCAAGCAGGAAGGCAAGTCGGACAAGTGCGGCGGCGGAGTCGACGGTGGATCCTTGGGGGATCTTGAGCTCTACGGCAACAGTGCCGGAAGCGGTGGGCCCCCCATGAGTCCCCCGTTTATGTTGGGCGGGCCCCACAGTCCGGCCTCGTTGGCTTCTCTGGATTGCGCGTGATGAGACACGGGGTCCATCTGGATGAAGTCGGATCCACTGACGTCATTGATCAAGAGGAGGAGAT
Organism: Calameuta idolon; assembly: GCA_030142285.1. NCBI lineage: Eukaryota > Metazoa > Arthropoda > Insecta > Hymenoptera > Cephidae > Calameuta > Calameuta idolon. Next base: position 32,248 of record JARQSV010000189.1, on the reverse strand, counting down.
CTGGCTGGCCAAGTGGCGGGGGTCCGGTCCAGCATCCTAGGGAATCGCCAAAGGCTTGGTCCCGGACGATCTTAGCCGCTGACTCCAAACTCCGTTCCGAATTACCTACGATCTTACTAGACCATTAAATAAGTCCCTAGATATTCCCCAGAGAATTGTACATTTACTTATTGCGCGAAGTCGCGAGGTCTGGTGGATTTTATTTTTAATTCGAGGGATTGCGCTCGTTTTGCATCGATTCCCATGATAATTGTCTATCGTGGATCGGTCCCTCAAATCACTAGGAACCCCCCCCCTCGAATGATTTACCCCTTGATTATTTTGAAAAAAAAAAAAAAAAAAAACTATTCCTCCAAATCCCGAGGACTACTGTATATTTCTCATTTCTAAATGGACATTCCGGTACGACGTGTTGTTCGGTGTCACCCTGTAGTATCTTGCCGGAATCCTCGTGATGAATGGAAAAAAAAAAAAAGAAAAAAGAAAAAAGATAATCGTGACCGAGAGTACGTTATGTGAGTATTTATTATTGACGAGAAAGGAAAAGACGACGACGATGTATAAATTTCAACGTATTAGCGTGCATGTAATGAGAGTGGCGATTAATTAAGGATTTACGATTAAATCTGCGTCGTATCGATGATAGATTGATAGATAGATCGATAACTGTGTATATCGTGTATGGCGCGAGAGAGGGAAAAATCGCATTGTACTATACGAATATGAGTGGATGAGCGTGAGGAGAGAAAGAAAGTAAAGAGGAATCAAGAAAAGAAGAAAGAAAGAGGGAAAGAAAAACCGCGTAGAAACTCCATTTATATTTATTGTATGTAAAATTTAAAGAAAATTGTCGTGAGGGGTGGAAGAAGGTTTTTAGAAAAAAAAAAAAAAATATATATATATATTTTTTTCAATCCTCCACTTTGTATCCTTCAATAAATTACCTTGCTCTCTCTACACTTCCACTTGTACGCTGTAAATTCTTTTCTATTGTCTCCAAATGCGTCCAGTCCTAATTACGCGTCTTAATCGATTCTCCTTCCATCGCCGTGCGTAAAGTGGCTACTATTAATTAGGCCGCACTTCTATGTCAGTCCTATTTCAATCGATGGCTTCCTCCTAAAGTCCTACGCTACTCGACTAGACTCTATTTGTATTATTATTTTCTATTTTCTTTTTCTTTTTTTTTTCTCTCTTAACATTATTATTATTATTCGCTCCAACTTCGCGCAGCCTATCGGACCTTTCTTTTCCACTGCCTAACGGGATCTAAAGCAAGGAGAGGGCAAGGTGGCCGTCGGGCGCGACGCGATCGATCGTCGCGACGCCGCCGCGCCGCGACGCTACTTGTACATAAAAGACGTTCCTCCGGTTGAACTTAAGTGCACCTGTAGGTTTTAGGGATTGTATCGTATTAGGCTCTTAGCTGTTAGTCGAATTAATTATTAATTAATTATCCTTGTAAAACACATAGAAAATACATGGAACAGATACACGAAGACCACATACACACACACACACAGAGAGAGAGAGAGGAGTGGGGGAAGAATTATCGAAACACATGTACACGCAAAAAAAAAAGTCGAAAATAATTGTCTGATTTTACAAGATGATTTTTTCATGAAATATATTTTACAATATACAAAAAAAAAAAGAAACGTTGTATTTATTTATTTAAGTACCATCGAGAAAATCAATGTAACTTCGTTGTAATAAAAATGAAACAGAATATTTATAACAATATATATATATACATATATACATCGACGTCCCAGGAAATTACCCAGTTGCACGTGAAACGACGTTTCGCTTGTTAAAGTCGAATTTTCACGCAACGATCCTCGGCTGTAGGTAAAACCCGTAGAATTTTTCTCGGCGCCACGGAATTCCCATGGGGTCTCGTTAAACCGCGAACCGAGCGCACTCGGGATTTCTCGATGGCCGCCATTCATTCTTATTATTTTATTGTGTAACTCGGAGCGAGAGATCATCGACTTCTATCATGGACGCCACAGGAGAATACATATATAGGTATACACGTAGCCCAGGGTATATTTGCAGCACGGGATGCACATATGTGCACGTATCGATCAGCCAATAGTAGCTCGGTCCACTTCTTCGATTCCGCCATTACGTTTCCTACGTAAAGCGCGACTCCTGCCTCGCTCGGATCGTTCGTAGGTTAGGTTAGGTTAGGTCTGAACCTAACCTAGACGGAATCGCGAATGCGCGTTCGCAAGCGATCTGGTGAAATTCCGCGTGCTTTTTTTCCTCCCGTTCCGTTATGCCACGGAGATAAATAAATAATGCAATCTTATGACATGGCGTCACTGTGTGGGACCCGCTGCCACTTGGCCTAAGGCATTCGGATCAGGCCGCGTTCTCATAGCTGCGACACTGGAATCGCGATCCTCCAATATTATACCGGATTCTGGATTCTCGACTGGCCGCGGAACGTTGGGAATTTAATTTTACAGCAAAAAAAAATAATTTTTCTATCCACCAAACACAGGGTTCGCTCGCATTGTCGTTACCTCACCCTGTACGTCATCCCGTTCCCTCGGCTCGCGTACGTGGAAACGCACCTTGACGTTTTCACGGCGTATCCGCGGGTGGTAATTGCCACTTGCGACAATTGCGGTGAAACTTTGTTTCGCTCAAGTCAGGTTAGGTCGGCACTGGATTTGCTGCAGCAGCCTTTTGCTTGGCTACGGGAAAGTCGACTGAAGTTTCACGTCGCCTCGTTTATGGGATTTCTATGAATTTATGGAGTATTCGCGATTGCGAACTCGCCTTCGCGTCCCTGTTCCGAGGGTCCTCCTCTCGTTATTCCGTAACACTGGAAATATTGACAATGGATATTCCATTCAGTTTGCTCGTTAGTTTTTAACGAATAATCAATACAACGTCTTTACAGATACGATTTATTTTATTATTTTTTTTCACGAATGTTCCATTAATTTTTTTTCGCAAAGGATCCACGACAGGGATTTTATTGTTTTTATTATATGCGAAGATTGAAAATTTTTTTGAAAAAATTACAACCAATTAGCCTCGTGCTCTCGTATGGAATAATATTCTGTTTTTAGGTCGCTCTTTCCTATGGATCAAACCGTAAACTTCGACGCAATGTAAATTATCGGCGACAGTCGTTAAGCTTGCAGAACAATGTAAATTAAGGTTACCCTCCGTGCACGTACCTCAGGCCTTTCCTATGTGATAATTAGCATAGCGATCTTAATTAGTCGACGTGAATCTTTATGAATGGGAGAGCTTAGTGCACGTCTTATGGTTATTCAATGAGATCATTCAGTCGGCCGTAGTGTAATTTCGCCTTTGACGACCGGCAGCCGATTCGATTCGCTCTCCCTTCTTGGATACGCACCTTGAGCAGGAGCAATGAGCTGGACAAAGACAGAGAAGTGAGATAAAAAAATCTAGTACGAAAATTAATAGTCAATGAGAAAAAAAAGGCTGAAAGCTACGGAAAGGAAGAAAAAGCGAAAAAGTTCAAAAATAAATAGGATAAATCTTCCAGAGTCCGTGTGGCTGAGAAATTTTTCTTCTCGATGACGTCAGAGGCCCCTCTGGGTCCACTTGATGGGCCCCTCTGACCCTTCTTCCCCCTCCTTCCCCTCCTTCGTTCTCGAGGACGACTCACCGATCCTCTCGAGTTCTTGTATTTGTCGATCCTCGATCCTCGATCGTTCTCGGTGTTCGTTCGCCCATCGTTCGGAGGCATCGATCATCTTCCTTATCGACATCTGGGAACCGGCCCAAAGGGACGAGGACAGATCATAGCCAAGGATCTGTGAATATCCACTTGCTCTCCTGTCCTGTGAGAATCACGCCTCATCGACTCCGAGAATAAGTGGTCACCCTATATGAACGGAGCGGTTGGATCCGATATATTATTTTTTTTTATTTTTTTTTTATTATTATTCTCTTTTTTTTTTCTTCCACTCGAGTACCCGTAGACACTGGATACACGAACACGTGACAATTACGCGAGTCTATAAGCCATCGTGAACTTTGACACGAAAATCCTAATAAAGAAATCTTTTCGAAAATCTAATAAAAAAAATCTTTCCCATCTACTCGGTTGACAAAGGGATCCGCCCGTTTAATTTACTCGAGTCTATTAATTTTGATCCGCGCGCATCAGCGCCACCAGACAATGTAGATCTTTCTGGTACTACCGCGAGACCACAGGCAGACCCCCATAATTCAGACTTCAAGAAGGCGCACGCGAGTCAAAAGAAATCAAAGCCAAAGGACAGAGTGTGGATTGCATGTGCATCCCCCCCCTCCAAGTGCATGTGCATCCTCTCGCTCAGCCAGTTCAGCAAGGAACATCGAGCGGGTGACAAACAGCCACGGATTCCACGGATCCGCGAGACGGCCGAACTCCCGGCTAATTGGCGGTTCGCGCTTTCGCGCTAGAAGAAATCGAGCAAGTAAACACGAGGGCGTCGCGACGCCGACGCCGACGACGGGGACGATGCACCGGCGGCCTGGACCACTCTTCGAGCGGATGCTGCCGATAGGTGGCGCTTTGCTCTCTCGAGTATTCGAATCGTGACGATGATCGCTACCGACGCTAAGGTCATCGGCGTCATTATTATTATCATTATAAGACACAGCTGGTAGGCACTGCTTGGTATTTTCTTCGACGTAAGAAAGACTAGGCCTATGGCAAGTGCAGTATTTGAATATATAGCTGCTGGACAGTGAGCGATGTTGCACCTGCCGCCACGAGTCAACGTAATAGCCGCGAGATGTCAGGCCGGTACAACCCGTGCTAAAATCCTCGATTGATAGTCGTGTGTGTATGTACGTATATATATATATTTTTTTCAAAATAACAACTCTTACGATTGGCAATAAAAAAAATTCCTACGTTAATACCGACGAGACAGAATCCGTGACATTGACTTTAGCGATCTTTAAGAATTTGGATTCAGATTTTTGCATAATTTCGAAATTCATTTATTTTACGGTTTTCTTTTTTTTTTGGCGGGGTTCCTCGACTTTTGAAGCAACGTGTACAGCTCGCGAAGCGTCACGAGGCAAACTGGATAGGCGGAGTCACACAGGAGACACGGATAGTTATTACGCTCCTGTAGTTATTCATCAGAAAGCACAGTGCCTAACGGCAGGGACATGCGCGCGCGTTTGTTTCTGCTTCTAAAGATTTGCCCAATTATTTGCATCTCCGTTTCTCGTAACGTGGCGCATGCGCACCGGTGGCGAACTTTCACTTGGACGAAATGAGAAGAAAAAAAAGAAAAGGAGGGGGGCCAGGGGAGAGTATAAAAATTGTCGGAAAGTCTTATGGCTGTACTGAAAAACCACTTTGGGACACTCGGTAGTGGTTGTACGGGCGATAATTTTATTTATGTCCGGTTAAATCTGAATATCAAAGAGTCCCGACCGCGGCGACGCGCTCATTCGGTCGCGCATGCGCAACGCGCCCGAGGGAATACTCCGTGGATGCGCCCCTTTCGTGCTACTAAGTACATTATTTACTGGACAACCGAAAGGAGAAGGATTCTTTATGGTTGCGTTTATGGTCGGCCGAATCTTCTATTCGAATTATCTAGCGTCGCTCGTAACTGTTTTTCGGTGATGCCTCGAGAGCTGCGCGCGCATCTTTATGCTCCAAATGAACAGACGCATAAAACATCAGACGAGCGATCTCAATAAGACTTTTACCACGGTCGGTAAGAGTTTTACAATTTATTGATTAATATTTCTTTTTCGTAATCACCGACCCCCTCGCCCATCCCCTATCCTTATCATCGATAAGAAAACACATCAGAAAATGGCATCGCACTGTCTTATCGCTCCGAGAGAAATCGGACCATTTATTTTTAACCTCGTACACGTATGTTTAGCCTTAAGACGCGCCCGTTATGGCGTGATGAATCGCACAGTATAATAAAATACCACCAACGTGGCCACCGAGTCTATCGCTAATGAGACGTTTATTAGCTTAATTAATTATCATTAATTAATATTGGGAATAATAGTTTATCGACCGTCGTTCCCGCGACTGCTAAGAATTCTCGTTCCTCGGAACTGTTATGACTCGTAAAATTCGGTTTCCAGTTAATCATGCCAGGCGGCGCCAGCGTCGCGTTCCAAATTTACCACAACAATTAAATCACATGACGCTCGCCTGTCAAAAATAAATACAAAATTATTATTATTATCGACGATTAATTGTTTCTCTTAAATTCGTACGAGGAATACGATCAGCTGTTTACAAACGGGACAGTCGCGTTCGGTTATTTCCAGAGGTCCGCTTATGCATTCGGTTAAATTAAAATTAATTAACGACCGATCTCCTGGACGAGTCTCATCCTCTGTTAATTGGCAGCTTATAGGCCTCGATACTCGTTAGTAGCCATAGTAGTATCAATAGCGTACACGTGTTTTCATGTATTTTCACGTGCAGTTTGGCTACTACCAGAAGACCCCAATTCAATATACAAAACCAATACATATATATATATATATATGTATGTATGTATCCCCATTGGTACAGGTGCATTCACAATGTGCGACGTGTCGTCTCGCATCAAACATTAACGACGCTTCAATGACACCGAGAACACCCGAAGAACGACGATCGCTTAACGATGAAAATTTAAGAGGGATTTATGGTGAAAAAAAAAAAAAAAAAAAAATCATAATTCCTTCGGTCGCTCACATGTAAATCGGCATCGATACCAGAGAGCGTACGCGCGTCTAAATTATTGAACGTAATAGAAATAAAAGACTAATTGTTTTTATGGTAATAAGCTAGACTGCTCGTTATTTATTATTTGACAATGCCTTATTGTTATTATTATTGGCCAGCCTTAAGCCCCGTTTCCATAGCACGAAATCACACAAGTCAACCGCACACGGCTTTGCGTCCTGCGTGCATTTATACTGCAGACCTTATGGCAGGTAACGAGCTGCCACCCCCTCCTTCTCCCTAACCCCATATGATTTACGCATCCTCACGGAACTAATCTGTATTTGTTTATTTATATGGACACCATAGACGTCAGGGAATGGCGAATCCCTATGGGATCGATGATTTAGGACTCACCGACCTCTCGATACACTCACCGGCCCTGTTTGCCGATCCTGCGGATTTATCGTTGGCGCGTGAGTCCCGGCCGGATAGAATTGCAAGTTCCACATAGCCTTGAGCCCATGGACCACAATGTAGTTTCATGGGCACCGTATAAGATGCTTTCATCTCTTTGTCTCAAAAAAAAAAAAATCATGGCCATTTCTTTTGTATCGATTTTTTATCTCAGAGCTTTGGGCGACTGGGGTCTGTTAAGGGGTGGGGTTTGTTATAAAAAAAAAAAATTTGAAAATATTTATGTATAGATATACTGCTCGTGTATATGCACTTTAACGGTACTATACAGCGTGTCTGAAATATACCGACGATTTTCTCGTTACAACTAGACCAGAAAGAGTGGGCCCTCTGCCGCTTGCTGGGATCATTAATTTTCGGAATACATTAATTACGAAAGCCGCGGCACAGAAAGTCGACCGGTGTCCACAAGCTGGCGTCCAGATGCTTCCTGGACGAATTTTCAGTTCGCTGGGTATACTTGTTTCTTACGGAATCTCTATACTGGACCCATATAGAGGAATGCGTGTATTCAATATGGCGGTCGGAACTTCCTTCCTTTTAAAAGTCAAGGTTACAGGACGAGAATGAAATATTTGACATTCCGAAAACATTAAGAACGAATTCTTCATACTTAAAAGAAAGATTTTTCGGACCACCCTGTAGATACTCCAATCAAATTTCACGTAATTGACTTGGGAAAGTGCGAGGTGACACTTTTCAATTTTTTTTTTTTTTATCGATTTTTCCCATTTTTCACGACGACCCACGATATACAGTGTGACGTTTTAATCCTCGCTCGTTAGCATCGATTGCGTCACGTGATCCGCGCACGCGCGCCGCTATTTAATTAATTGGCCGTAATTCACGTAAAATCGTTGATCTTCGATCTCGTTCGGTATATATTTTTTCGAAGTGATTTCTCGAAGAATGGACCGGTGGGTGGCGATTGTCTCGTTGCCCACGCTCTAACGGGGGCGTGGGTGTCGCACTGTGGAAACAGGGAGCAAACCTAACCTAACCTAACCTAACCTATAGACTCACCCGTAGTAAGGATCCCCTTGTTAAAGTACGTTAACGTTCGATCCAGCGGCCTCACGGATAGATTAACCTCGGATAGCTCATTTTGTCTATACAGGGTGGCTGCAAATAACTATAGATATATATATATATACATAATACACGTAATTATTGCTGTGACTCAGTTGAAGATCCGCGTTCCTTATTCAGCCAACTAGAAAGTCCTTATTTTTCGAATCGGAACGTCACTTTGAATTTTCATATGGAATTTTGAATGCCTCATTTTTTATACTCGAAACGATCATTTTACTTGGGAAAGACCTGTTAACGCGTTTAATTCTACGTTATGGCGACGCCGCGTAAGGTGTCACGGGATTAACGAGGATAAAGGAGAATATACCATTTGTTCGAGTTTTCAACACAAATCGTTAAGAAGCATCTCTCGTAGATAATACCAAGATTTGTGGGAATTGAATACGACGGAGACGCGTCGGCGTCGGTAAAGAAATCTTTGACTGTTTCATTGAGCGAAAGAGCTGCGAATGAAATTTTATTAAACGACATACGTATAGTAGGTTTCTTTTTTGGAAATTAAAAAAATATTTTCTACTGGCAGATATGGATTTCAAAAAATTATGAAAAAAAAATACTTTTTTTTTTCACGCGATAAATAACGTCCCCGTATACACGGAAGAGAAGTAAACTTTTGTCCACGATGTATACGAACGACAGCGTCGCGACGCGAGGCACGAGCGTCGGTTCATTAATTTTGCTATTTTTATTTTGAAAAATTTCAATTCTTCATCGGCCGACATGCTGACGTTTATCGAGGACAGGCGCGGGAGTCAATTTGTTAAATTTTGACGTCAGGAGAGACTGCAGGTCGGACAGTCTGTCTTGTTGGACGCGAGAAGAGACAAAAGCAAGAAATTGAAAAACAAAAAAAAATCACCAAAAAAATAATATGCAACAAATTTCAACTTTTCGAATGATTTCGAAAGATTTAATGAGCTCGTGCAAGAAACGTGTAAATACTGATATCATTTTGCTGCCGTATCCAGTAATTCACCGTGCTAATGACACACGCATGCGCGTTGCGCATTACGAATTACACGTGTACGTAACTGGAGGCGCAATTTGTACGCAGCTCTTAAGTGAAATGTAACAAGTAAAAAAAAAGAAAAAAAGAAAAAAAGAAGTGGGGGCATCAGAAAAAAAAATATGAAAAAGAATGGACACCGCCGACACGTAAAGTCCATCGCAGGGTAGACATTAAATGGTACGATCTCAAAATTGATAAGCTACCCAGAAGGCAGTGCGCATGCACCAGGGCGGCCATTACACACTACTGCCGTATGAATAATCTTAATTTTTCGAAATGATAGATCGTATCAGAAAACCAGCCGTAATTAAATGCGTATTCACGTGAGCGATTTTTCTGCGATTGCGCAAAGTGAAATAATAGTAATTAACCAAAGCCACCCTGGTGGATGAATTCGTGTGAGCGTAACGCCTATACACTTAATATACGTCGAAGCGTCGCGACGGCAATTAGCGTATCCGAGTGAGAAAAGAAATTTGTCAAAAAAATATAAATAAAAGATATGATTTATTAAAAAAAAAAAAAAAAAAAAAAGAGACTAATGCACTCTCCCACGAAGCACACTGCACCAAGTGCATCGTGGCATCTCTTGTGCACCAGCGATGCACTCGGTATGAGTGGCTGATGGTTCTGGTAGCGCGGAGGCGCGACATAACACAAGCGTCGCTACATGCCGTGTCGCCATAATGGTAGGTGTACAATGCCATCACAAACCCCCTGTCGCAATGCGCGACGATCGCGTGTGGTCTTGAGCGGAGGTGCAGGATGCATCCTCTCGCAGTTGCACCTTCCGAGTGCATCTGCATCCTGGGTCCATTCCTCAGTCCAGCCACGGTATCCACGTTGCAGCTACATAGATACGTACCCTTAAGAGGTCCAGCGACCCACAAGAAGAATCGCTCGTACCAGCTCAGTCCCCCCCTGGGTCCTGACCGGTGGCCCCCATCTCGACGAGGACTTTAGCTCCAGGTACGATGATCGATGACCACCCGGGTTCACCAGGAAGCCGACACAAAATCTCCCTGCCCCTCTGACCTCCTCCGCCCTCCCCTGCCCTCCCCTGAACATTTCCTTCCTCCCTCGCTTTGGCGACGGCCACTTTCTTATCTCGGCCGGAATCAACGACACGGAGGACCTAATGGAGAGTGCATCTCTCTATCGTGCCTTGTGGGCAATTTTTAAGAATGAAATATCAAAGTCAAAACGTATAGGAACTTTTGGGCCCAGTCCTGGCACCAAGCGATACGTGGGCCTTCGCTTGGCGATCGTTCTGGGTCAGTCACCCCTGTCATTTTATTGTTTTAATTTTCAGCTCATACGACGCACAGTCTCTATCGCGTGCGTATGACCAATCGAATTCGCACAAAGTTTCCCATCTTTGTTCTTCTCTTTGATTCTCATCGATGACGAAGAAGAGGAGGGCCCCGTGGCACAGGTTGCCGACATAGGGGCCTCTCGCCCAGGGAGGCCCCTTCGACACCGCAGGGCGCTTGCTACCCACCAACTTACAAACCTCTTTACAGATCGTTATTCCTGAGTGGCCAGGGCCACACATAAATCCGGAACGGGGAAGGCATCCCGACGCCCGACGCCCGACGCCCGACGTCCGACGCAGTCGAGTCCCGTATGCCGTGATCGGGCACCATCCGCGTCGTGAAAAACTTAGCGTCGGTGCCCACCCAGGGGTCAGAGGCCACCGTAAATATAAACGGGCTCACCTGCTGCGATAACGGCGATTCCTCATTGGCTCTTCGATCTCCACCTTTCTTTGATTTCTCTTCTTTCTTTTTTTGGAAGTTTTTGAACCACTTTTACTATTTAAGGGGGTAGGAGGGGGGGGGGGGAGATTTTGCAAAAAATAAACTGCTTGAGCTTTTATTTTTTCAATGAAATTTTTTGGGCTTATCTGCTTTTTGATTTTCTTTTTTTTTCTTTTTACTCCAATTATTTTACCTGTCGACTATCTTATTTATGGGGGATGATCTTGTTATGGGGTCAGAATGTCTGAAGATCATGCGTGGGGCCGTGTGTGGTAAGCGAGTTGAGCAACGGCACCGAACGAAGTTCAAAGGTCAAATCAATTATAGGCCCAGCATAAACAAGCCGCTTGTGTACTCGATTGCATCACACACCCTCAGGGTCAGAGTTCGCTATACTGATAGTTGGGACAGATCGAACCGGTCCATCGCAGCATCCGACATGCTCTTGAAAAAAAAAAAGAAAAACACTCCTAATCCTCGAGAGCAGTAACCACGAGTAAAAAAAAAATTTTTCCAAAATTAACGGAAAGAAAAAAAAAAATCTTCACACCTAATAAAATACTAAAACGAGCTCGTTCGACTGCGTGGAAAATATTGAATAATATAATTTCAAAAAAAAAAAAAAAGAAAAAAGTCTTCGGATCCATTAATTTGCCGCCATAATTTGAATCGCGTGTCCGAAGACAGTAACCGTACAAGTTATGTATCACAATTCGTGGGCCTGATAAATCCCGGCTCTTTGGGCCTTATCCTCTATTTTTTATTTTAATATTTTTTTTTCCTCCTCCTATCTCGAAAGAGAAAAAGAAAAAGAATAGAAAGGCCACACCGTCACCTCCAGGGAGCCATAATTCAGCCGGTAATTAACAAGTTGAATCAATAGCGCACAAATCGTAGGTTCAGCCGGGGCCCCGAGAACGCACAGGTTATTTATCCCTCCTGTATATTTATTATCTCGCGCATTTCTAACTGCATTTTTTAATTTATAATTCACCGTATAAATCATCGCTCCTCCTTACGGCCATACGAGAGGTACAGGTATCGGTGTTAGGTGCCCGTGGGCCAGACCCAAAACCCGAACGACGATAATAAGAAAATATACGAGGAAAAGTGGGGGATTAAAAAAAAAAAGAAAATAAAAACCCCAAGAAACAGAAAAAAGAGAGAAAAAAAGACACGTGTTCCCTTCACCGGTGGTATTCTCTATTTCGCGCCGCCATCGTGTCCTACCGGCCTCCTGTGATTCATCGCTTTATTTTTAAAGCGTATTTTCAACGAGAACCTGGAAAGATCTCGTGCGCGTGCCGCTTAACGACTCACGCCTCCCGAATAACGGGTCAAAGTTCACCGCGAACGTGTAGACTTTTTTTTTATTCTCAAAGAAACACACGTACGATCGAATAGATAAGAAATTTTTGAATATTTTTTTTTTTCTTTTATATTACGCGAAGTGGTTTTTTTTTATTTTTTTTTTCTCTGTCAGTACAGTCGCTCTCATTAATATCCACGAGCCGATTCCACCTTGGCGAATCGAAGTGATCGCGAATTGCGAATTCGCACGGGCGATGATCTCGACATGACAAACCGGCGCGACCGGCCTCTTCTGGCGAATCCCGATGAAAGCGACGCGATAGAAACGCGACGCTCGACACTCACGTACAGGCAGTTGCATACAATGCACGCGAATATCTGGATATGCTGTGCTGGAGTGTACTGGAGCGGGTACAAAGTATGTAACGGAGTGTACAGTAGTGTATTATAGGATGGTATACGAGGGCAACATAATCGGGGACACGGTCCAGCGAAGCTGCTGTGTAAACGCCGAGTAAAGATTTCATCTAGTGTCACGGGATGCTTAGCGGCCGCTTAATCATCGCGGCTGCGTTACCGGCGACATCCTCATCGCGAATTATTCCTCGTCGGACGTATAGCGTCGCGACGCGACGTCTCGCACACACACACACACACATATATAAATAAACATGCAAACACGCAATCGCACGGAGAATAGGTGTCGTATCAATTTATGGTCCAGACGTCCCATCGGATGCTGCGCGCTACCCGTAAGGCCCAATACGCATTGATGGTTCTGCAACGATGATTTATCAGTGCGGTGGCCATTTTGTTTTTTATGAAAAATTAATAATTATCTCATCAGATAATTTTGCACCGGATGAGATCATCTCCCGTGACACTTTGAGATAATCTCTATCTGGCTCCGTTTTACAGAGCGATCGTCCAGGGCAGAGGAGTGGGGATGGTTGGGTGTCCTGGTATTTCGTAATACCGAGATCCTGGATGACGGTGAATCCTCATTGACGCGACGTCTTAACACGGGAACGGTGTTGCGTTACTCACTGTCGCTGGCGCGTAATGGCAGCGACCGCGTGATCTATCGGTGCAGCATGTTTCTGTCACACGGATGAGCGCAGTGGGGAAGCCAGAGGAATTTCAGGGACTCTTCTTGGTCTCCTGCGGGAATGACGTTTACCGACTAGGCGGTAGAGAGGCGTCGGAAATATTTCATTATTTTTTCTTTTTCTTTTTCTTTTTCTTTACCCCTCTAGGCCCCCTCTCGTAATTCCACTTTCTACGATCCGTGAATGGTTCCGGTCTAGTTGCAGCCCTTTTTTATTTTTTTTTCGTCGGTTGAAAAAAAAGAGGAGGAGGATACGAGAGGATCCAAGGACGAGAAGGGGCAGTTTAAAAATATGGGATTTTAAATATGACCCTTGGGCCTTATTTTTCTTTTTCTTTCTTTCTTAACAAGAGCCTCGTAATGCCTCCTTCTAGATCCTGCGATTCATCTGAAAATAGCCGCGACCCTCGGAAGCATAAATCCTCCGAGTGGGATCCAATAGGAAACCCATTTGACCCTTTGGAAACACCTTCTTCCGTTTGGCGCGTCGGGACGCCGGCCAAGACCGACGTTGCACTTTATGAATAATCATTGGTGCGCGTCCGCATGTGTAACCCTTCTTTATGTGCATAGCTTATAGCGTGGTGGGCGTTACGGTTTTTTTTAATAGATCCTTTTACGATTTTTCTCAGAAGCTACGGGCACTTCCGGTTTACCACTTAATGGTCGACAATCATCATAATCAGCTGGAGCCGATAGAACAATGCGCTAACCAAGCGGCATCTTATTGGGACTGTTCGGGTAAGATCGAATATTATCTCTTCCGGCACTTCCGGTTGACTACCGAATGGTCCACAATCATCATAATCAGCTGGAGCCGATAGAACAATGCGCTGACCAAGCGGCACCTCATTGGGACTGTTCGGGTAGGATCGAATATTATCTCTTCCGGCACTTCCGGTTGACTACCGAATGGTCCACAATCATCATAATCAGCTGGAGCCGAT
>JARQSV010000189.1:0-17759 GCA_030142285.1 Calameuta idolon | reverse complement strand
AAAACATAACCGAACTGAAACTTATGGGGACCGAGGTCAAAGGGCACCGCGAATGCGTAGCACGTGTGAACTTATGGGCCCTAAGATGGTCAAGGGTTTCATATTTTGCGGTGAGTATACATTACAAGAGAAAGAGACTGGCCCAAAATTGAGTAGCAAGGCGAAGGGACTTGCGCAGTCTTGGGGGAGTCTGGACCAGACTAGAAGGGGACACTGAGGATGCTGTGGCGCCAGGGTGTTACGTTCCTGACACGCGATACGTCTGCAGGGGTGTCACCGTGAACGTAAGGCCCCGTTTCTCTGACGCGACGTACCGTAGAGCAGGACTAATGACGCGTGCAAGGAAGAAGGGTCGAAGGTCGAGTCCGCGTTGCGTTACGATTCCTTGCATAGGCCATGGTATTTATAATATTGTTTGATGAATAAAAGTATAAAAAGTCATTTTCCTTGACGTTACCCAGCCACGTGTTTTTGGGCCCCGTAGCTGTCACTGACTTTGCCAAGTGACAGCTCGCGTCTAAATACGCACGCGATCGTGGACGCACGTGACTACGCGAGTATGTTAAGAGGGTAGAAAATCTGCCTTGGTCACATTGAATGCAAGGTAAGTGCACATTGGAGAGTCACAGAAGCAAGTTGTCCAGGAGGTCTGAAAAGGATGGCTCAAATAATAGGGAGGGGGGGTTCGCCTCATTAGCGAAGCGTCAATGTAGAGCACAGTACATAGGTGGATCGCATACAATGTGTAAACTACATATGTAGGAGACTTTCGAAAACCAGCCGGTGGCAGCGAACGGGGCCACAGTCTGTTCTTTAGCTTTGTATTCGACGACCCTTTCAGCCCGACTGTACTTCTACGTCATTTCTTTTCTTTTTTTTCTCCCTCTTTCTCGTCTTTCCTTCTTTACAATCTCCATCCACCTTCCGTGCATCCTTTCTGCATCCTCTTGCACATGCATCCACACGTGCCTCGAGGACTTCCTTATTCATGCGGCAGCCGCAAGCAGACTCGTCTTTTCACACTGAAACTTTTCTTTCTCTTTTTTTTTTTTTTCACCAAAAAAAAATCAACAGAAATTCGAAAATGCATTTCACGTACTGGCACGCTGGATACGCGGTGAAAAATTTGCCTCTCGAGTCTCGTTTGCGTGGTATGAAAAATTGACTTTTCAAAATTGTATATTTTTTTGTGTTTCATAAGCAACGCGCATGCGCGGTCATAAGCCTGTCTTACCTGTACCGTTTAATCTTGTGTCAATCGTGCTGACGATTTTACACGGAGACGGGGGAAAAATCGATGAAAAAAGTATTTCTGTCAGCCGTTACGTCATTCCCGTATTGAGAATGCGTCTTGAGGAACGAGGAACGAGATTCGAGGCGATGGGACGCCAGACGCTTATTCAATGGTCGACAGACTGCCTACTGGCTCATTCTTTTTTCTTTTTTTCTCTCTCTCTCTCTCTCTCTCTCTCTTCTCTCTATCGATCGTTTATACATGATTAATATCTTTTTATTAGTCGCTTTCAACGCCTCTGACTTGCAGCTTTACCGTTCCATTCAAATGGCGTCTGGTTCTGCCTTTCTTTTTATTCTTATTATTCTTGCTTTTCTTCATCCTCTCTCTCTCTCTCTCTTTTTTTTCCCTCGTCTTTTTATCGCATCTCTCCGTCTCCCTCGCACCCACGTCCGTCGTTACCTTCCCGTCTTGTTCATCGCGTCGTCGCCACGAGGCGTCACGACGCGTCCTCGACGTGGCACGACGCTTTTACGATGCCACTTCGTCTGGCCGTTTGAGAAAGTCAAATTTGAAAGGACCTGTGCACATAGAATTAAAGAAGAATAGAAAGAGCCCAATAGGTAAATCCGATGGTATTATTTATTAAATTATCTTTTTTATTCTTATTTTATAATAACAATATATTTCTCTGCTTTCACCTCTTTCTTTAATACCGGTACTGTTATTATGATTAGTCAAAGAATATCAAAAGAGAATGAAGTCATCCGTCCCCGCCACCAGAGGGCATCGATGCCCATGAAGATAGACTCTCCTGGCCCCGTCTCGTTAGCGCCCCCCCAATCCGCCCCTGACGTTAGGGGTTCAGGGATCGCGTAGCAAATCTATAATATCAGTTTTGACAAGGTCCCCTATTCTGACAATGGGCGACCCTTAGATGCGCCACGTCCGATCGGGTATCAATGACGTCCATTCATCATCCCTAAGTCGAGTTCATGATTTTACCTTTACCCCCTTGAGCGCCAGGTGCGTCGGGCTTGATTCGCAATCACCCTCTACCTGGCGATCACGTGCAGCATCCCTGTGCGCCATAAATGGAAGCTGGTACCAGCCCTTGGAATAAAGCACACGAGTCCATATACATACAGGGTGATCAACCGTTTCGAAAAGGATGAAAAAAAATAAAATGACCTTTCTTTTGCTCAATTACAAATTTTTTTTCTATTTCGTAAGTAAAATTTTATTATGTGCCAATAAAAAAGTATCTTTTTCTTTTCATGGGAAATAATACAAATAATAGGGTTCTTCGAACGCGACGAAATCTCAACGCTCAAGCCCCGTGTCACGCGTCGTCATTGGATTTATATCGTATTGCACGATTCCATGGGAGGACAGGGTTGGAGGGTTGGAGGGTTGGAGGTTGGCAGCCATGAATTATAGGTGGGAATAGCATTATATTCTGGCCACGAAAGCTCCCTAGGGGTGTTGCCAGTTCTAAGGGATAAAAATAGTGTAATAAAGTTGGGTAGCTGAGGAGCTACAGCATCACTTTATACATATATTATATATATATGTATATATGTATATACGTTACATAATAGAGGTTAGGATACTGAAGCGTATTATATATATATATATATATTCTTATGTAATACTTTATATGCGCATCCTATACTTATACAGTTATAACGTAGAAAAAGGGAGGACGAACTTTAGTGGAGGCTGAAGCAGACGCGTTTCGCGTAACGAAGGTAATTTCGTTCTTGGGTATGACGTAAGGAAAGGTTAGGTTGGCTCGCATTACGTCAACGGAAGGAACGAGGAATAGGAGCGAAAAACATGGAAAGGGCAGCAAAGGGGTAGAGACGAAGGATCCTGGGGCAGGGAAGGGGGGTGGCAGCCCTGGAGTTCGGAGTGTGAAGGACTGGAAAGAAAAAAAAAAGTGAAATGGACCAAGAAAGGGAATTGGGTTTAAAAAAATAAATAGAAAATTTTTTGTAAGGAACAATAAAATGCGAAATATTTAAATGAAAAAATTTTTTACAACTTGAAAAAAAAAATGTTTTCACAAATATTCTTGACCTTACTCGAGTGACAGTTTAATATGTAAATTATTCTTGCGTGGTTGTAAATATTTCATGGAAATAATATTTTTAATGATTCATCTGCCAAATGTCAAAATGTAGTTTTTTTTTCTTTTTTTTTTTTTTTGTTATCGTGGCGAATCTGTAAAAATTCATGTGGTTATCAGTATACATTACGGTGAACCACGAAACACTGTGCTGACAAAGAGACACACGATATCCTGAATAGGAGCGAATGCAGTATAGTCTACGCGTAAAATCCCCTAGAGGGTTGGCAGCCCTCATGTTTATAAACACACGTCACCCTGCATTAACCGGTGTTGGCCTACACCTTTTATTGTAGACAAGAATGTACTATAGATTGTGAATGGGGCTTGTTGGGCATTGCTTATAAGCAATGTGCCTGCCTGCCTGCCTGCCTGCCTGCCTGCCTGCCTGCCTGCCTGCCTGCCTGCCTGCCTACCTGGCGCGAAAGGACATCCGATTCGAATGGAATCATTGCGGTGAAGAAGCACGTGGCCTGACGCGATTATTTCCGGCATTTATGTTAAATGGGATTCTAATAACGGTCGTTGAGTTTCGCATCTAATAAATCCCTGCGCTATGGATTTTACGGTTAGGTTGGTAATTTCACTTCGGTTTTAGGGATCGAGATTACAATAGGTTATAAGATATATTTTTCCTTTACCGACGATTTTACGTCTTTCGGCATTGCACTTTTGGCGCGATATTCAAACGCGTCTGCAGCAGTACGGAAGCGCAAATGGGTATTTACTTGATTGACCACGGGGGTGGTTAACAAGCGTAGCAAACAAATCCGCATCAGGCGATGCTCGCTGCGCACACTAATTGATTGATTACGCGGCCAAATATTGCGCTTTAATTTACGCGCCCCGACTTCGCGTATTCATATGCGACGGGCTGCAATTGAGCACGTGTGTATCAATATGGTCAAAAGGTGCAGGTGCAGCAGGGGGGTGAATAGGGGCGAACAGGGCTGCACCGTGTAACAGTTCAAGAGAGAAATACTTTATGCACGTATATTCGAATCGAATTGATTTTCATATATTTTTTTTTTCAAAATCGATAACTTTACGATTTAATAACAAAAGCCATTTTTTTTTAACTATTTGTGAGGGTTGATTTTTTTTAATTATTACCACCAAGTACGTTCACCGAAATTTGCAGAATTTTCATTGTTTCTTAATATAACGGAGGAACGGTGGGTAATTCTAAAAGATTCGTGGGACCAGGTGCAAGCTCAGTAATTTTATGATTCGCAGACCAACTGTTCTCGAGGACCGGTTCGAAAAGATCGAGCGCAGCTCAGCCGTAGGAATATCGTAGACGTGAAAATATTTCAGTCTGGCTAGTTCTTGGGGAGGGGGGGAGGGTGAGTTTCTTCGAGGGGATGAAATCAGGCATAAAGCTTGCTAGGTAATAGGACGATACGATGTCTAGTACATAAGCTGCCCATATACTCTACTATAGCATTCAGTTATACATACTATAGCGAATACATGGATTGATCTCTCCGGTGACGCAAGACGAGCTCTAGGTTGGCTGGTTGGTTCGATTTTCCCCAGGTCCTGTACCATCCCTTACTTACTTGGCATCCGACCCTCCGACCCTCCAAAGTTCCAACCTTCCATCCGGATTCGTTCCCGCCCGATCGTACCGTCTCGCTCCCGCTCTTTGGCTCTTTGGCTCCAACTCGCCCTCCCGGTAACTCACTCACCCCCTGACGCACCCCTCCTACCCCAATTAGTGGGAACTTCAGCGACTCGACGTTTTCCTCTCGAGCCGGTAGTGACGTCGGCGCTCTCGATTTCGCCCAAAGCCGACGCTAACGAGCACGTGGAGCTCACGTGGAAGATGACGGCGTCAACGACATCATCCCTAACTTCCAATCGGGGTCCTTAAACGGACCTCACAGCGCTACCGCCCTTACGGACTTTAAAATCCACGCCGGAAGACGTACACTACGTCGGACTCTCCATTTGTCTCCAGACCGGTGCTGCCATCTTCAAAAGTATATTTGACAATTTTTTTGTAATATCCCGGAATGTCGAGTAAGCAGCGGGGGTTTTGGGTCATTTTAACGACAGAGAGTTTTTACGTAAATTTTTTTGGATTTTTGTTTCTTGGACTTTTTTTTCTTTTTTTTTTCTCGAAATTTATTAATATTCATTGGATCCTGGTTTACTGTAAAAGTTTTCGGTACCTTGTTTTTCCTCTTTTTTTGTTTTTTTTTTTACCTCTTCCTCTTCCTTCTCTTCTCCACGACGACGCAGGCAATAAAATCCTCGTGCCCCAAGGCGGCGACTCTATAATCGCCATATTAGTTTTCTTGAGGTTATCCTCCTGTAATTTACAATTATAATGGATAACGTTTTGTTCGCTGTCAGTGAGTGGCCAAATTCGATGTATGATCGTAAATATTAATTATGACAGTGTTACCAAAACGACAGACCCCGTGGCGAGTAGGATGGTAGCTGGTAACAGAACTCGGCAGCCATGGTTCCTGTACGAGGCGAAAGTACGTTATGCCGGGTTCACACGAGAAATTATCATTCGTGATATTCCGGGCGGCTGGCGTTTATTAGATTCTGGAAATTTGGTAGTTAAACCAATCGCAGTTTCTTCCCATAATTAATGACTGTCCGACCATAGAAATTATGGCCTCGTTTCACATGTGGCTTCAACACGTGTGTTTACCTACCAGCTCCTTACGCGCATCCCATATATCACGAGCGTTATGACGAATGATTTTCTTAAGTGAATTTGAGATGTAATCTTGAGAAATATTAATTTTTATATTCGCCAATTTCTCAAAAGCAGTTTTGCAATTATTTATTGTAATTTATGCACCTCGGGAGATTGAGACCAATTAATTTTCGAAAAAATCCAAATTTCTAATCGCGCTATAAATTTTGAAATTGATATAACGATCGACCATCGGCTTCATCGAATCTATAAAATAAATGCTTAATTTTTCTTTGGTACCGTTGGTACCACCGTTGGTCCCGATCCTTATAAGACTTCGCGATTACAAGAAAAAAAACTTTCATGACCAGAATAAAGCGCAGAATCGACGGGACGGCATTCGGAAGGAAAACAAGGCAGTCGCGAGAGCAAAGAAGCCATTGGAAATTGGTATTAAGGTGGATCCACAGTAGAGCGACAGGATTAATTTTTTTGTTTTTCTCTCGATATACGGTACAGCGACCAAAGATAAACTAAAGGTACCGTTACAGCCATGTATGCTTGGACGTTATTACCCGAGAGAAAAAAAAAGCTTAAAAGAAGCGTCGAGATGCGTCGCGACGCCGGTGCAGATGCTCTCTGAATACGGAAGAGCCCAACAGTTGCCCCACGGGTATAAAGGCGTGCACACAGTTTACAATTAACGAAGCGTAAGGTCCGTGAGCGACAGTCGCCTGTCGCAAAATGTGCGAGCGCCTCTGGAAAGCACAATGGGCCTGTTAATGCCACAATCAAGAGTCATCACCTGTGTATCGAGCATAGCCTTATGGGGCCTTACCCAGGGGCCTTACTGGATCGATGCCGAACATCCTCATAAATTGTTGTTTTTGTCGCGAAAAGGACATGCGCACCGGCCGTCTAATTGAGTCGGCGATAAATTTATTTAATGTCTCCATTCTGGCGGTGGTGATTCGTGGCCACGATGCGACGCTTATGCGACGTGTCGCGGTGGTGAGAATCGGGCCTGAGGGTTGTACGAATAATAGCCCTTAAGGGTCCGACGGGTTACGCCCGTCGACAGACATGGGGGAATAAATACGGCGAATAATTGTTTTCATAATAAGCATCCTTCAAAATTTTTCAACACTTTTTTTTTTCTATTTCCACAAAAGGGGGACGAAATCAAAATTTGAATTTTTTACAATAAAGCCAACTTCACACCATGTCGTGCAAAATATTCATGCGAACGAACGGCGCCCTGATATTCCAAAAAGTCTGCAAAGAAATCTCAAATTCTCGTGCACCCCTGCACCCCTGCGCTCATAAAATTTTTTTTTCCAAAAAAGCTCAAACAACCCCCCCGCTCCCCCCTCTCTCTGTCGATTTGGGGAAAAACACAAGGTTTATTTATCTATTAGCCGATAGAGGATTGAGGGATGAAATGGGGTGAGGTACGAATCAAATCGCAAGGATTAGCAGTAGCATATGCCGGGGATTTTCGAGGGGCCCCATGGGGGTTGCGGCCAGGGACGACCCCATCCCTTTCGGGCCCTTCCCCAATTACGGGCTCACCCTCGTTTTATTTTCCCCTCCCTTCTCTCCTTTTTTTTTGTGCACGCTCACCCTCTTACACGGTGGCTCTCTCGGCTGGCACGAAAATCACCCCTCCGTTCAGTGAAACTACTTCATTACGCAGACAGCCGTGTTGACTTGTATTGTGTTGGCTGAAGAGGGTGCCCTTCAAATAATATCTGTGACGAATCGCTTGCACTTCTACTACCCTCTGGTGGCAGCGACTGTAGTAGTAATAGTGGTACAGTGTACACACCACCTACCTACGTATATACCTACAGTAGGTACCAGCCCTGTATCAACCACCCCATAATCAGCGATATTCAACCACCCTTAAACTCTGAGCTATCCGGTGCTTCTTATACTGCACTATATCTATATCAACTGTTACATAGTTGTATAGCGTTCATGCGTCCCACTGAACATCCCTCAGGGACCTTTGCTCCCCAACTATTTCCTGGTCTCGTGTCCATCTTGTACAGTAACAGGCAACTGATACGACTGTACATGAATTCCGTATAGATAATAGCGGACAATGCACTCCGGCAATTATGCCGATTAACAATGATTTATAAGGATGCGGGTGATCAATAGTGTTTGGTCGAAATAATATGTTTTTTTTTTGGTTGCTATACTTTGGTAAGGTTAATTAAAAATTTGTTCGTAGTGGCCAAATTTTTTTTTTTTCTTTTTTTTTCTATCCATCAAAAGTCGCGATTCCAACAGTCGCCCGGCCGTCCAGCGCGCAGGATCCAACGACAAGTAATAGAGCAAATAATGGGGCTCTTAGCCCAGGGCTGATAAATGCGTAGAGCGTCCGTCTAATAACGCTGCCTAGACAACTAGTCGGGCGCGACTAAGTTCCAAATCAAACAGATTTTAATCTGACGTACAAACAGGGGTACTGAGAGTGTTTAAAGAATGCCCAGTGTTGTATGCGTATGGGCGAGCTGCGCATGCGTGGACGGACTCGAAAGAAAATCCCTCCCGTGTGCCAGAGCATAAGTCAGAAAGGAGCCAGGCTCGAGTTCAGGCAGCGACAACCAGCCGGCTTTAGGCGCTAATTTCAAAAGACGCTTATCGACTTTACTTTCTTTTTTTTTTCTTCTTCTCTATCTTTTACAAAATACATTCTCACCTACGTGACTCTTAAACAGTGTAAATAAAGTCACGAACTACGACAAGGCCCCCGCCGAGAATCGTGACGTTACAGGGAAGAATGTGAAATTTTTTTTTTTTCTTCTAACCTAAAACGGACCCGTGTAATTCGGTGAGGCCCAAAAATATTTATAGGGCGCGTCTTCATGGGAAACGGGGACTCTGGCACCGCGAGGATCATGCACGTAAGGCCCCCCTCCACACAAAAAAAGAGTTCACGCACGTAAAGTAGCATGAAACCTTGGTGCGCGACTGTTGATTAATGATCGGCGCGCACAATCAGAGCTCGGGGTTAGGAGATTCAAGAGCAGATCATCAAAGCGGCGTTTAACGTCGCGTATTGCTTAATCATCGCCTCGCTATAAATCAGGCTTGAGCCGGGGGAGCCGCGTAGGTAACCACTCTCGAAAAGGAAGACTTTTTAAAGGGCCCCGCGACTTGCATCTTTCCTCTGGATCGCAATGGGATACGGGCTGGCTCGCATGTAACGGCAGCCCATTCTCCGTGCACGTAGCTTCACGCATACGCAGACCCTGTCTGAGCTCTTCCGGCAAGTGGACTGGGTCCTGTGTTTGCCTTTTCAAATGATCATTTTTCAACTACCGTGTACGAGGAGAAGGTCAAGGTCCCCTTTTCTCTACGTGGAATTTGGGTCCAGGTCGTTTCGGATATATTTTTCAAAATTTTACAGACCGATCCAAAAACCCACTTTCCCACTCCATCCACTCTCTCGAATTTGATGAATGATTTTCATAAAAAAAAAATTACGTCAATTCCTGACGAAAAGCGTTCAAGAGTTCAAAGGTCGTTTGCCCCAAAAGTCACGAAGCGTGGAGGTACGTGCATCTAAAAATGGGACTCGACTCACTCTCCGGTACTCGGGGGGGGCAGGGCCCGGACCCTCAAAACCCAGAGTCAGTCCCATCGAACGGGCCCCGTCCCTGGGAGCCCAAGACGAGAAGTCCCTAACAAGAGAAGCTAACGAAGAGCACGCCTTCGTCAGCTCCCGAAGAACGCACAGCGGAGTTCGCGTTCACGTAACACACAAGAGACTCGCAGCATCCCATGCGCAGAGATTGATCATGAGTCTGTATCTCCGAGCCGCAACACGAGCTCGGCACAAAGTCGTTAGAGCCTTTATCCTCGACGGAATTAAGACGTAAGTTGCGCGCAACTCGCGCGCGGATATCGCGCGCCGCGCCGCGTCTCGGGATCTTCGTATATTAATCATATACTTATACATAGGAAGCATAGAGGTCGCAGGCACCGACAGTCGGGTATGGAATTGTCAGCAATTATGCCGCGTTTCTAACCCGCGTCCAAACCATTATGCACCTGCAGCGACCGACCGTTTCAATGCATCCTGATTACCTCTGCATTCGATGCACCGGACTCGGCTGATCCGAGGATTGAGCCACCAATCGGATCCTCGCTGATCATCCTGATGATGATGACGATGATTACGATGATACATCGTAGTGCCTGGAATGAGATATTTTTTTTATTCTTAATAAAAAAAAACTGCCAGCACTGATTATGCTATCAGTGAATTCTTAAGAAATTTTTCGAAAAAAATTGTAAAATCCCTGAAACGACTGCTGGTTCTCGTGATTCTTTTTTTTTCATCTTCCCTCCCTCCCCCTCCTCCCCCACTAGTATCGCCGTTCTATTATCCCTGTCCCAAGGACCGCGCAGCTTCTCTAATACGTCTACCGTGGATAGAGAGGCTCTGTGCCCTCCTAGAGAACCAGAGAGCCATTATCTTCGGCTACGTTCAAAGAGCTTCCGAATAAACCAACAATTGAGCTCGTGTGCCATTAAATGTATCATTACGCGCGGCGGCGATGCGTAGATAAGACAAGATGGCGCTCGGTCAGCCGCGGTCAGCCGCGGAGGCTATCGGCTAACGCAAAACCCGACTGTGAGATCGAGGAGGAAGCGTTCGATTTTTAGTACCTGGTCGGCCCGACGGACGCGGCTCAAAGAGCTCCCGTTGAGAGGAGCAACGTTCAGATGCCGGATAAAGCCTGACAATTTTGTTGGTAGCCTTTAGCCACATACTCGTGCCAGGTTACGTACGCGCACACGTGACGCGAAACGTAACGCAGATTTATCTGCCCCCCTACAGGTGGTTACACGTAGGGGTGGTGTGTGATTGAAAAAAAAAAAATTTTTTTTATCTAGTGACATTTCATTTTTCGAGTGGACCGACAACGAGTAATTTTTTTTCAAGGATCCGATCCTGCGCATGCGTCGATCGATAGGCAAGGCCAGACCCAAGAAGATGGTGATGATCGGGGAACAGGGTTCATTCACTTTCTGGAGCCCAAGTGGAATCGGGTAAAGGAAGGAACAAAGGACAATGGCACAGTGGCCCGCTATGTTCCTGGCGGTTGGTAAGCGTGCCCACACCAGGACCCGGCCGATCCTCTCGAAGGACTTCCCGGGGCGCCCTGGTCCCGGAAAGAGATAAGAGACGTCGGCGTCTTTGTGGCGGTGCCCGCAGGAGAGCGACGCCCGATCTCCATCGGTCCCGAATCCGATTTCAATCCGATCGGATCGTTCTCAGAGTCATCCTAGCCGGCGGAAGCGGGACGCTCGTCATTGGCTCCAGCATCGCATGGGAAATCCTTAAAATTATAATCACTCTTAAGCATCCTGGTCCAGGAGGATAATTATTAAAAAATTTATCAAAATTATCCTCCTTTCTCACTAAATCCCGTCACTTCGCTACAGCACTTTCCAAAAGTCACCATGACACACCATGTCCACGGGCTTGTCCAAGGAGCTGGACCAACTGGTCCCGGTGTCCTCTCAGGTATTAAGGTACCGTCCACAAGCGTCATCTTCGCGTGTCATCCTTCAGGACTTCCGAGCGCATCCCGAGGACGTCACTTGAATACATGGTGACAGGAACAAGGACCAGGACGCATTTTCTATCTATACACACATCCATATATATATATACACACACACACACGTAATACACACTGACTATACGTACAATACGTAACCGTATAGCCTACCTGAGCTTACAGTCTATTCCTTTATTTTTTTTTTTTTCTTTCTTCCTGAGGGATGCAAGTGGATGCGCGTAGCTGGACCTAATAGCTACCACCAAGACTCCTATACAGTATTACTCGGCAAATTCTTCAGCAGATCCTTCTCATTGGATCCTCACGAATCTCCCGTAGGCATCGCTATGTCCTTCCGCGCACCCGTATTCTACCACGGAGCAATTCATACAGTCAGCCAGAGGATGCGTCTTTATTCTCATCTCGAATCGCTGAACCTTGACCCTTTTTTTTATCTCTCCCGAGCATCCTCTCATCTCCGTCACTCTCATCATCCAACGGTACGCTTATTTCATTCCGAATGATTTCCCAATTCAATTTTTGTATTATTGCCCCCGTTCGTTAAATTTTCTCAAAATATTATTTTTTTTTTTTTGTAATCAAGTAAAAATCAAAGTCAAAGCGCACACGTCCTTTCCTCATAAGGCAACAGCTCTGACATTAAGTGACAACCTAAATTATCAACCCACACGTCCTGCGTTACCGCACGCAACACACCGCACTGTAATTGACGCAATTTCGTGTGTCATTATGCCTGTTCCGGTCCGCCATCTTTCCTCGATTCCACCAATTACCGATAGTACCTTCCGAGAAGATCAGTGCAAAAAAGTATCCCTCGTGTCTTACCGTCTTTTCGGTAGGAGGTCCTCGTCTCTGTCCTCGCAGCATCCCTGACACGCAACGTCATTTTCTCTCTCAAAACGATTCGACCGAACGACTTTACCTGAAATCGACAATTATCAACCTTACAGCAGGTTTGCTTCATCTTTTCCACACGCCCAGCATCCGCATCTCTTAACACACGTGTCACACACGGTCCATACTCGATGCTACATAGCTGCGTATCAACCCTCATAAAAGACAGTTACAAAAGGTCCTGTTCGCATCCTGCCATCAATACTGCCGAACCCCCTGACGACTCTGCTAGACTCCACAAAGGCTCTCTGACCCTCCTGTCAGGATCCTCGCGAGCTCGAATATTTAGTGATCCCGGCCCCGGGCGCTCACAACTGCATACGTGGTGCATCGGCTGCGAGCCTCAACTAATACACGAGCAAAGCGCGGGACACAGTGACGTATGGGCTTCGGTAAATAAACTATTAATATTATGGTAATGTCATGCATTCCTATCCATATTGGCTGCTCGCGCACGTTGGCGCCTACGTCGACCTCGCCACCACCCCCCCTCCGCCCCTTACGAAGATTTACAAGCCGTAGAACAAATACGTAAATTACACCGGTGAGCTAATGGAGGGCGATACCCGCCGCGCTATCGAAACGCTGCCCAAAGGTTCCTTCAGGCTTTGCCTTCTGTGTCTCGCGGAACGACTGACGTTTGACAACCACGTGGCCAGACCACGTGGCTGGAGACGAACTTTGACGTACCGAGGATTAGGACCCATTTTTTGATGCGTCTTGGAAGGTGGGGTATTTGGTATATCTTTAAAAAAAAAATGTCCATTTTCTTTATTTACCGCACCTGAAAAATATCTACTTCACGTCGACAAGTGTTTCATGGGTACCAACCATGAAGTCCATACTGTGTAGAAGTTTAAACGTGATGAGATGCGAGGCAATCAATGCGCCATCAACTCGCCTCGATTTACGGCTACGTCGTCACGAGGTTATACGGTGCGCCAGGTTGCCAGCCTGGTTGCTATACGGTGTTTCAGTGTGTCCGTATGGTTGGCAGCCTGGTTGCTCTCTCAGGCTGACTGTCCGTCGAACTGTCTGTGGTTGCTATAGGTACAGCCTTTATGGTATATACATAAGTATGTATTAGAGGCTGGTAGGTTGGTAGACTCTGCCCATAGTGGATTCGTTATGTTGGGCTTGACTTGAAGTTCGCCTCTTGGGTTGGTCGGCCTGACTGGATCGCCTCTCATTCTCAACTTGGCTCGACTGGCCAAAGGCTATATCCACACGAAGAATTATTTCAATTTACTACCCTATATTCTTGTACCCTTCTCCTGCGGCATCAGCCGGAACAGCCTGTGGACGACCTAGCCTAACCCCACCGATACTCCTACCCCCCCCCCCCCCTATAACTCATCCTTCCACGATTCATTTACATTTTTCTAATACTCCGGAAAGACTTGCTTGATTTACGTCAAGCCTGGCCCTTTGAGCTATTATCGCCTGGCTGGCTGCCTTCGCTGTGTATGCACTTTGACCCTTGACCCTAGACACGGCTGTCGCGTTCTTTTGTTTCTGACCGATGGGGAAGTGAAATTTATTTTCAAAAATTTTATTTATTAACCACGGTTCATTTTTTTCTTCGTTATCCTATCCCAACTGGTCCAGCGTGACGTATGTCGAAGGAAGATGAAGGATGAAAAAAAAGAAGTCTGTGAGAGTATAATTGAAAGAATGACGAACAAAGCTTCAGGAGGCGATTACCGGTAATTTATGTGTATAGGAGTTTGAAGTAGAGGATAAAAAAAAAATGGCGGACAGTCATTTAAAGCAATACTCCATAAAGTACGGTATCCATATAAACATCAATTTCGCGATGCGCGCCTCGCTGCGCCACGGTAAAAAGCGCAAGAGGACGTCGTAAAAGTGTCCGTGTGTGTGAGTTGGGCTTTAGTTACGGTGGGCATGGGGCAACTGCCCACGACGCGGATTGTGCACGTGTGTACGGTAATGAGAGAGCGTGGCTGTGTGAACCTGGCTTAAGCATTGCGACAAACGGCTATCGAAGGGAGTCAAGTAGAATCGGCGTCGAGCCAAGTAGCCAAAATGGGACTCGTAGACCGTGAAGAATATTGGCAGGACGTCGGGCGTCGGGACGTTTAGAGTTTCCTACGGCGAAGGAGGAACCACGTTAGGTACGCATGGTCTGTTTCGAATAACTCCTACGGTGGCGCCCTCGACGCGTGAATAACTAACCTTTGCCCTCGGAATGGGACTCTGCGTGGGTGGCTTGCATTTCTTGCATGACTGCCCGCCGGCACAGCCTCTGGAAACTGTGAACCCCCCCCTTTGGTAATTATTGCTTTGACGTTTCAGCTTTTTTTCCTCTGCTTTCTTAACGCGCGCCAGTTCCTTTCCGTCCGCCTCGTCGATATCGAGAATCCCGAATTTACGTTAATTTATTGGAAGTCGGTTTACAGGAAACATTTTTTTTTTTACCTAAAACAAGTTCGCTACTAATTTTTCTTTTAAATTCGACCAAAAAAAAAAAAGCCAGTTCTTGTTCCAGTTTAGGAGAGACGAGCATACACGGTGTATCGTACCTCGTGCGTCGGCCGGAGTTCCAAAAATAAACGAACGAACCGAGGGTGAAATTAAATAAGCAGTAAATTGTATTCGTGGGGTAGGCGCCGGTGCAAAAAATGAAAATGAAAAAAAAAACGGGATACAAGAACAAAAACAGTTACTCGTCAGACAGATAAGACACGAGAGCGTGGAAGCCAAGGGTGGCCATTAAAATTTTTATAACTCTCTTTAATGCATTTTAATTATCGGTCCCGCGGACCTCGAGCGGTGCATCTCAAAGATGCATTTTGCACCGAATGCACGTGACGCGTGTACGCGGCCCCATAAGAAAGTCACACGGAATAGGTAGATCCCTTTCTTATCGGGATAAAAAAATGTTCACTGATAAAGAAAAAAAAAAATCCCTCCCCTCCCCCCCAAATCGACGACTTTTCTCGAAAAGAACTGTATGCGGCCCTGCAGCAGAACGGGCAACGTAAAGTGTAGGATTTACTTGTACGCGACGTCCCGGATGCCGGTACCCACGTACAGAAGCCTGGAACAGCCTGTAATCAGTGGGAGTAGTTATTATTTTGTAAAGACCGGTAGCCACGTGAAGCGCCGCGGCTCTCTACGCGCTAATGGACACTCAAGAATCTCCCCAATGAAATTAATCAATCCCCATCGCGCATAGCAGCTCTATGAAATGGATACAAAATACCAGAGAACTATACGAGAATAACAAGCACTTTAATTAAACATTCGCAAAGCGCTAATCAAAAGATCAATAAAATAAATAAACTCCTATCTGTAGATATATTCGTCATTATCGTTCTTGGTATATTGGCTGGTATGAAATCATCGTTCGATTATGTCGGATCGATCTCGCGAATTCGTTTTCTATCGTATCGCATGTTGGATACGTTCCTATGCGTATACGTACTATATATATATATATGGTATCGTATGCTAGATATATATATATATATGTATATATAGACACGTATACTAGACGCTAACGAACCAAACCGAACCGAACGGAACCGCAAGAATTCATTGCCGATCGACTGTAATTCGTTTCGTCAAGCAGCGACAACACTGAGCGCCGCCAGCCGGATGAATTACGATACCAAGTTTGCCTCTCGCGTTCCATAAATATTTACGCTTGGAGCGACGAGCTCGTTTGCCATTTAAATCCGCCACGAGAGACACCTGCACAGCATCCTTTATCGCCACTGGATATACGAATTAATCTGCGAGAGTCGGAACCGCTTTTGACAGAAAGTGACTTTTCACGGGGGGGGGGAGGAAAACGATTCGACCGAGTTACGATAGATCGCGCGGGAAAATTCAAATATAATTAAGTCACTCGATAGGCCGATTATAGTTTCGTTCCTTGGGGTAAAAACGTCACGAATTTACATTGATTTTCCACAAGGCTGCAAGAAGCTTAACATAAAACGGCATTGTGTTCCCAAAGACACTTTTATTGGGTCCAAGATAAATTTGTTAATTTACGCCTCTCTAAGGTGCGACTATATACTTTGTACGACACGTGTGAACACGGCATAATTTAAGATTAATACGCGCTCAGTCTAATCAACAAGCAATCACTGCACGTTGTGTCAATGTACAGTGGCTGACGTATTTTGAAAAAAAAATTTGAGAATTAAAAAAAAAAAGATATTTTAGCTAATGAAAATTTTTAAATAACGTTCCTTCGCCGCTAGATGTCACTGGTGCACTTCGAGTATTATCTCATTGATTTTATGAGCCCGACGAGTGCACAGGGTCAATTAAAAAAAAAGAATCCCGATGCACGTCCGTATACAGGTACACGCGTAAGCTGCAACGAAGCGAGCAGGTGCGGTCGGAAAGCCGCTGAGAAAATGCTAAGAAAATTATGGTAAAAAGGTAAGAAGTGCAATCGGGTGAGTCCGCGAAAGATCGGCAGCCATCTGTGATCAAACGAACGACGCCGCGCAAAAACGGCGCCGAGCGCCGAACGCGCCTCGACCAATCGCCGAGCATCACCAAGAATTCCATCGACATTCGGCCTCTTTGTGCCGGCCATTCGCCGCGCGACTACCTTCCCCATGCATGTACAGTGTCCCATATGTCGATATAGTGTAGTATAGAGATAGCGATGCACGTACTGTACTATGCTGTATATACATATATACCACACATTGACAATTTAGCAGCTCATAACGCACGTGTTTCCTGGTAGGACCTTCGCGACGGTCATAATATATATAAAACGATATATCGACCACGTGTCTTCTCAAAGTGCATTGTTTATGCGGTTCTCGGTAGTGCATCCGATTCTATGCACTTTCGAAGAAGCACTGCAGCTCTTGCTGCACTCTGGCATCGACCTTATAAAGACTCTCGATATAATCGTTCTTTAATTTGATCGTTACCGTGAAAAAGGGTCGTGGCATCGCGGTTTCTCAGCCCTTAAGAAGAAATCCGCCCCGCGAGATGCGACGGATCGTCCGGTTGGTCCAGCAGGCTGGCTGCGCAGGCGCAGTGCCGGCGATTCCAGTGCTTTTTCACCTGCTGCACAAATTGGACGATCGCTTTGGAACTTTAAACGCTTCGCGTGGGACACATCGATGTAATTGAAGGTACGTGGGAATCTTTGGGTTCGCTGTTGAATTCCGAGGAGTTAGACTCGAGATTAGAGAAGGGGGGGCCGGGGGGGGGGGGGGGGGGGTCCCCAACCGG